>JAUESR010000196.1:16367500-16587500 GCA_030914345.1 Drosophila koepferae | reverse complement strand
ATTTCTTTATACATACTTTTTTTTCATACTTTTGCGTTTCATGATCAAATTTTCATTAAAAAGATTCCTGAAATTTTTGCTGTTTAGAGTATTCGCAGTTTTGGCATTATCCAAACAGTTGTTCCGTCCAGTTTTATTTGACTATTGGCTCAGCTACTTAAGGCGACAGCAAACATATGTTGGCTGACAGCATCGCCGAGGGAGACGCGCTGCAGGTGACCAGGAGGAGCGGCTGCCACAGACTCAACTCGATTCGAGTCGTTGGCATTGACCGCAAAAAGTAAATACTAAAAAACTTAGAAAAAAATCAAATAATAATAAAAAAATAAATACAAATAAATAAAAAGCAAAAGAATTAGAAACGCAGTTAAATATCAACTAATTGGCAGCAGCTCAGGTTGAGCAGGTGTCATAACTAACCGATCGATGTCCACCAATAAGGCAATCGAATATTATTTGCCATGTCTTTGCCACTCAGTGAGCTACAAATTGACGTCGTGCACCAAATAAGTACAGCATTCGAGTATGAAGCTTGTAACTCAGGATCTGTTCGAATGACCAAATCGAAATTTTAGTCAACTTTTTTTCTATGATGGCTTTTAGCTTGGGAAAATGTAAAGTGAATGAACTAGGGCAATAGATAGAGAGTATGTACTAGAGCGAAATAACTCTGCAGATTATCTATAGTAATTATCAGTAGCCATAGGTAACTATATTCTTTAGAATGTCTACTATTCATAACTTACCATTTGTTGGGCTTTAGATGAAATTAAGTTAGAGTTGCTGTATTTGTGTATTTGCCAAACTTCAAGTCTCTAGGGGAGAGGGGGAGGGGGGTGGGCGTGGCATACAAAATCTAAAAATATCCATAATATCTATCTAAATATAATATTTGAAGTCTCTAGTTCAAACGGTGTAGAAGTTATGCCCAAAAAACGTAAAAAATGGAAACAAAACAAACTCGTACTGCGTAACTAACATACGAGTATTCGATGTAAAATGTCAGCTCTCTAGCTTTTGTAGTTTCCGAAATCTCTACGTTTATACGGACGGATGGACGGACGGACAGACGGACAGACGGACAAATGGACGGGCGGACGGACGGATGGATAGATGGACAGGACTAGATCAACTTTTTTCTTTTCTGTTGATCAAGAATATATATACTTTGTGGGGTCTGCGATGTCTCCGAAATCTCGACGCTCATACAGACCGACGGGCGGACGGACAGGCGGACGGACAGGCGGACAGGACTAGATCAACTTTTTTTCTTTTCTGTTGATCAAGAATATATATACTTTGTGGGGTCTGCGATGTCTCCGAAATCTCGACGTTCATACAGACCGACGGGCGGACGGACGGACGGACGGGCAGACGGACAGGACTAGATCAACTTTTTTTTCTTTTCTGCTTTGTCTACATACATTTTCACAAAACCATTATACCCTGATTTCCCATTTTCAATGGGTATAATAAAATAAAATAAAATATAAAATAGATATAAGTATATAAGTTAGTTAGACCTGTTATTAAGCAAGTAAAGAATACGAATTGGTAGTTTATGGTATATATATAATATCTGATATTTAGGTTGGGTTCGGTATATAAACTTAGTAATATATTCCGCTCAAGCTGAGTTAATTTCAAAAATAAATATTTTAATTATATATTAATTTGGCATAGTTAAAGACTTTTTAGTTTCGAGAAATCTTTGAATGGATTAACACACATCTAGAAATATTTAAAGAAGTGCTGCGACTTTTTTTTTTATAAGACAAACACTGTTCGGTTTCATTATTATATATCTGAAAATATATTGAAATGAATGATGCAAAAAAAAAATCATTACAACTTCAATGGAAACATTTGATTCAATTCCAGCAATGATCAAATGCTTTCGAATTTGCATTGTTGCTGTGAGCGTGATCATTTAAATGTTGAACTGCCATGCAATACCCTGTTCCAATTTGTGGACATGAGATATGTTCGATTCGCGCTAGATCTTTGAGCTTTGAATGAAAAAAAAAAAAAAACCACAGCTGTTGGCCACATTCGGTCACGCCCGCGGCGTTGCGTGTCAATCGAAAGTGGGTCAGGCCAGACCAGACCGCAGTCAAGATTGGCTCGACGACCAGTGTCAAATCCAAAGTCAAGATAAAGTCAGAGATAACTTGACGACTTGAAGGCTTGACAATAAAATTGAAGGTGGGCGCTGTTTAACTGTTTCAGCGACTGCCACGCCCACGCGCCAGCAGCCAGTTGGCATGGGGTGGCTCGGCTTCGACAGGTTTGAAAAAGCTTTTACCCATTTCTAAACCTGTTTGCATTTTTCTTTCTTTTTTTCGAATTTTAATATTGAATTTCAATACGGAACCAGTTCTGAACCAAGGCCAGTAAGAGAACAGAACAAGAATTTAAAAGTTTCGTACCAAAATTTGTGTATATATAAAAAAAAACGCAAAAACAAAAAATTGTGATTACAATTATATTAAAATAACTTAAGATTAAGTCGTAACGCCTGAACAGCAATCAAACGGACAGCGTGGCACCCTCGATCGGCGTCTGAATCGGCGCTGTACCGACTCCAACAGCCGCCCGATGATGCAGCAGTGGTGCATCCACCGTATCCAGTCCACCCAGCAGGGGATATTTGCCGGAACTGCCACCGGCTGCCTCGCGCTCGCGTGCCTTATAATCGTTGATGTCGTTGTCGTGTATGGGATTGTTGGGAAACTCGCTGGCCAAATGGTAGATGACCTTCTCGAACAGAAACTCCGATAGATTGGTGCGCAAAAAGAACAGAAACATCCAGTTCGAGAAATTGCACTTCTCAATAACAGCTTTCAGATCGGCCCCATCCAGTTTGCCTGGCTTAGCCCAATACAGCGATAACCGAGTGAAGGTGATACTGGAAAAAGGCAAGGAATTCATTAATCGAGGTCTAAAGAAATTGCAATTTTCATCTATGTTGAGATGGAATAAAAGGTTGGCAAAAAATCTATAGTCTGACATTTAAGGATTTGTTTGGCATTAGACCCTTAGACCCTAAGACCCGTAGACCGTTCGACTCTTAGACCCTTTGACTCTTAGACATTTCAACTCGTTCGATCTATAGATCGAGTTGAATATACTTTGTCGATGGTATTTGTAGAGTATTCATTGAACTTCTAGGGATAACTTCTAAAATATAAAGGAACCAAAAGAATATAAAAACTTGTTTAACTTACTTTCTATAAAAGAAGAGCGTCAGGAGTCGCCAGATCAGACCCAGCACGGTGACGATTAATAGAAAGGTATACCAGAACCAGAGTATTGTATAGATCTTCTCGTTCATGATATTGAGGGCCATCACGCAGAGCGTATCGTGCTCCTGCAGTGATCCAGCCGCACCATATTTGAAGAATGTGCATTTGGTGACCTTGGGAAAGACAATATCGAGTGCATCCATTTTATCGACCCAACGTTCGCGTAACACCTTAATGCCTAATGATAGAAATTGACGACCTAGAAACCGATGAGTCAAATAGATCTGACAACACAGATTCAATAAGTTTAGCATTTCAGCTGTGACAAGATGTGCGCCCCACGATTGATTCAAACGCATGCGATCGATCATCGTGCGTCGTATGTTGATCACACGATCCTCTACCTCAGCCATTGAGGGTATATTCAGCTTGCCAATGCGCAGGCTGTCGCTCTTCAGATATTTTGTCAAACCGACCATACGCAGTCCGTAGACCAGCGCCTTGATTCGTCCACCCTCCCAATACTTCCAGATCGCGTGCGGGGCGTAAAAGCAAAGTGCCTGGCCAAAGAGCACGAAGGGCACCCACTGATAGTAGGCGTGTCGCTTGATCTTGTCATCATTGCGATTGTAGGGTCCGATGCCGGGCTGGAAAATGGAGCCAGAGTCCAGAGCCGTATTGTTCATGTGACGCACCTGTCGAATGGAAAGGATTATTGATGAGTTTGATTGCTCGATTCAATCGCGACAGGAACGACACTTAGGAAGTAGATAGCTCTTCTTCAAATTTTAGTTGATAATGTCTCGACCAAATAAAATGATAATTTTTTATTTTGAAAATGATTTCATATATGGGTATAGTGAGAAAAAGATTTGTCAACAAATAAATGATTGTTGAGATAAGCTTTTCTTTATACTCATTCATTCTCTATGTATAAACACAAACGATTTCATCGCTATTGAAATTAGGGGCTTTACTTTTGGATGTGGCAAGTCGGAAAATTCATTTTCCGGAAAGAAGTCCTATTAATTGAAGTAGTATAAATTGGCATATATGTACGCCTAACTGTATGAAAAATATAGCTCCTAAGGTATCTTTTAATAGAAACTCAAATACTAGCAACTAAATTGGAATTGACGTTCTCTAAGATTTGCTATATACAAAAAAAAAATTTAAAATAATTATTGATTAACTATATAACAAACAAGAGCCCATCTGCATAGAGAATATAGAGTTTGCAATACGATCTGTGAGAATCTGTGAGAACATAGAAAACTCTCTCACTTACCACTGTGAACGTGGGCGTAAAGAAGCAAAACGTATTTATAACGGGTGCAACCACATTATCGGATATGCACTGTATATGCTCGCCGATATATTGGCGTGATGTTATCAGCAGGGTTGCCACCAGCAGCAGCACAAATGTCCAGCGATAATGTAGCTTAAACACAATGTTATCGATAACCACGCGCGTTATATCGAACTTGAGGTATTGTTTAACCGAACTAAACGTGCCCAACATGATGTCGACTTTTCTATGTAGCCAAAAGCCAACACTGCCTAGCACTTAGCCAAATGAATCGTTCTTATGTATATATATATATATATATAAATATTATATATATTTGTTTGGTGTAAACAATTTCTATGAATTTCTACTTATTATTTATTTTTCTATTTTCTACGCGGGATTTGTGTGCGAGCAGCTCCTCGTATCGTTGCTGCTGAGCGTGGACTGCAAGGGTACTTACTTTTATCACTAAGTCCGCCGATCGGGCAATCGAGAGAGCGCAAGTTGGCGAGCTTCGTTATCAAAAACCTCGCCACCGACATAATGGGGGTAAGTGGACTGGTGGGCGGAGTTTTTTTTTTTTTTGCTGTTAGTGATTTTACCAAAAGCTCTGCCGATAAGATAAATTAAACTTAAATTAAATTTCTTTTTGATAACGCATTTTTATACCCTGAGCCCATTGAAAATGGGAAATCAGGGTATAATGGTTTTGTGAAAATGTATGCAACAGGCAGAAGGCGACGTCGCAGACCCCATAAAGTATATATATTCTTGACCAACATAAAAAAATAAGTTGATCTAGCCCTGTCCGTCTGTCCGTCCGTCCGTCTGTCCGTCCGTCCGTCTGTCCGTCCGTCCGTCCGTCCGTCTGTCCGTCCGTATGAACGTCGAGATTTCGGAAACTACAAAAGCTAGAGAGCTCGCATGTTAGTTACGCAGTAGGAGTTTGTTTTGTTTTTTCGATAACTCATCCCATTTCCAAATTATCGATAAAAATCGAAAATTCGTTGCCCTTTTTTAACGTGTTTTGGGCATAATATCTACATCGTTTTAGCTAGAGACTTTAACGCAAATTTTTTAATTTTCAGATTTTGGATGCCACATCCCCTTCGCGCTCAATTTGAAAAAAAAAAAAATAACGCATTTCCAATAGTAGAGACATTGCAATTTGGCAAATAGATACATACACACTGTTAATGTACTCTGAAAATTTCATGAAGATAGTCCATCTAGAAATGGAGTTATAAGCGTCCAAAGTTCAGCCAACCCACTCCCAAGCCACATTAGCAACTGCGCGGTTAGCATATGTGCGTAAAGAGGAAGAGCTTCACTTTTTTGCAGGGTTCAGGGTATCTCGTTTTTTTTTTTTTTTTTTTTTTTTTTTTATATAAATGGTTTTATAGACATATGTATGTTCCAATACAGACCAGAGACTGTAGCAGCTTGGGCTCTGAAATTCAGTCTTGTGAACTTTTGTGTAACTTTCTGACAAAACATTGATTTAATGGGTATCTGCTAGTCATGCACATTACGTCACGTACTTAGACTACTTTTTATTGTTTACCAGGAGCTTGCGCAAGTTCTTTATTTTTGAGGCCAAAGATTTTGGTATAAATATGTACGAACGTTAAAATATATATATATATATCAAAGACTGAATAATAGCAAATATCAAATATTGATTTAGCTTTCTTTTGGTCCGGTGTTTGACTCAGGCTATGCAAAAGGTCAGACATTGCTGGCCTCATTTGATCTATGATATGTGCATTGATCTAGATCGGTAATTTTTCGTTGGGTAGGAAAGCGTAAATATTGGAATTGGAATGCTTTTAATTAGATAATCTTAGTCATGTTTTCTTACAAATTTGTTTTTGGTTTTTCGCACAACTGTTTTGTTGCCATATCTCTGATCCTTGATAGAGACTGACGGCCCTATGACTGACTCTCAGCCGTTATTCAGCTGCTGGTCTGCGTCACAAATGATTCATTTCGATGCGTGGCAACTGTGTTTTCGGTTCCAAGCAGTGATATCTTGCCAGGTACCAGTCCCAACCAACATCGCTAACAATGCTAACAATGTTAAAAGTGCTGCGATTGTGAGCCATTTGCGTATAATTAGCCAAAGTCTTATCGGGCGCCAATTATGCGACTACGACGGGCATCGGTCTAATCGTGACAATTTAATATTTACCAGCACTCTCAAATGCCAGCGACAACAAACGAGGAGATGTCGTCAATTGTCAGGTGTCATACTACAGTGCATGATACGCGCTCACAATGTATGCTTCATTCTTTCAACTTGATATTGTTTGTTTGTGATTGTATGATCAGATTCATAGACCCATAACTGAATATACTGTTCTGGGCAATTGCTTATCTCACTGATAACATCTTCATGTAGAATTTCTGAACTGTTTCATCTCTATTTTTATAAAGTTATCTCTATTTGCATTTGCTTATCATGCTCCATATTCAGTGTATACAGAAAGGTTTGAAGAATCATAATGAGTGGAGTGGGGAGAGAGTCACAGGTAGGGGTAAATAGATACATAGAGCGAGAGAGTGAGAGAGAAAGAGAGAGAGAGAGAGAGAGAGAGAGAGACAGCGTGTTTATGATCTACATTTCCATCGAAATTTATGATTTCATAGTTTTGTCTACTCATATTTCTAGTTGTCTCTGTATCTATGTAGGTTCTTACAGAAGTTTTTATAGATGCTTATCTAGCTATGAATTTTTCTCTATGTACTTGAAGCTCTAATTATATCTTAAATAAGTATATTTCAGTCTGATGACGAATATATCATGTCTCTGACTCTGAGCTGTCTCGAATTCCATGTCATCTAATATCAGATTTTTATCACGAAATATCTGACACCATTTTAAGAGATTCTTTCCTACTTTTATATTAATTTTATTATTTAAGTACATATTTTATATATATTTGATTTGAGTTTCTTCAGATTCGTAAACTTTCATTAGAATTTGATAAATGACTAAGGTAGAAAATGCCTTTGTCAATTGTGATTGCCTCCGCCCTACACTTTAATTACAATGCGCTAAAGTTCATTGATTGATCGAATGAAACGAATTGCACAATTGGACTTTATAAGCTTCAAATACAACTATCTCTCTCTCTCTCTCTCTCTCTCTCTGTCTGTCATTCCTTTATTGTCTATCTCTCTTTCCATTGCTGCTACTTTGTCTTTGTTGCAATTGGCTTGAATTACAGGCGAAATTTGAATACGTTTCGACCACAAAAGCTAACGAAATGCGAACCATTCATGCAACGCGCACACGAAATTACGAAATCACAAAAGGTATATGTATCTCTCTGTGTGTGTGTGTGTGTGTATGTAAGTCGCAGCTCATTTAAAGATACAATTACAATTAACTTAACGAGCAATCATTTAATTTGCAACCGTTGCAACAAGTTCTGCTGAAAAAGTGAAAGTGATTTCGACACTCAATCAAATATTTTCGCAATATATTCAAGTAAACAGTTATGTATACAGCAGGAGGCATATCGATCAGCTATTGCCGACTGTTCAATGCTCGTTCATTATGAAATTTGTAATTTCTTTCAGCTGATCAGCTTTTGCTCTTGCCGAAGCTACTCTGATGGCACATTCTCCTCAGTTCTAATGGAAGCGAATTTTATGCCTCAGAAGTGGGGCAAGAGAGCTTATGGATCTAAATATACCTTTATATTTATAAAGCTCAAGGCTTTCGCTTTGAAAGGCTTTCTTAGAGTCACTTCTTAGAGACACATAAGCACATGCAATTGCAAGTCTCAAGCGCCCAAGCATGAAACCAATATACCCACTTTCAATTATTGAGCAAGTATCAGCTAAGCTTAGCTAAGGGGTATGTAGAATGAGCAGCTCTGCACTTGATATCGAATGCTAGATTTACTGGACCATATGAATTGTAGATAAAAATATGTTAACATTCGATTAACAGTATGTTAATAGTTCATTAGTAAAAGTAGGTTATGCAAAGTGGACTGTTAAGTTAATTTGTATTTATATTTCTATTTTTTTTCTAAATATTTGTAAAAGCCAAAAATGTAGCGTCACAAAAGTTAGTATTAACTGTAATGGAATATCATTTGATTTCTGCTTATTCGATACTCTATCTTAAGCACTGTTCAATATACAATGATTCAATTCCATTATTCGCTAATGTCATATCATACAATATTAATAATAAATATATATGGCAACTGACTCAAGTTTCATGAAATTGTTTAATCGAATAACTTTTTCCACGTAACAGCCAAGCAGCTAATTCCAAAAATCTGATCTGATAAGTACTTTTTGCAACCTTTTTTTTGATTGTCACGCCAACGCATTTTTCTATTCGTGCAAGAAGTCATTTATGCCCGTTAACAGTGGAACTTGAACCGCAGAGCTATTAGGCTTGAGGTGAAGTCTAATTTAGCTTTGTGTACACTTTATAAATAGCTAAATCTTATCCCTTTATAGAAGACTGAAATGAGTGTATATTCGTTATTGCTTTGACAATGCACAATCTCTATTATTATTTAAGGTGTTATTAAAACTAAAAGCTCGAAGTCTCATGAATTTCGCCTACAGATGCAAAATCATAAATTATATAGCTAGTTGTAAAAGTTCTATTGATGCTACAATAGTTAAACGTAAAAACTCATAATTATTATACAATTGATTTATTGTTGGCATTCCCTGGAGGGCAGCTCAAAATATGATGAATGAGGAACAAAAATTATTACAAATATTTTCTATATATATGTAGAATTTAGTTTATTTGAAAATGTATTATTACATCATATATTTCATATATATATATATATATATATTTTTTTTTTATTTTCCCCATTAAGCACTCGAAGATAATTTAAGTCTTTTCATTGTTAATTTACTTAAAAAATTGCTTTTTTTTTTACAAAATTTTTATATAATAATTTAATATGATTTTTTTTCTACTTTTTGAAGACTACAGATTTTTTTTTAGTTTTTGCTATTTTTTTTTTTAATTATTTATTTTATTTTATTTATTTATTTATTTATTTTTTTTTTTTTTTTCATTTTCCTTCATTCGATCTTTTTGTTAGCAATCTTAACAAATATTATCAATTGGCATATAAGACTCGGAAATCTAGCACTTATAAAGGGGATTTCTTTTATCAAAAATATGATTTTTTTTTGTCACATATTTTTATAGATAGTAAAAACGAATCATATTCTATTCATATATATTATTCATTCATGTTATTTGCATACGCTACTGTTATGAGGTCATCAATAATAATCAAACTCTATTAGCCCATATTTGATCGAGTCGAGGTAGTTGGATAAGTAGGAAGCGTAGCCGTTATGCTTGATAAGTTCGCACTGTCTGACTTTGATCTGAGGCGCCGTGCAATTGGAAAGCAAATCATAAAGTGCCGCAAACTGAGCACGATTGATTAGCTCAAGTTACTTTTTTATATAAAGGCGATATGTGCATACCTCTCTCCATATAACTTTTGGCTAACTACTATCTGACTATCGTCAGGCATCTCCGGCCAGCTGGCCGGCCTGGCGTGGTTGACTCAATTGAAACAGCCGAATGCAAATTATGTTCCACAAAAATCCACTTCAAAACTGGTCAACTATGACGCTAACGAGCAGTTCGTTGAATTCGCAATGAGTAAGCCATCAAAATTCGTGGAGCATCGTTCGCTGACCCCCCGCAATATTCCCCATCTGACGGCGAAAAGCCATCAAAAAATTGATTCATGTTAACATGTGCTGAAAACGCAATCTCAGCGAGGCGACATCTAAATACAAATGAGTATGATTGATGGAGCTTTTGATTGACTGACAGATACCCTGTAAATGCCGCCGTATATGCAAATTAAATGGACCATTCAAGTTGCTTACATACCCTGAGTTTTGTGAGTGTATTACAAAATAATTACCTATCTGAGGAACTTTATACATGAAAATATCAAATATTCAAGCTCGTGGTCTAATAGTTCCTGAGTTCACTTTATATCTATAACAAATGGAGTATAAACTCTACATTTGACAATTCCCAAATCGATATCAAGTTCTCAACTTGTAGCTCTGCAGTGCTAAGCTTATAAGAATATTGAATTTATTTTTTCATAGAAAAAAATTGATAGAACTAGAATTTCATGAAGATTTGTTTAGCATAGAGTAGAGATACCAAATTCCATTACTTAATTACTTACTGTTAAAGTAGTTACAGGTATTCCACATATATTATTCTAGTATTATAATACATTAGAGGAATTATTTATCAGATTTCAATTGCCTTTTTCCAGGGTATGCCACATGAATGTAAATAAATACTATTAGCAATCGCATTTAATGCTCGATTCCCAAAGATCTGTGGCAAATCGTACAAATATTTATGCTATGCCTTGAGCTTCGTTTATTTCATAAGATTTTTTTCTCTTTTACAATTTCATGGGCTGGTGTGAAATTCGAGTGGAGTCGAGTCGAGTTGAATTTTGAGTCGAAAAGAAACGCGAAGGAAGGCAAGACGCTATTCACGCAAATTGAGTCGTTCGTTGAGGCGTTGATTTGATTTATGCCAAAATACACGCATAGCTGCCACACCCACACCGCCTACAATCATATCTAATGGCTTTACGACCGTGCGATTAATAGTGGGCGTGATTAATTTAAAAAATATTTATGTTAAGTACTTGACCGTATAATGGGCTTAAGTATTATTAATCGTTAGCATATCCATAAACGAATCAGGAGTAAAAAAAATTTTAAGTGGATCAGCACTTGGGTCTCTTTACTGGTCTGAAGTGATTTTGGCAAATTCAATCAATATTAATTATATTGCATTGTTGAACAACTTGATCAACCAACTTCTAAAGAATACCACTCACACTTTTATATCTATATAAAGTTTTGTTATTAAATTCGATTCGATATCATATTTCATAATATATCTCTAGATATTAATGTAAAATGTAAAATGTATTATTTTGTAATGCTCTCAAGAAACTGTTACTGAAAACTAGCTCTAACTGTATAATAGAAATTCATAAGCTATTTATAAGTTATTTTTCAGTTTCTTTCTTATCGAGGCATAACATTTACATATACTTTTATTATATATATGCATACTCTTGGGATTAATAGAAATGCCTAAGTTCTGCAAAAAAAATAATTTTGTAGATTATTATTTTTTTTTTCAGGAAACTAGAGTTATGAAACGGATCACAGCTGATATAGAAGCTACACACTTGAGATATTATAGAGCATTTATAATGAGCCGATTAGATTTGGACACAGAGAGAGAGAGAGAGCGAGAGTGACTTTAGGTATATATATATCACTTTTAGACATTAAAATTTATAATTATGATAGTAGAGCTTAGTAGAACTATAAATGTGACTCGGACTTCAGATTAAGTAAATGACCACGAAACGAGTGTAACAGGTAGACCAGCCGGTTTGCACCTATGCTACAAGCATACATACTATATATACATCTATATACACACATATATATATGCATATGTATACCCATAGATGTCTATGGGTATCGGTGTGTTGAGTGGATTTTTATATGATATGTGAGGGCAACGAGGGAATTGCGAGCGAGGAAAATCCATTGATTGAGCGCTTAAATGTATCTATCGATGGCATAGTTTGAAAGCATGACGAAAGGTAAAAGACACACACAGAGAGTCGCATACAGCTGGCTGCAGTGTTGCTACAGGTAGTTGGGCAGGTAAGGGAAAAGTAATTACTGCATATTATCGGGCAGGTAAATAACAATGCAAGAACAAACAGCGCGGGATAGTGAAAGCAGTTGTCTGTAATAAAATGAACACACTGAAAGCAAAAAAAAAAAAAAAAAACAAATTTCTGTCTGCCCTTCACACATACATACACTCTGCAGATACAGATACGCTTGTATGCCTGTGTATCTGGCGGTAACTTGTTTCTCGTTGCATTGTTGCAGCCCGTGTGGAGTGGAGATGCTTTATTCAGCTCAATTGACGAATTCCGAGAACTTCGTCTTCTACTTTGTCTTCGTCTTCTTCTACCTTGTCTCTTTTTTGTTGTTGTTGTTGTGGAGCGTTACATATACAGACCGGCATGCACACATACACACATGGATACTTGTGCGGCATGCAATGGGGCAATGTAGCTTAGGTGCACCCAGCGTTGCCAGACTGTTGTCACGTGAAGCATGAGCAGCACTTACATATGTATGTGCGCATTTTACACTCTTTCGCTCTTCTTGTTTCTTCTTAAACTGAACAAGTTTTGCTCCTTAAGCATTGCCAGACTGTTGGCACGCGAAGTATACTCATTCATTCAGTCTCGCATGACTACATAAATTTGGCTTTTGCTTCATTCTTCTGTCATCACGATATCAACAAGTTGATTTTCAGCGTTGCCAGACTGCCTCAAGTCAATTATTTATTTGATTTTAACTAGTTTTCTGCTTCTTCTCATGTAGTATTTCGAAATTAAGACAGTTATTTTGCATATTTTCATATACTGATATTATGCATAAGCTTAAACGGGCTTGCTTACTGATATCACAAGGTTGCCAGACTGCTTACAAAAAAGGTCTTGTTATGATCATTGAAAAAGAAGTCAAAATACCTCAAATCGACCCATCCATTAACATGTCTAGACACATAAAATATTTACTTGGCGTTGCCAGACCGCTAAAAATCTGAAAATGTTATATTTGTCGTTTCAGTCAAGATATATACGATATATACGATCGGACATGAAGTGATCAGACTGTTGCTAAACTGACAAAATTTTTTTGTATACTGCTCTTGTAGTCTAGTAAATCGTGCGCTCAGAATTTTTTTTGTTTACCTTTTTAGATCTATACCTTCATCTTACATCTCTTTTATCCATCTTTAGCATGCTCAATCTCAAAACGAAATTCTATATTCCACAGACTTTCCCTTTAATTTCATTCATTTACAATTTACAGCTTTCCAAACAAAACAAATGGCAAAGTCATAAATTCATTTGTCAGCTGCTATGGCTACGGGAAGTTTTTGGGAAATACCTTATTAACTGATCTTTGTATAGGTATAAAGGGTTCGATACGGCAGCAGCGTTGCCAGATGTGCAGCTGGTAGCCAAAAGTGTAAACGAAATTGCAGTTAAACAGCAATTGGCATGTTTACAAACTCACACACACATACACAGACGGAGGCACAGAGGCGGTCAAATGTGTGTATTGGCCAAGTTGAAGTTGGCTTAAGAAAATGGCGACATTTCAGCATCAGTGGCATCACTGACTCATGGCATGTTGTCCCAACCCGCCCGCTCCACTCTTTCTTTCTCTCTCTCTCTCTCTATCTGTTTCCCCCGCCACGGCAAATGCCACTTGACCCCGCTGCTGCCCTCACTAACCCACAAGGTACTATGATGCTATATGTGTGCGTATCTGTGTTTGCGTGTGTGTGTGCGTTACCAACTCAAGAGACGCGCGTCTCAGCTTCCAGTTAGCGCTTGAGTCTCGACTGCGCGGGCAACACTAAATCATGTTTATGGACAAGAGTTTGCGCTCTCCCAGCAGCAGCATAAAACCAGACTGCATTGACTGGCTAAGCGCGACTACAAATATACCCTGTATGTTGTTTAAAATGTATATGTACATAGAATATGCTCATATTTTAATACGATATACTTTCAATATAATATATATAATTATTTAAATATACAAATTTGTATTTGTATTGAAGTCTGCTTGAAAAATTAATTAGCTATTAAATTCCTAAAAAACCACAACTAATATACCCACACATTGAAAGCCAAGTGTGGTGTAAAAGAAACAGGTCTAACTGCAGACACACAAAAGCGGAGACTGTTTGCACACATATGTACATGTATGTATATAGATGTGTGAATGTGTGTGTGCGAGCGCATGCAGCTGTGTTTATGAATGCGCATCAGTATGTGTGCACTCGAGACGCGAACTCAACAAGATCCACCCCAAAAATAGCAACATATTTTACCTGGTCAAACACGCACACACAATTCACTCTGCTCTCGCAGTCGCTCTCTCTCTCTCTCTCTTTCTCTCTCTCTCTTGTGTGCGCGTCGCTCACTCACTTGTTGGTGGCAAACGACTCAAGCTTGGTTGCTCTTGCGCTCTCGCTCTCTATCGCTCTCTTCCCCTCTCGCTATCTGTCTGTACGTGCTGCAGTGAGCTCGACGTTCGTTCATGTTTGAACCAACTTTGGTTTGGGCAGTTCTCTCAACACATTCGTGTCACTCAGCGAGTTTGGGCTCAGTTGAAATTTTCTATTCGAGGAGTGCGCTTAGTGGTCGCTGCTGCGACGGCGTTTAAAATATATACAGTACCAAATACACACGACTGTCGTCGATACGTTATTTTTTTTTTTTTTTGTATATCGTTTTTTTTTGTCGGTCAACAACAACAACAGTCGCTCTTTCTCAGTGACTTCTTCATGTTTGTTGTTGCATGTGTGTGTAAGCGAGTGTGCGTTGCTGTGTATGGGAGAGCATCGACTCAAATACACTCGAGGGAATTCTGTTGAGATCAGTTCAGCGCACGGAGCAGCGGCGAGTTGAGCCTCCCACGAAACAGTTCGACGGCTCAGTACGGCTCGCCCGATGTGCATTCTCTCAAGCGTTATGTTGGACAAGTGATGTGTGAACGAGCGCAACAATAAAGCCCAATTATATATATGCATATATATATATAAACAATCGATCAATCCATCAATCAAGTCATTCCTCAATCGGTTCAACAAGTTAATATTTAAAAAAAAAATATAAATAAAAATAAAGACAAAAAACTGCCAGTAGCCAGACGACACGCGAAGTTAGCGTCAATCAATCAATCAAGCGAACAGGAGACAAAGGATTCATCAATCTGCAAATCAAACGATCTAACGATCCATCAAACAAACACAAAAGCAAAACAACTATTTCCTTGCCACATTCAACACTCGATCAATCAGTCAATCGATAACGATAAAGTGCCAAAATGTTTGATGTATTTGGCTCCGTGAAGGGGCTGCTGAAAATCGATCAGGTGTGCATCGATAACAATGTCTTTCGGATGCATTACAAGGCGACGGTGATCATATTGATTGCCTTTTCGCTGCTCGTTACATCTCGTCAATATATCGGAGATCCGATCGATTGCATTGTGGATGAGATACCGCTCGGTGTAATGGACACATATTGCTGGATCTATTCAACGTTTACCGTGCCCGAGCGTCTGACAGGTGTCGTTGGCCATGATGTCGCCTCGCCTGGCGTCGGCTCCCATGTCGATGGTGAGGATAAAGTCAGATATCACAAATACTATCAGTGGGTCTGCTTTGTGCTATTCTTCCAAGCGATCTTGTTCTATGTGCCACGCTATCTCTGGAAATCATGGGAGGGTGGCCGACTGAAGATGCTGGTGATGGATCTCAACAGTCCCATTGTGAATGATCAGTGTAAAAACGATCGCAAGAAAATATTGGTCGACTATTTCATAGGCAATCTGAATCGTCACAATTTCTATGCCTTTCGGTTTTTCGTCTGCGAAGCTCTCAATTTCGTCAATGTCATTGCGCAGATCTATTTCGTGGACTTCTTCCTGGATGGCGAGTTCAGTACGTATGGCAGCGATGTCTTGAAGTTTACGGAAATGGAGCCCGATGATCGTATCGATCCAATGGCGAAGGTCTTTCCAAAGGTCACCAAATGTACATTCCACAAATATGGTCCATCGGGTGGAGTTCAGAAGTTCGACGGACTCTGTGTGCTGCCACTGAACATTGTGAATGAGAAGATCTATGTGTTCCTCTGGTTCTGGTTCATCATTTTGAGCATCTTGTCGGGCATCTCGTTGGTCTATCGCATTGCCGTTGTTATGGGACCGAAATTGAGGCATTTGCTGTTGCGTGCTCGCTCCCGTTTGGCCGAGAGCGAAGAGGTGGAGAAGGTGGCCAACAGGTGCAACATTGGTGATTGGTTCTTGCTCTATCAGCTGGGCAAGAATATTGATCCATTGATCTATAAGGAGGTGATCGCTGATCTGTATCGTGAATTGGGCGGCGATGGTCAAAGTCCACAGAAGCAGCCTTTCGAGGCTTAAGCGCGAGATTGAGAGGAATGGAGATGGAGCGAGTGAGAGAGAGAGAGAGAAAGAGAGAGAAAAAGAAAGAGAGAAAACGAGTGGGAGATGGAGCGAACGAGAGCGAGAGAGGAGTCGGAGTTGAAGCTGGACTCAGTGACGGCATCTGGGCCACCCTGTGCTATCAGTGGCAGCGTGTCAGCAATTGTAAGTAAAACTAATAAATATCAATTTCCCCTCTATACCACTACCCACACTCTGCCTAATCAATGAATGCACACATGCACACGCACACGCACATAAAATTCCCCTCCTACTATCATCCAATCAAAACACATACATAAACATTCGGCAGCAAAGAAACTGTAAATCGTTAACAGAAAGATAGGGAGAGCGAGAGAGAGAGAGAGAGCGCTCACTTCAAAATTTCAACAATCATAGTAAACGAGCAATCTTCCCCCTGCCCAAAATAAGTCACTCACATAAACGCTCAGCAGTTATATACATAGAGTTGCCAGAGTTAGAAATAATTTTTGTTTTTCATTTTTGCTGAATTTATTGCTGTTTCTATACTTTATTATATATATAATGTATTGTAGTTTAAATAATAACATCGCATAGCTAGCATACTCAACATCTTAAAGGGCGTTCGACTGCATACTAGTTGCGATTGAGTAATACTTGCACATGCAAAGCGATCTATGAAGTTAACAGTGTTCTGTTAAATTTTTTAAAGTAGTTATGATATAACTGTTATTAGCTAAAGCGCTCTTTGTGTAACCGAAAGAGTCGCTTTCCAGCAAAGCCACGCGCTTTTAGCAGCAGCTCAACACGCGCACTCTCTGCTTACAATTTGTAACAGAGCGCGAGAGCAAGAGTGAGAGCAAAGCAGCGATCGCGAGCAGAGCGCGCACACGCACTGCTGGTCTTACGCGCTCATTTAAGCGTAACGCAAGCAGCCTTAACTCGAGTCAGGGCTTGCGCAAGCGAGATAAACGCACAGACAGCGACGCATGCGCGCGCTGCTAGGCAGCTAGGGCAGTGTATGTCCGTCTCGCTCGTGTCTCACAAAGAAAAAGAAAAAAAAACTACATTCCAGATCTCACAAAGTGGTTCTACTTTTTCTTATGGGTTTCTCTTTTGCTGCTCGTTACTGAATCTGCATGCAAACTGGTTTGACCAGCCCGAGGCGGTGGCTTGGATCCACCGGGGGGAGGATGGGCGGGGAGCAGCCGGCGCAAGTTCAGGGCAATTGCGAGGGCGCATTTGCCAGCAAGACAAATGTGCTTCGGCAACGCAGAAATCCGTCTGCTAATTAAGAGACACTTTTTTATTAAGAGATAACCGCGTGATGCCAGAGAGTGAGAGAGAAAGAGTGATGCGAAGGGGCATGAGAGATAGAGATGGAGTGGTAATTAGTTAAATGGATAGCCGACTTATTATATACCCTATGTGCATATAGAATATCGTGAAAATTCTAAACGATTTTATATGATCTCAAGTAATTTGTCTATTATAAATGCTAGCGCTTTGAAAATGAACATTAATGTCCTGTTCAATAAAATCTTGACATAGTCTACCATAATGATCTCATTGAACTCGAAAGTTATTCAAGTTAAAATGCTGAAATTTGATATGTGAGCTCATGTAGACAAAGTTTGATCAATTTCATAAAGTTATGTCAGCAAAATGAATTGCAGATCTGCCTGTGAGATATAAAAATATATGTACATACGTCATCGCACTTCAAATAGTAGGACAGCTCGCGCCTATGCTTGACCTTATACCATATAGTAGCATAGGAAAAAAGCCACTCAAACTATTCAATTGATATTTTTCTAATCAGTTAAACATGTCATTTGTCTTACTCTTTCGTCGTTTGTGGGGTTTTTGTTCTTTTGATTTTTGTTTTCCATTCTTATGGGAGTCGCTTTTATGTGTTCTATGCGCGTACATACAACGTCAATCAGAAGTTAGGCAACATATTGCCCTGCATCGTTATCTTATCAATGTCGCCCAGCGCCGACTAACATACTCTCTCTCTCTCTCTCTGTCTTGAAGAGCTGTCAACCGTTTATAAGACCGAAACAGAAATGATGCTGATGGTTTATCACATTTTAAGTGATCAAATGTTGCAATTAGCACACATTTACCCCAACGCACATGATCATATTCACACACACACACACACACACACATTGACATGCTTGTAATTTACAATTAATGCAAACGATTGTTAGAGTAGCTGTATTCGACTAGTGGCTACCCTATGGTCTAGCCTATAGAAGAGATTTGAATTTGAATCATACAAATATGATGAAAATCCTTGATTAACTCAGTTCTTATATAGAGTCTCAGTTGTTTTCCATCGGAAAATCCTTAGCTAAATCAGCACTTGTAGAATTCCAGCTAATAGAAATAGTATATGATATACATATGTATATAAATACTCGTATACGGCATATATGTATGTGTGGCCTATTAATCAGTTAGGATTCCAGCCATGACCCATTAAAAGAAGAGATTTTCAATATGAACTAGATCATTTTCTGATAGTTAGCGACAGACTTACACGATGAAAATTCTATGCACATATACATTCATACATATACATATGTATGCATATATAAAAACAGTTATTTAGCATCGTAATGATCGGCACTAGGTTTTTTTTATGAATGAAAATTTCCAATGGGCGGAAGGCAACCTTCAAGAAGAGCAAAAAAAAAAAAACTACGATTGACACGCGAAAAAAAACAAACATACAAACGAAAATGAGAAGCGCATATAGAGGCTTAATAGACTATTGTTATTTGTATTAATTTTGTTGTTTGTTTATTTATTTGCTGTTGCACGCAGACTCAACTCGTATTCGTTTTACGTATTCAAGCGTCTCATCGCTGCGAAATGTTTCTTTTCTCTTGAATTTTTAATTGCATTAATTACTCTCAATTAGCCAAAAGACTGCCGCGTTTGACCCCAACAAACTTAGAAGCCAAAGCAAAAAAAAAAAAAAAAGTATTTAAAAAAATTTTTTAATTAAAAATTGTGTTTTTTTTTCTTCATCTTTTAATATAAAAGTGTAAAAAAAAAATTATAAAAAAAATTTTAATTTAAAATTGTGTTTGTTTTCTTCATTTTTTAATATAAAATTATAAAAAAAATTTTAATTTCAAATTGTGTTTGTTTTCTTCATTTTTTAATATAAAAGTGTAAATTATCAAATGTAAAAAATAATTGCAATTAATTCCACATATAATTTTCAAAATTCATATATTTAAATATTTTTAAAGGAATCCCAAGCAAAACTTGTTTTTCTATTGACTTATCAACTATATAAAAAACAAAAATTCTCTGCTGTATTTCATTCACAATTTTATTTAAAAAATCACATTTATATATGGTTTCTATAACTTTTTCCTTTCTTTTGGAAATTAATTAAAATAAAAAATTATATATAAAATCTGATTTAACAAAGGTTTTTTCAAATATTTATTTTATTTTCTTACATTTCTTTTTTCACATATATAATAATATATATTTACAAAAATAAATAATATTATTGGCATACTTATGGGAAATTTTCATTCCATTTGAAGGATCTTTCTCACTGTGTCTCAACAACTTTTGCCCTTTAAAATGTTTTCTTCAATTAATTTGTAATTTTCTTTCTCTCTCTTTCTCTGTCTCGGTCTCTCTTCATCTCTTATAGTTGCACGCAGCTAGAATGAAGGATGAACAATATTTGAGAGAGGGCGTGGCCTTTGAAGCTGACCATAAGCTAAACAAAGTAAAAGCAATACAAATACACGAATACACCCATGCAAACACACATATCAACGAATGCCGCATGTGTTGCACGTGTTTTCACGGATTCCAAAACACGTGAAAACCAATGCATAGCAAGAAGAAGAAGAAGAAGAAGAAGAGGTTGAGGAAGAAATGAAACAAGTCCATAATACTAGCCAGAACCCATTAACGATGCCAACGACAATCAGCAAAAGGTTCAAAATTCAAATAAAAAAAAAAAAAAAAGACAAGCTAAATCGAACTATATAGCTAGATATATGTATTTATATATATAAATATATGTATAGAGCTATAGCTAAACAGTTAAAAGACGCAGCATAAAAGACAACAGCAACAACAAAGTTCAAGCATTTTAAAAACGCCAACGGGAAAGCGAGTTGAATGAAATATTTTTTATAAAACATAAACTACACATATATATATATATATAAATATATATAAATTGATCTACATACACATATATATATATATGATGCAAATGCCACATGCGATTAATATTTATGCTAAGAGTTGTGATCATTGATTAAGCAGTTTATAAAATTTATAAACAAATCTAAAAAATAAAAAACAAAAATTACAAATAAAATTGCAATAATATGCACAACAACAACAACTATGAAAAACAAATGCAACAATAATTATTAATATTAAAAAAAAAAATAGATATGAATATATACATAAATATTTTATAAACAAAACATATTTTAATAACGATTTTTCGCGCATATTAAAATGATATATATATATATATATATATATAAATATATAAAATAAAATTTATTTTGTAATTTTACATATTTTTTTGTAGCAATTTTTTCGCCAGCAATTTTTTTGTCATATAAATATATCAATTTTTTTTTAGCATTTATTTTACTAGCATTTAGAACATTTTAGTTTAGCGCAATTTTTTTTTTTTTTTAAAATTGAAAAACTTTGAGAAAAAAAAAAACAAATGAAAATATTCAATTACAAATAATATTTATACTAAAATTTTGTAAGCCGCAAACATATTTTTAGTTATACGAAAGACTCAAAAGCAATATTAAAAAAAACACACACACAAACAAACAAACAAATGAAGAATTTTAATAACAATAAAAAATAAAAAAATATAAAACTTTTGCAGCTGAGAATTGTAATGCAGCAATTTTTTGTTGCTTTTTTTCAGATATATATATATATTATTTCTATATATATGTATGTGTGTGAAAAATGAACTATGTAAGTGCGCACATTTACAAGCCAGCTTGATATAGTATATATATTTTTTATATAATTATCGATTTATCGACTTATCGAGTGTGTAAATGCGCCACAGGCCGTAATCTAAGTTTTATATATAAATACATATATAAATAAAAGAAATAATTCAAAACTGAGAAACACTTATTTTTTTATTTATTCATTTTTATACCCTAAGCCCATTGAAAATGGGAATGGGATGCGTGGCAGACCCCACAAAGTATATATATTCTTGATCAGGGTGACGAGAAAAGTCGATCTAGCCATGATCTAGCCACATGAACACTCGTATGTTAGTTACGCAGTACGAGTTTATTTTGTTTTTTCGATAACTCATCCCATTTCCAAATTATCGATAAAAATCGAAAATTCGTTTACATTTTTTAGGTTTTTTGGGCATAACTTCCACACCGTTTTAGCTAGAGACTAGAATTTGTTTATTAAGATTGAATGAATTATGAATTGAATATATTATGAATACGCAGATTATGTAATTTTTATATTTTGGACTCCATGCCCCCTTCGCAACCAATTTGAAAAAAAAACGCATTTCAAATACTTGCAATTTGGCAAATAAGTACACTTGAATGCTCTTAATATATTCCGAAAGTTTCATGAGGATCGCCCATCTAGAAATGGAGTTATAGGCGTCCAAAGCTCACCCAACCCACCCCCAAGCCACGGCAGCAACTGCGCGGTTAGCAGAGCGCGCGCTCATGCGTTCAGGGTATCTCGTAGTCGAGCCGTCTCGACTGGATCCTTCTTACTTGTTTTTTTTTTTTAGTTTTTGGGAAAGGGTCCATTGAGTTACGAAAAGAACAAATCGGTGGGCAAGACAAGACTGTGAGTTACCCTTGGCTGGGAATGTCTTCAACTAGTAAGCCATGAGCTCTGCTATATTTAAATTATATATACAAGATATATATGTATGGTTTGAATTACGTTATTACCAAAAATGTATAAGGCCTCATATATTATTATTTTTGTGGCCCTGAGCTATATAGATTTAAGTAGTAATTGTATATAAAATTTGTAGTTCCAACAGTTCTCGAGTTGTGCTACAAAAAGGTATGGAAATTATAGAAAATTATGTACGATCATATATATACAATTAATTTTTATTTTTTTTTACTTTGTAAACCTCTTAGTTTGATAAGCATGAATGGACACATGAAAATTATACATCTGTCGCTTAACTCAGAGCTCATTGAGAGGCCCTACACAAATTGTTAATGGGTAGGAGAAATAGACAGCCTTAACTCTAACCTGACCTCTGTTGAACTCAGGTGACAAACGGGTCATAAATCTATGACAGGCAGGCAAACGAGATAGCGATGAGACAGAGCTGCAATACCCTAGAATAAGAAGCCAGCAGAGATATGATATGCATATATACATATATATATATATATATATAGTGCAGTTATGGTAATCACAAAAATATATTCCGACTCCTTACCTTATCAACGTCTTCTGCATAGTTTCTAATCAGAACTAGCTCCAACACTTGGGCGACTCGAACATCTGAAGACCGTCATAAAGACCCTCATAAGCCTATATCATTAGATAGCATTACATAACACATAGCTGCTAGGAAAAAAACAAGGAAAAAAAATGATTACGAACAAATAACGCTTTTCGTGAAAACCTAACCTAAACAAATCTTTGTCCAAGCAAGTACAGTGCACACTCAAATAAATGAAGTTTCTAAATAAGTTCTCGATCAACTATTTTATATTACTCTCTTCTGTTATAAGCTCTCGACTTTGTACCAAAGAACTCCGATTGGGTTTCTTTAGTATTCATTTGACGCTGTAAGTTTACTTGACTTGACTGACTTGACTTTCATTATAGCGAGTGTTTACATTAGAAGACTTCAGTTGATTAGTTGTTTAAGCTTGACTTGGGAATTTCGCTAAAAGTTGGACTTTGCCTTGAATGTTGCAGAATTTTTTCATTTTTTTTTTTTTTTTTTTGTCAAATTGGGATCGATGCCTCAACGGATGCCAACGAAGTGAGTCGCGTCCGCTGCACACGCTAGTGTAGCCAATCTAGCGATACGTCATTCGAACACGTTTCTATCAACTTTTTTGCTTCTTCTATTTTATTTTATTTTTTAACTGAGTCAACGGTTTTATTTTTTTTTGTTCGTTACGGCTCCAAAGTCTTTCCCGATCATGACTGATCGACGGCATCCAGCAGCCAGCCGCAATTGAAATCGGACTCTAAATTGGGGCACGGATTGAATTACATTTGCGCCACAGACGGTCGCCGGAGCAACTCGTGCCATTACTCGATTATGATGTTATTTGTTTACATCAAACTTCTCAGTTGCCCAATGGTATGCCAATGCTACAGCAATAGCTTCAGTCTGCGTCTCAAGACTTCTATATTAAACTAGATTATAATTTTGTGCTCTTTTTTTTTTCGTTTCGAATCTTGCACTTGAAAAAAAAAATTGTTTACAGAAAACTATTTACGAAGTGTGAAATAGCTACATTTATATGTATATATTTTTTACTTCTTTTTGATTCGCATGCATGCAGTTGCTATCAGATCTACTATAGTCATATAATATATATTGTATAAATATATACTCTAGCAATCCTTATGCGACGTTTCTTGCAAAAGTCTCGCATTTAATGTTTCATTTTCTTTGCATGTATTTTTATACTCATTCACGAAGTGAAATGAGTATATTGGTTTTATACAATGTTTGCCCTCTTATTCCTCCGTCCTTCCGTCTGTCCATATGAATGCAATATATTTCGAAGCCATAAAAAGCTAAAGATTAGAGAATGTTTAACCATTCCCTCATGCACATATTCGAATTATAATGTATATGAATTTTTGCCAAAGAGTTGCTGAGATTAATCAAATACGGTTGATATAGCCATGCCCGCCCGTCCGTCCGTATGTATGAACGCGTCGATTTCCGAACATACAAAATCTAAGTAGTTCATTCTTTTTGCGTAAGGCTCGTATATTGCACGCGCAGTACGAGAAATTCGATAACTCGTATATTTCCAAAGTTATCGATAAAACACTTTATCGGGAACCAGCTATGAAATTATATCTAATTCATCTTTAGAGTTAGAGTCTCCAAGTCTTCTGCATATATATATATAGATACTAATTTAATACAATTTCGGTTTTTGTCAGATTTTGGATTCCGTTCCCCGATTCCCCCCACACCCCCAAATGTGTAAAAAATGCATTCAAATACTAGTTTTTTTTTTTCCAAAGTCTCTTGAAATTCATGTAATTTCTGAGCAAATACAAATGCGTCTTTTACAACATTTCGAACATTTTTTGACTGAGTTCATGAAGTTAAGAAAATGAAATATTTAAATATTTAACCAAACAATGCCTTATTATAATGCCAAGTTTTTTCGGGTAACGGTTAGCCCGTGGACACCCAATCAAAGCCCGGCCCGTGTCCAACTGTAGTGTGGATTGATGGGAAATGAATCGTACTTAATAATATTATTATTTTTTTTTTTTGCAAAATTATTGCAGCTCACTGTCTATGACTCTAGACCTTAGTCGGCAAGTACGCCCGATATATATTTAGAAATGTTCTAGTTAATATTCATTCTAATCTGGACGAAGTCTTTGAGGCCTTCGTTTATTGTTCAGATGTTCACGTATCTGGAACTGTGTCTCCCAAACAATTTTGCAACTGTTGGAATGGAATCTAGATCCCTATGCAGAAGTGTGTTTCCCACGAGGCAGTTAACTGCAGTCCCTCTTGATGCTGTTGTCGGATTAAATATTTCCATTTTAAGACCAATTAATAATAATATTTTTCTGTAATATTTGAATATTAAATATAATGAGTCATGATCACATTCTTCTGTTGACTGACGAGACTGTTTGATTTATCAATAGTTTTGAAGTCAACTTGATACATATAGAGCTATATAAATATACATTTGTATACAACCTCTTGTATAGGCTACATATGCCCGAGCTAGAGCTTTTGTTAAAAGTGTGGCAATTGGCCAGTCAATTTCATATCGTTTACCCGGTTAGGTAGCTGCGAAATGTACATAATAAAAGTGAGATATATGTATGAATATATCACACACTTGGCATCTTCGGGTGTAGAGGAGGCGAGACGTCTGCCTAAGTAAATTATCATATCAAATTGAATTAAACGCTGCAATTGTCCAGGCGTGCCCTCAATAAATAAATAAATAAATAAATAAACATTACGGCACAAGAAAAGCGAAATCCACGGCGTTATCTAACTTGCTCCAATTGCCAGTCGAAAGGGGGGCGTGGGAGAGCGCCAGCAACTGTTTAGTTTGGGGTCAAACACAAGTCAGCCCGTTGCAATTGGCATGTGAGAAGCGCCCACGAGTTAAGCAATGCCAGCTCAAGCGATATAAATGGACATGGGTCTAATTGAATACCTGAATATGGACGCGATTTCATTTCAGTGTGCAAAACGTTCAAGGATAAGGACATAAGGAGCAAACATGCAGAGTAGAAAAGGCTCTAGCTGCTGCAATAATGATATCAGTTATTTTGGCAACGGGAAATTATGATCAATTTAGGTAAAGCTCTCACTGTATAAATTTGACCTTAAGATTAATCAAGTATTAAATTGTAGCCAGTGAAACGTTTAACAAATGAGCAGAAGTGACAAACTGCAAACAGAGATAGAATACGAAAATGTCAAATTCAAGTTATGTCAGTTAAACTTTTAGAAATACAACAAGTAAGAAGGCTCTAGTCGAGACGGCTCGACTACGAGATACCCTGAACCCTGCAAAAAAAAGTGATACTCTTCTTCTTTACGCACTTATGAGCGCGCGCTCGGCTAACTGCGCAGTTGCAGCCGTGGCTTGGGGACGGGTTGTGCACTTAAACCATTTCTAGATGAACGATCTTCATGATCTTCATTTACAGTAGATTAAGAGTATCTAAATGTATCTATGTATTTTTTTTAAAACTGAGGGCGAAGGGGGCGTGACATCAAAAATCTAAATTACAAAATCTGCGTATCCACAATATCTATCTAAAACGGTGTGAAAGTTATGCTCAAAAAACTTTTAAAAAAAGTAACTGAATTTTCGATTTTTTATCGATTATTAGGAAATGGGATGCGGTATCGAAAAAACAAAATAAACTCGTACTGCGTAACGAACATACGAGTGTTCATGTGTTCAATTTCAGCTCTCTAGCTTTTGTAGTTTCCGAAATCTCGACGTACGGATGGATGGACGGAGGGACGGACGGACAGAAGGACAGGGCTAGACAGACGGACAGGCTAGATTCCCATTTTCAATGGGTTCAGGGTATTAAAAAAAAAACAGAAAATTTATTACATAGCGCATAAAGCAATGAAAGATATATTGGGGATATTTGAAAGAAATATATATATATACTTTCAAATATATATAGTATATAGGCTACCAATTTTCAACTAGACATAATAAAAGTCAAAGAGATCACAACCAACATGCACATGTAATATCCTGCATTGCGTGGAACCCCACTTTAGCTTTTGGAAACTATTACGAAACACAAAAAATAAAAAATAAAAAAAAAAAATTAAAGAACCGCAATTGAAATGGACAAGAGCTGGAATAAGTGGGCTCACCCTACGGGAAACCGCAGCGACAGCTTTTGTTTAGACTTCACAGCAAATTCGCATCGAAACAAAAAAAGAGAGACAATAAACAGAAAGAGAGAAAAAACAATCCGAATAAATCTGACAACGAACGACAAAAGCAAAAGACAAAAGCAAGGAAAAACGGGCAAAACAAAAACAAAAAAAAAAAAAACCTTTTGATAGTTGACTTTAAAATAAATAAATAAATTGTTTCTAAATTTAAGCATAGACCCCACACACGCACACAGACATCCAAAAGAGAGAGGGGAACAGAGCGATATATTGGGTTATACAATTCGCGGCTGAGGCCGTCAATGATCCATGGCATTTCGCATACATTTAACAGCTTTGCCAATTTGTTTAGATTGAATTAAAATTACAATTTGGGTGACATTTTGCGCGACAATTTGTTTGATACGGACTTAACCTTTCCGAATGATGCAACGTTCAAGGTCATTCGCAAAGTATTTGAAAAAAATAATAATAATAATAATAATAATAATAATATTCGATTGTCTATATTTTTCAGTTTAATGCTGACTTCAGATGTGTTTGTCAATTGGACTTTAGCTTAGCTTACGGCAGCTGCGTTTACTGTTCATCTCGTCGGTACTTAATTAGACTTTAGTCCCGTCCGCCTGTCCGTCCATCTGTCCTTCCGTCTGTCCGTCCGTCCATTCGTCCGTTTGTCTGTCTGTCCGTCCGTCCACCCGCCCGTCTGTCCGCCCGTCTGTCCATCCGCCCGTCCGTCCGTGCGTCTGTCCGTCCAAATGAATGCTATATATTTTGAGACTAAAGCAATTTTGTCCGTCCGCCTGTCCGTCCGTCCGTCCAACCGCCTGTCCGAATGAATGCAATATATATTGACGCTATTGAAGCTAGAGACTATAGAAATTTTGACCATATACTTATGGACATCCTCGAATTATGTATAATATATATACCCATTTTCTCCATCTGCCCACTAGAGGCGTGACAAATCAGAAAATGCAAATCATTGTAGTTAAAGAGCTAAAGAGTTGCAATTTGAAACATGTACCCGCGTTGACCGACCAAGACTAATATATCTACGCGGGGCAAATCGAATACTGGGGGCGTGACAGATCGACAACGAAGTACATACATATGTATGCGCCCAACTGCATAATTCCTATGCGTGTGCCAGCTATATAAATAAGCTTAATAGTAATTGCAAAGGTGACAGGAAGCATTTTGTTAGAAATATAAAAATATATTCATTTAAAAAATTATTGAAAAAAAAAACTATGTATATAAAATCGCATGTTTGTCAAAAATATAAATAATAAAAACTCTCGCCTCTGTCGAGATTCGAACCCGTTCAACTCTAAATGATGTGCATCGTCTTTAGCATCAACGCCACTCCTCTTTCCTAGAAAACGTGTGCTAAATCGCATTAAGTTCACTGCTAGACAAAAGTGAACTAAAATGAGGCAAATTCTTAGAATATGCTAGAATGCAGGCATTTGACTGTTAGCAACGGACACAGTACGAGCTTATATATTTACTAAACTGATTCCACTTGTATTACAAGATTTTAAATGTTAAATGTGGGCGCAATGTAATGATATTTTGAACTTTATTAATTTTGTATATACCAACCCCTTGGCCATAACATTGGACCACGCCAACATTGATTTTGATTTAAAAAAAACACACAAAATTATGCATAAGGAATTTTACTTTGAATTTGCTAATTCACTCACACGATACGATACTATGTCCAGGATATCGTATCGCATCGAATGTAAGCTAACATGTTCGATTACTTTCTGTTAGGAAAGACTCCTTTGATGCTGTTAAAGTTAACAGCTGTTAAAATGTCAACCAAGCAGGCCGCCAATTTTCCTATAAAAGCGCGCCTGCGAGTACTTGGAATCAGTCAGCAGCGGTGCCTCGCCGAGGACACACACTGCAGCTACTCATTTTTTGTGGCCCAAATTTTTGTGGCTTTTATAAATGGAGCACTTGAAATAAAGTGTCTAGTTTTTTTTTTTTTTTTTTTTTTTTTTGAGGAATTTTTTTTAATATTTTTTTTTATGAAAAACGGCGAAAAAAAACTGCCTTTGCAGTGGCCAGTTTATCTCCGACATCATTGGATGTCCATCTGGAGAAATATTATTTTGCATTTGACAAAATATAAAGAAATAGCCGGCCAAGTTGTTTAATCTCCGACATCATTTTAATATGGGATGTCCATCTGGAGAAATATTATTTTGCGGACAACATTTTCGTAAATAGAAAAGGCCAAAATCTGTCTTTGACAAAATATAAAGAAATGGCCCGCCAAGTTGTTTAATCTCCGACATCATTTTAATATGGGATGTCCATCTGGAGAAACTTTTTTTTTTATTTTTTATGAAAAACGGCGAAAAAAAACTGCCTTTGACAGTGGCCAGTTTATCTCCGACTTCATTGGATGTCCATCTGGAGAAATATTATTTTGCATTTGACAAAATATAAAGAAATAGCCGGCCAAGTTGTTTAATCTCCGACATCATTTTAATATGGGATGTCCATCTGGAGAAATATTATTTTGCGGACAACATTTTCGTAAATAGAAAAGGCCAAAATCTGTCTTTGACAAAATATAAAGAAATGGCCCGCCAAGTTGTTTAATCTCCGACATCATTTTAATATGGGATGTCCATCTGGAGAAACTTTTTTTTTTATTTTTTATGAAAAACGGCGAAAAAAAACTGCCTTTGACAGTGGCCAGTTTATCTCCGACTTCATTGGATGTCCATCTGGAGAAATATTATTTTGCATTTGACAAAATATAAAGAAATAGCCGGCCAAGTTGTTTAATCTCCGACATCATTTTAATATGGGATGTCCATCTGGAGAAATATTATTTTGCGGACAACATTTTCGTAAATAGAAAAGGCCAAAATCTGTCTTTGACAAAATATAAAGAAATGGCCCGCCAAGTTGTTTAATCTCCGACATCATTTTAATATGGGATGTCCATCTGGAGAAACTTTTTTTTTTATTTTTTTACGAAAAACGGCGAAAAAAAAAACTGCCTTTGACAGTGGCCAGTTTATCTCCGACTTCATTGGATGTCCATCTGGAGAAATATTATTTTGCATTTGACAAAATATAAAGAAATAGCCGGCCAAGTTGTTTATCTCCGACATCATTTTAATATGGGATGTCCATCTGGAGAAATATTATTTTGCGGACAACATTTTCGTAAATAGAAAAGGCCAAAATCTGTCTTTGACAAAATATAAAGAAATAGCCGGCCAAGTTGTTTAATCTCCGACATCAAATTTAATATGGGATGTCCATCTGGAGAAACTTTTTTTTTTTTTTTTTTGAAAAACGGCGAAAAAAAACTGCCTTTGACAGTGGCCAGTTTATCTCCGACTTCATTGGATGTCCATCTGGAGAAATATTATTTTGCATTTGACAAAATATAAAGAAATAGCCGGCCAAGTTGTTTAATCTCCGACATCATTTTAATATGGGATGTCCATCTGGAGAAACTTTTTTTTTTATTTTTTATGAAAAACGGCGAAAAAAAAAACTGCCTTTGACAGTGGCCAGTTTATCTCCGACTTCATTGGATGTCCATCTGGAGAAATATTATTTTGCATTTGACAAAATATAAAGAAATGGCCCGCCAAGTTGTTTAATCTCCGACATCATTTTAATATGGGATGTCCATCTGGAGAAACTTTTTTTTTATTTTTTATGAAAAACGGCGAAAAAAAATTGCCTTTGACAGTGGCCAGTTTATCTCCGACATCATTGGATGTCCACCTGGAGAAATATTATTTTGCATTTGACAAAATATAAAGAAATAGCCGGCCAAGTTGTTTATCTCCGACATCATTTTAATATGGGATGTCCATCTGGAGAAATATTATTTTGCGGACAACATTTTCGTAAAAAGAAAAGGCCAAAATCTGTCTTTGACAAAATATAAAGAAATAGCCGGCCAAGTTGTTTAATCTCCGACATCATTTTAATATGGGATGTCCATCTGGAGAAACTTTTTTTTTTTTTTATGAAAAACGGCGAAAAAAAACTGCCTTTGACAGGGCCAGTTTACCTCCGACATCATTTTAATATGGGATGTCCATCTGGAGAAATATTATTTTGCGGACAACATTTTCGTAAATAGAAAAGGCCAAAATCTGTCTTTGACAAAATATAAAGAAATGGCCCGCCAAGTTGTTTAATCTCCGACATCATTTTAATATGGGATGTCCATCTGGAGAAACTTTTTTTTTTATTTTTTATGAAAAACGGCGAAAAAAAACTGCCTTTGACAGTGGCCAGTTTATCTCCGACTTCATTGGATGTCCATCTGGAGAAATATTATTTTGCGGACAACATTTTCGTAAATAGAAAAGGCCAAAATCTTTGACAAAATATAAAGAAATGGCCCGCCAAGTTGTTTAATCTCCGACATGATTTTTATATGGGATGTCCATCTGGAGAAACTTTTTTTTTATTTTTTTTATGAAAAACGGCGAAAAAAACTGTCTTTGACAGGGCCAGTTTACCTCCGACATCATTTTAATATGGGATGTCCATCTGGAGAAATATTATTTTGCGGACAACATTTTCGTAAAAAGAAAATGCCAAAAATCTGTCTTTGACAAAATATAAAGAATTAGATGTTGGTTCGTTCCAGCCGTTTCTCTTTTGAACTTTAAAGCATTGCAATATCGGCATACAGTTGTCACTGGTCCAATTTCCAAATTGTCATCATCACTGTAGTTCGCAGTGGGATCATATTGGAATGCTAAGCGATTGTATGATGTCAATGATCTTCGTGTGCTCATACGTTGTCTCAATCGGTCATTTTCTCATGTTATATTTAGTCTTTCTTCGCTTAAGTCCTGTAAATACACACTTGTTGTTGGCTTGCATGTCTAGTGCGGCGGCCGATGTTTGCACGTCGTGCTCTCGACATTTTGGACTATGGATACTCTGGTGAATTTAATTTAATTTAAGATTTTAAACTTAACTTCTGTATTAACTACCTGATGGTGGTGAAGCTAAGAGTTGACACAATTTTGAGATTGTAGAGATTGTGGAGACTGTGAAGATTGTGGAGATTGTGGAACGTGTTCAATCATATTTATTTCTTAACGAATTCTGTCCATTTCCTTTGCTCAGTAAAGATGATATTTTTTTTTTGGTCTCTAGGCCAAACGATATTTTGACCGATTTAAACGTCTTGGATGACCAAACGGTTACGATTTTAAACTTAACTTCAGTATTAATTACCTGATGGTGGTGAAGCTAGAAGTTGATACAATTTAAGATTGTGGAGATTGTGGAGACTGTGAAGATTGTGGAGATTGTGGAACGTGTTCAATCATATTTATTTCTTAACGAATTCTGTCCATTTCCTTTGCTCAGTAAAGATGATGATATATTTTTTTTTCGGTCTCTAGCCAAACGATATGTTGACCGATTTATACGTCTTGAGTGACCAAACGGTTACGATTTTAAACTTAACTTCAGTATTAACTACCTGATGGTGGTGAAGCTAGGAGTTGAAACAATTTAAGATTGTGGAGATTGTGGAGACTGTGAAGACTGTGAAGATTGTGGAGATTGTGGAACGTGTTCAATCATATTTATTTCTTAACGAATTCTGTCCATTTCCTTTGCTCAGTAAAGATGATATTTTTTTTTGGTCTCTAGGCCAAACGATATTTTGACCGATTTAAAAGTCTTGGATGACCAAACGGTTACGATTTTAAACTTAACTTCAGTATTTACTACCAGATGGTGGTGAAGCTAGGAGTTGAAACAATTTAAGATTGTGGAGATTGTGGAGACTGTGAAGATTGTGGAGATTGTGGAACGTGTTCAATCCTTTTTCTTGGGGAGTTGTATCCATTTCCTTTGCTCAGTAAAGATTTTTTTGTCTCTAGGCAAAACGATATTTTGACCGATTTAAACGTCTTGGATGACCAAACGGTTACGATTTTAAACTTAACTTCAGTATTAACTACCTGATGGTGGTGAAGCTAGGAGTTGAAACAATTTAAGATTGTGGAGATTCACTACCCGATGTTTGCACGTCGTGCTCTCGGCATTTTTGACTATGGATATTCTGGTGAATTTAATTTAATTTAAGATTTTTAACTTAACTTCTGTATTAACTACCTGATGGTGGTGAAGCTAGGAGTTGAAATAATTTAAGATTGTGGAGATTGTGGAGACTATGAAGATTGTGGAGATTGTGGAACGTGTTCAATCATATTTATTTCTTAACGAATTCTGTCCATTTCCTTTGCTCAGTAAAGATGATGATATTTTTTTTTTTGGTCTCTAGGCCAAACGATATTTTGACCGATTTAAACGTCTTGGATGACCAAACGGTTACGATTTTAAACTTAACTTCAGTATTAATTACCTGATGGTGGTGAAGCTAGAAGTTGATACAATTTAAGATTGTGGAGATTGTGGAGACTGTGAAGATTGTGGAGATTGTGGAACGTGTTCAATCATATTTATTTCTTAACGAATTCTGTCCATTTCCTTTGCTCAGTAAAGATGATGATATATTTTTTTTTCGGTCTCTAGCCAAACGATATGTTGACCGATTTATACGTCTTGAGTGACCAAACGGTTACGATTTTAAACTTAACTTCAGTATTAACTACCTGATGGTGGTGAAGCTAGGAGTTGAAACAATTTAAGATTGTGGAGATTGTGGAGACTGTGAAGACTGTGAAGATTGTGGAGATTGTGGAACGTGTTCAATCATATTTATTTCTTAACGAATTCTGTCCATTTCCTTTGCTCAGTAAAGATGATATTTTTTTTTGGTCTCTAGGCCAAACGATATTTTGACCGATTTAAAAGTCTTGGATGACCAAACGGTTACGATTTTAAACTTAACTTCAGTATTTACTACCAGATGGTGGTGAAGCTAGGAGTTGAAACAATTTAAGATTGTGGAGATTGTGGAGACTGTGAAGATTGTGGAGATTGTGGAACGTGTTCAATCCTTTTTCTTGGGGAGTTGTATCCATTTCCTTTGCTCAGTAAAGATTTTTTTGTCTCTAGGCAAAACGATATTTTGACCGATTTAAACGTCTTGGATGACCAAACGGTTACGATTTTAAACTTAACTTCAGTATTAACTACCTGATGGTGGTGAAGCTAGGAGTTGAAACAATTTAAGATTGTGGAGATTCACTACCCGATGTTTGCACGTCGTGCTCTCGACATTTTTGACTATGGATATTCTGGTGAATTTAATTTAATTTAAGATTTTTAACTTAACTTCTGTATTAACTACCTGATGGTGGTGAAGCTAGGAGTTGAAATAATTTAAGATTGTGGAGATTGTGGAGACTATGAAGATTGTGGAGATTGTGGAACGTGTTCAATCATATTTATTTCTTAACGAATTCTGTCCATTTCCTTTGCTCAGTAAAGATGATGATATTTTTTTTTTTGGTCTCTAGGCCAAACGATATTTTGACCGATTTAAACGTCTTGGATGACCAAACGGTTACGATTTTAAACTTAACTTCAGTATTAATTACCTGATGGTGGTGAAGCTAGAAGTTGATACAATTTAAGATTGTGGAGATTGTGGAGACTGTGAAGATTGTGGAGATTGTGGAACGTGTTCAATCATATTTATTTCTTAACGAATTCTGTCCATTTCCTTTGCTCAGTAAAGATGATGATATTTTTTTTTTTGTCTCTAGGCAAAACGATATTTTGACCGATTTATACGTCTTGGATGACCAAACGGTTACGATTTTAAACTTAACTTCAGTATTAACTACCTGATGGTGGTGAAGCTAGGAGTTGAAACAATTTAAGATTGTGGAGATTCACTACCCGATGTTTGCACGTCGTGCTCTCGACATTTTGGACTATGGATATTCTGGTGAATTTAATTTAATATGGGATGTCCATCTGGAGAAATATTATTTTGCGGACAACATTTTCGTAAATAGAAAAGGCCAAAATCTGTCTTTGACAAAATATAAAGAAATAGCCGCCCAAGTTGTTTAATCTCCGACATCATTTTAATATGGGATGTCCATCTGGAGAAACTTTTTTTTTATTTTTTATGAAAAACGGCGAAAAAAAACTGCCTTTGACAGTGGCCAGTTTATCTCCGACTTCATTGGATGTCCATCTGGAGAAATATTATTTTGCATTTGACAAAATATAAAGAAATAGCCGGCCAAGTTGTTTATCTCCGACATCATTTTAATATGGGATGTCCATCTGGAGAAATATTATTTTGCATTTGACAAAATATAAAGAAATAGCCGGCCAAGTTGTTTATCTCCGACATCATTTTAATATGGGATGTCCATCTGGAGAAATATTATTTTGCGGACAACATTTTCGTAAAAAGAAAATGCCAAAATCTGTCTTTGACAAAATATAAAGAAATAGCCGCCCAAGTTGTTTAATCTCCGACATCATTTTAATATGGGATGTCCATCTGGAGAAACTTTTTTTTTTATTTTTTATGAAAAACGGCGAAAAAAAAAACTGCCTTTGACAGTGGCCAGTTTATCTCCGACTTCATTGGATGTCCATCTGGAGAAATATTATTTTGCGGACAACATTTTCGTAAATAGAAAAGGCCAAAATCTGTCTTTGACAAAATATAAAGAAATGGCCCGCCAAGTTGTTTAATCTCCGACATGATTTTTATATGGGATGTCCATCTGGAGAAACTTTTTTTTTATTTTTTTTATGAAAAAACGGCGAAAAAAACTGTCTTTGACAGTGGCCAGTTTACCTCCGACATCATTTTAATATGGGATGTCCATCTGGAGAAATATTATTTTGCGGACAACATTTTCGTAAATAGAAAAGGCCAAAATCTGTCTTTGACAAAATATAAAGAAATGGCCCGCCAAGTTGTTTAATCTCCGACATCATTTTAATATGGGATGTCCATCTGGAGAAACTTTTTTTTTTATTTTTTATGAAAAACGGCGAAAAAAAACTGCCTTTGACAGTGGCCAGTTTATCTCCGACATCATTGGATGTCCATCTGGAGAAATATTATTTTGCGGACAACATTTTCGTAAATAGAAAAGGCCAAAATCTGTCTTTGACAAAATATAAAGAAATGGCCCGCCAAGTTGTTTAATCTCCGACATGATTTTTATATGGGATGTCCATCTGGAGAAACTTTTTTTTTATTTTTTTTTATGAAAAACGGCGAAAAAAACTGTCTTTGACAGGGCCAGTTTACCTCCGACATCATTTTAATATGGGATGTCCATCTGGAGAAATATTATTTTGCGGACAACATTTTCGTAAATAGAAAAGGCCAAAATCTGTCTTTGACAAAATATAAAGAAATAGCCGGCCAAGTTGTTTAATCTCCGACATCAATTTAATATGGGATGTCCATCTGGAGAAATATTATTTTGCGGACAACATTTTCGTAAAAAGAAAATGCCAAAAATCTGTCTTTGACAAAATATAAAGAATTAGATGTTGGTTCGTTCCAGCCGTTTCTCTTTTGAACTTTAAAGCATTGCAATATCGGCATACAGTTGTCACTGGTCCAATTTCCAAATTGTCATCATCACTGTAGTTCGCAGTGGGATCATATTGGAATGCTAAGCGATTGTATGATGTCAATGATCTTCGTGTGCTCATACGTTGTCTCAATCGGTCATTTTCTCATGTTATATTTAGTCTTTCTTCGCTTAAGTCCTGTAAATACACACTTGTTGTTGGCTTGCATGTCTAGTGCGGCGGCCGATGTTTGCACGTCGTGCTCTCGACATTTTGGACTATGGATACTCTGGTGAATTTAATTTAATTTAAGATTTTAAACTTAACTTCTGTATTAACTACCTGATGGTGGTGAAGCTAAGAGTTGACACAATTTTGAGATTGTAGAGATTGTGGAGACTGTGAAGATTGTGGAGATTGTGGAACGTGTTCAATCATATTTATTTCTTAACGAATTCTGTCCATTTCCTTTGCTCAGTAAAGATGATGATATATTTTTTTTCGGTCTCTAGCCAAACGATATGTTGACCGATTTATACGTCTTGAGTGACCAAACGGTTACGATTTTAAACTTAACTTCAGTATTAATTACCTGATGGTGGTGAAGCTAGAAGTTGATACAATTTAAGATTGTGGAGATTGTGGAGACTGTGAAGATTGTGGAGATTGTGGAACGTGTTCAATCATATTTATTTCTTAACGAATTCTGTCCATTTCCTTTGCTCAGTAAAGATGATATTTTTTTTTTGGTCTCTAGGCCAAACGATATTTTGACCGATTTAAACGTCTTGGATGACCAAACGGTTACGATTTTAAACTTAACTTCAGTATTAATTACCTGATGGTGGTGAAGCTAGAAGTTGATACAATTTAAGATTGTGGAGATTGTGGAGACTGTGAAGATTGTGGAGATTGTGGAACGTGTTCAATCATATTTATTTCTTAACGAATTCTGTCCATTTCCTTTGCTCAGTAAAGATGATGATATATTTTTTTTTCGGTCTCTAGCCAAACGATATGTTGACCGATTTATACGTCTTGAGTGACCAAACGGTTACGATTTTAAACTTAACTTCAGTATTAACTACCTGATGGTGGTGAAGCTAGGAGTTGAAACAATTTAAGATTGTGGAGATTGTGGAGACTGTGAAGACTGTGAAGATTGTGGAGATTGTGGAACGTGTTCAATCATATTTATTTCTTAACGAATTCTGTCCATTTCCTTTGCTCAGTAAAGATGATATTTTTTTTTTGGTCTCTAGGCCAAACGATATTTTGACCGATTTAAAAGTCTTGGATGACCAAACGGTTACGATTTTAAACTTAACTTCAGTATTTACTACCAGATGGTGGTGAAGCTAGGAGTTGAAACAATTTAAGATTGTGGAGATTGTGGAGACTGAAGATTGTGGAGATTGTGGAACGTGTTCAATCATATTTATTTCTTAACGAATTCTGTCCATTTCCTTTGCTCAGTAAAGATGATATTTTTTTTTTGGTCTCTAGGCCAAACGATATTTTGACCGATTTAAAAGTCTTGGATGACCAAACGGTTACGATTTTAAACTTAACTTCAGTATTTACTACCAGATGGTGGTGAAGCTAGGAGTTGAAACAATTTAAGATTGTGGAGATTGTGGAGACTGTGAAGATTGTGGAGATTGTGGAACGTGTTCAATCCTTTTTCTTGGGGAGTTGTATCCATTTCCTTTGCTCAGTAAAGATTTTTTTGTCTCTAGGCAAAACGATATTTTGACCGATTTAAACGTCTTGGATGACCAAACGGTTACGATTTTAAACTTAACTTCAGTATTAACTACCTGATGGTGGTGAAGCTAGGAGTTGAAACAATTTAAGATTGTGGAGATTCACTACCCGATGTTTGCACGTCGTGCTCTCGACATTTTTGACTATGGATATTCTGGTGAATTTAATTTAATTTAAGATTTTAAACTTAACTTCTGTATTAACTACCTGATGGTGGTGAAGCTAGGAGTTGAAATAATTTAAGATTGTGGAGATTGTGGAGACTATGAAGATTGTGGAGATTGTGGAGATTGTGGAACGTGTTCAATCATATTTATTTCTTAACGAATTCTGTCCATTTCCTTTGCTCAGTAAAGATGATGATATATATTTTTTTTCGGTCTCTAGCCAAACGATATTTTGACCGATTTATACGTCTTGGATGACCAAACGGTTACGATTTTAAACTTAACTTCAGTATTAACTACCTGATGGTGGTGAAGCTAGGAGTTGAAACAATTTAAGATTGTGGAGATTCACTACCCGATGTTTGCACGTCGTGCTCTCGACATTTTTGACTATGGATATTCTGGTGAATTTAATTTAATTTAAGATTTTTAACTTAACTTCTGTATTAACTACCTGATGGTGGTGAAGCTAGGAGTTGAAATAATTTAAGATTGTGGAGATTGTGGAGACTATGAAGATTGTGGAGATTGTGGAACGTGTTCAATCATATTTATTTCTTAACGAATTCTGTCCATTTCCTTTGCTCAGTAAAGATGATGATATTTTTTTTTTTGGTCTCTAGGCCAAACGATATTTTGACCGATTTAAACGTCTTGGATGACCAAACGGTTACGATTTTAAACTTAACTTCAGTATTAACTACCTGATGGTGGTGAAGCTAGGAGTTGACACAATTTTGAGATTGTAGAGATTGTGGAGACTGTGAAGATTGTGGAGATTGTGGAACGTGTTCAATCCTTTTTCTTGGGGAGTTGTATCCATTTCCTTTGCTCAGTAAAATTTTTTTTTGGTCTCTAGGCCAAACGATATTTTGACCGATTTAAACGTCTTGGATGACCAAACGGTTACGATTTTAAACTTAACTTCAGTATTAACTACCTGATGGTGGTGAAGCTAGGAGTTGAAACAATTTAAGATTGTGGAGATTCACTACCCGATGTTTGCACGTCGTGCTCTCGACATTTTTGACTATGGATATTCTGGTGAATTTAATTTAATTTAAGATTTTAAACTTAACTTCTGAATTAACTACCTGATGGTGGTGAAGCTAGGAGTTGAAATAATTTAAGATTGTGGAGATTGTGGAGACTATGAAGATTGTGGAGATTGTGGAACGTGTTCAATCATATTTATTTCTTAACGAATTCTGTCCATTTCCTTTGCTCAGTAAAGATGATGATATTTTTTTTTTGGTCTCTAGGCCAAACGATATTTTGACCGATTTAAACGTCTTGGATGACCAAACGGTTACGATTTTAAACTTAACTTCAGTATTAATTACCTGATGGTGGTGAAGCTAAGAGTTGACACAATTTTGAGATTGTAGAGATTGTGGAGACTGTGAAGATTGTGGAGATTGTGGAACGTGTTCAATCATATTTATTTCTTAACGAATTCTGTCCATTTCCTTTGCTCAGTAAAGATGATGATATTTTTTTTTTGTCTCTAGGCAAAACGATATTTTGACCGATTTATACGTCTTGGATGACCAAACGGTTACGATTTTAAACTTAACTTCAGTATTAACTACCTGATGGTGGTGAAGCTAGGAGTTGAAACAATTTAAGATTGTGGAGATTCACTACCCGATGTTTGCACGTCGTGCTCTCGACATTTTTGACTATGGATATTCTGGTGAATTTAATTTAATTTAAGATTTTAAACTTAACTTCTGTATTAACTACCTGATGGTGGTGAAGCTAGGAGTTGAAATAATTTAAGATTGTGGAGATTGTGGAGACTATGAAGATTGTGGAGATTGTGGAACGTGTTCAATCATATTTATTTCTTAACGAATTCTGTCCATTTCCTTTGCTCAGTAAAGATGATGATATTTTTTTTTTGGTCTCTAGGCCAAACGATATTTTGACCGATTTAAACGTCTTGGATGACCAAACGGTTACGATTTTAAACTTAACTTCAGTATTAATTACCTGATGGTGGTGAAGCTAGAAGTTGATACAATTTAAGATTGTGGAGATTGTGGAGACTGTGAAGATTGTGGAGATTGTGGAACGTGTTCAATCATATTTATTTCTTAACGAATTCTGTCCATTTCCTTTGCTCAGTAAAGATGATGATATTTTTTTTTTGTCTCTAGGCAAAACGATATTTTGACCGATTTAAACGTCTTGGATGACCAAACGGTTACGATTTTAAACTTAACTTCAGTATTAACTACCTGATGGTGGTGAAGCTAGGAGTTGAAACAATTTAAGATTGTGGAGATTGTGGAGACTATGAAGATTGTGGAGATTGTGGAACGTGTTCAATCATATTTATATCTTATCGAGTTGTGTCCATTTCCTTTGCTCAGTAAAGATGATGATATTTTTTTTTTGTCTCTAGGCAAAACGATATTTTGACCGATTTAAACGTCTTGGATGACCAAACGGTTACGATTTTAAACTTAACTTCAGTATTAACTACCTGATGGTGGTGAAGCTAAGAGTTGACGCAATTTTGAGATTGTAGAGATTGTGGAGACTGTGAAGATTGTGGAGATTGTGGAACGTGTTCAATCCTTTTTCTTGGGGAGTTGTATCCATTTCCTTTGCTCAGTAAAGATTTTGTTGGTCTCTAGGCCAAACGATATTTTGACCGATTTAAACGTCTTGGATGACCAAACGGTTACGATTTTAAACTTAACTTCTGTATTCACTACCCGATGTTTGCACGTCGTGCTCTCGACATTTTGGACTATGGATATTCTGGTGAATTTAATTTAATTTAATATGGGATGTCCATCTGGAGAAATATTATTTTGCGGACAACATTTTCGTAAAAAGAAAAGGCCAAAATCTGTCTTTGACAAAATATAATGAAGTGGCCAAGTTGTTTAATCTCCGACATCATTTGTATATGAGATGTCCATCTGGAGAAATATTATTTTGCGGACAAAATTTTCGTAAAAAGAAAAGGCCAAAATCTGTCTTTGACAAAATATAAAGAAATAGCCGGCCAAGTTGTTTATCTCCGACATCATTTTAATATGGGATGTCCATCTGGAGAAACTATTTTTTTTATTTTTTTTATGAAAAACGGCGAAAAAAAACTGCCTTTGACAGTGGCCAGTTTATCTCCGACTTCATTGATGTCCATCTGGAGAAATATTATTTTGCATTTGACAAAATATAAAGAAATAGCCGGCCAAGTTGTTTAATCTCCGACATCATTTGTATATGAGATGTCCATCTGGAGAAATATTATTTTGCGGACAAAATTTTCGTAAAAAGAAAAGGCCAAAATCTGTCTTTGACAAAATATAAAGAAATAGCCGGCCAAGTTGTTTATCTCCGACATCATTTTAATATGGGATGTCCATCTGGAGAAATATTATTTTGCGGACAACATTTTCGTAAAAAGAAAAGGCCAAAATCTGTCTTTGACAAAATATAAAGAAATAGCCGGCCAAGTTGTTTAATCTCCGACATCATTTTAATATGGGATGTCCATCTGGAGAAACTTTTTTTTTTATTTTTTTTTTTAAAACGGCGAAAAAAAACTGCCTTTGACAGTGGCCAGTTTATCTCCGACATCATTGGATGTCCATCTGGAGAAATATTATTTTGCATTTGACAAAATATAAAGAAATAGCCGGCCAAGTTGTTTAATCTCCGACATCATTTGTATATGAGATGTCCATCTGGAGAAATATTATTTTGCGGACAAAATTTTCGTAAAAAGAAAAGGCCAAAATCTGTCTTTGACAAAATATAAAGAAATAGCCGGCCAAGTTGTTTATCTCCGACATCATTTTAATATGGGATGTCCATCTGGAGAAACTATTTTTTTTATTTTTTTTATGAAAAACGGCGAAAAAAAACTGCCTTTGACAGTGGCCAGTTTATCTCCGACTTCATTGATGTCCATCTGGAGAAATATTATTTTGCATTTGACAAAATATAAAGAAATAGCCGGCCAAGTTGTTTATCTCCGACATCATTTTAATATGGGATGTCCATCTGGAGAAACTTCTTTTTATTTTTTTTATGAAAAACGGCGAAAAAAACTGCATTTGACAGTAGCCAGTTTATCTCCGACATCATTGGATGTCCATCTGGAGAAATATTATTTTGCGGACAACATTTTCGTAAAAAGAAAAGGCCAAAATCTGTCTTTGACAAAATGTAAAGAAATGGCCCGCCAAGTTGTTTAATCTCCGACATCATTTTAATATGGGATGTCCATCTGGAGAAACTTTTTTTTTTATTTTTTATGAAAAACGGCAAAAAAAAACTGCCTTTGACAGTTTATCTCCGACATCATTTTAATATGGGATGTCCATCTGGAGAAATATTATTTTGCATTTGACAAAATATAAAGAAATAGCCGGCCAAGTTGTTTATCTCCGACATCATTTTAATATGGGATGTCCATCTGGAGAAATATTATTTTGCGGACAACATTTTCGTAAATAGAAAAGGCCAAAATCTGTCTTTGACAAAATATAAAGAAATAGCCGGCCAAGTTGTTTAATCTCCGACATCAAATTTAATATGGGATGTCCATCTGGAGAAACTTTTTTTTTTTTTTTTTTGAAAAACGGCGAAAAAAAACTGCCTTTGACAGTGGCCAGTTTATCTCCGACTTCATTGGATGTCCATCTGGAGAAATATTATTTTGCATTTGACAAAATATAAAGAAATAGCCGGCCAAGTTGTTTAATCTCCGACATCATTTTAATATGGGATGTCCATCTGGAGAAATATTATTTTGCGGACAACATTTTCGTAAATAGAAAAGGCCAAAATCTGTCTTTGACAAAATATAAAGAAATAGCCGGCCAAGTTGTTTAATCTCCGACATCATTTTAATATGGGATGTCCATCTGGAGAAATATTATTTTGCGGACAACATTTTCGTAAAAAGAAAATGCCAAAAATCTGTCTTTGACAAAATATAAAGAATTAGATGTTGGTTCGTTCCAGCCGTTTCTCTTTTGAACTTTAAAGCATTGCAATATCGGCATACAGTTGTCACTGGTCCAATTTCCTTCCATATTGTCATAATCACTGTAGTTCGCAGTGGGATCATATTGGAATGCTAAGCGATTGTATGATGCCAATGATCTTCGTGTGCTCATACGTTGTCTCAATCGGTCATTTTCTCATGTTATATTTAGTCTTTCTTCGCTTAAGTCCTGTAAATACACACTTGTTGTTGGCTTGCATGTCTAGTGCGGCGGCCGATGTTTGCACGTCGTGCTCTCGACATTTTGGACTATGGATACTCTGGTGAATTTAATTTAATTTAAGATTTTAAACTTAACTTCTGTATTAACTACCTGATGGTGGTGAAGCTAAGAGTTGACACAATTTTGAGATTGTAGAGATTGTGGAGACTGTGAAGATTGTGGAGATTGTGGAACGTGTTCAATCATATTTATTTCTTAACGAATTCTGTCCATTTCCTTTGCTCAGTAAAGATGATGATATATTTTTTTTTCGGTCTCTAGCCAAACGATATGTTGACCGATTTATACGTCTTGAGTGACCAAACGGTTACGATTTTAAACTTAACTTCAGTATTAATTACCTGATGGTGGTGAAGCTAGAAGTTGATACAATTTAAGATTGTGGAGATTGTGGAGACTGTGAAGATTGTGGAGATTGTGGAACGTGTTCAATCATATTTATTTCTTAACGAATTCTGTCCATTACCTTTGCTCAGTAAAGATGATATTTTTTTTTTGGTCTCTAGGCCAAACGATATTTTGACCGATTTAAACGTCTTGGATGACCAAACGGTTACGATTTTAAACTTAACTTCAGTATTAATTACCTGATGGTGGTGAAGCTAGAAGTTGATACAATTTAAGATTGTGGAGATTGTGGAGACTGTGAAGATTGTGGAGATTGTGGAACGTGTTCAATCATATTTATTTCTTAACGAATTCTGTCCATTTCCTTTGCTCAGTAAAGATGATGATATATTTTTTTTTTCGGTCTCTAGCCAAACGATATGTTGACCGATTTATACGTCTTGAGTGACCAAACGGTTACGATTTTAAACTTAACTTCTGTATTAACTACCTGATGGTGGTGAAGCTAGGAGTTGAAACAATTTAAGATTGTGGAGATTGTGGAGACTATGAAGATTGTAGAGATTGTGGAACGTGTTCAATCATATTTATTTCTTATCGAGTTGTGTCCATTTCCTTTGCTCAGTAAAGATGATGATATTTTTTTTTTTTTTTTTTTTTTTCGGTCTCTAGCCAAACGATATTTTGACCGATTTAAACGTCTTGGATGACCAAACGGTTACGATTTTAAACATAACTTCAGTATTAACTACCTGATGGTGGTGAAGCTAGGAGTTGAAACAATTTAAGATTGTGGAGATTGTGGAGACTGTGAAGATTGTGGAGATTGTGGAACGTGCTCAATCCTTTTTCTTGGGGAGTTGTATCCATTTCCTTTGCTCAGTAAAGATTTTTTTTGTCTCTAGGCAAAACGATATTTTGACCGATTTATACGTCTTGGATGACCAAACGGTTACGATTTTAAACTTAACTTCAGTATTTACTACCTGATGGTGGTGAAGCTAGGAGTTGAAACAATTTAAGATTGTGGAGATTGTGGAGACTGTGAAGATTGTGGAGATTGTGGAACGTGTTCAATCATATTTATTTCTTAACGAATTCTGTCCATTTCCTTTGCTCAGTAAAGATGATTTTTTTTTTTTTGGTCTCTAGGCCAAACGATATTTTGACCGATTTATACGTCTTGGATGACCAAACGGTTACGATTTTAAACTTAACTTCAGTATTAACTACCTGATGGTGGTGAAGCTAAGAGTTGAAACAATTTTAGATTGTGGAGATTGTGGAACGTGTTCAATCCTTTTTCTTGGGGAGTTGTATCCATTTCCTTTGCTCAGTAAAGATTTTTTTTTGTCTCTAGGCCAAACGATATTTTGACCGATTTAAAAGTCTTGGATGACCAAACGGTTACGATTTTAAACTTAACCTGTATTCACTACCCGATGTTTGCACGTCGTGCTCTCGACATTTTGGACTATGGATACTCTGGTGAATTTAATTTAATCTACGATTTTAAACTTAACTTCAGTATTAACTACCTGATGGTGGTGAAGCTAAGAGTTGACACAATTTTGAGATTGTGGAGATTGTGGAGACTGTGAAGATTGTGGAGATTGTGGAACGTGTTCACTCCTTTTTCTTGGGGAGTTGTATCCATTTCCTTTGCTCAGTAAAGATTTTTTTTGTCTCTAGGCAAAACGATATTTTGACCGATTTATACGTCTTGGATGACCAAACGGTTACGATTTTAAACTTAACTTCAGTATTAACTACCTGATGGTGGTGAAGCTAGGAGTTGAAACAATTTAAGATTGTGGAGATTGTGGAGACTGTGAAGATTGTGGAGATTGTGGAACGTGTTCACTCCTTTTTCTTGGGGAGTTGTATCCATTTCCTTTGCTCAGTAAAGATTTTTTTTTGGGCTCTAGGCCAAACGATATTTCGACCGATTTAAACGTCTTGGATGGCCAAACGGTTACGATTTTAAACTTAACTTCTGTATTCACTACCCGATGTTTGCACGTCGTGCTCTCGACATTTTGGACTATGGATACTCTGGTGAATTTAATTGAATTTAAGATTTTAAACTTAACTTCTGTATTAACTACCTGATGGTGGTGAAGCTAGGGGTTGAAACAATTTAAGATTGTGGAGATTGTGGAGACTATGAAGATTGTGGAGATTGTGGAACGTGTTCAATCATATTTATTTCTTAACGAGTTGTGTCCATTTCCTTTGCTCAGTAGAGATGATGATTATATTTTTTTTTTGGTCTTTAGCCAAACAGCATTTTGACCGATTTAAACGTCTTGGATGAACAAACGGATACGATTTTAAACTTAACTTCTGTATTCACTACCCGATGTTTGCACGTCGTGCTCTCGACATTTTGGACTATGGATACTCTGGTGAATTTAATTGAATTTAAGATTTTAAACTTAACTTCTGTATTAACTACCTGATGGTGGTGAAGCTAGGGGTTGAAACAATTTAAGATTGTGGAGATTGTGGAGACTGTGAAGATTGTGGAGATTGTGGAACGTGTTCAATCATATTTATTTCTTAACGAATTCTGTCCATTTCCTTTGCTCAGTAAAGATGATGATATTTTTTTTTGGTCTCTAGGCCAAACGATATTTTGACCGATTTAAAAGTCTTGGATGACCAAACGGTTATGATTTTAAACTTAACTTCTGTATTAACTACCTGATGGTGGTGAAGCTAGGGGTTGAAACAATTTAAGATTGTGGAGACTGTGAAGATTGTGGAGATTGTGGAACGTGTTCAATCATATTTATTTCTTAACGAATTCTGTCCATTTCCTTTGCTCAGTAAAGATGATGATATTTTTTTTTCTCTAGCCAAACAGCATTTTGACCGATTTAAAAGTCTTGGATGACCAAACGGTTACGATTTTAAACTTAACTTCAGTATTTACTACCAGATGGTGGTGAAGCTATGAGTTGAAACAATTTAAGATTGTGGAGATAGTGGAACGTGTTCAATCCTTTTTCTTGGGGAGTTGTATCCATTTCCTTTGCTCAGTAAAGATGATTATCTTTTTTTTTTTGGTCTCTAGGCCAAACGATATTTCGACCGATTTAAACGTCTTGGATGACCAAACGGTTATGATTTTAAACTTAACTTCTGTATTAACTACCTGATGGTGGTGAAGCTAGGAGTTGAAACAATTTAAGATTGTGGAGATTATGGAGACTATGAAGATTGTGGAGATTGTGGAACGTGTTCAATCATATTTATTTCTTAACGAGTTGTGTCTATTTCCTTTGCTCAGTAAAGTTGATGATTTTTTTTTCTCTAGGCCAAACGATATTTTGACCGATTTAAACGTCTTGGATGACCAAACGGTTACGATTTTTAACTTAAGTTCTGTATTAACTAAAATTTGTTTATTCTTAAAAACTTTATATTTGTGTATGTAATAAAATAAAATATGCATTTATTGTGATCTATATACTTGTATTTGTATTTAAAAATTTGTATAAATATATATATATATATATATATATATATATATATATATATATATATATATTTAATATTTTATATTTTATAAAAAGTATATACTTTTAATAATAAACCGAATCTGAATTACTCATATTTAAAATTGCGTTTATATTCTACTCACTGTGCGCTCTCCACTCCTGGCTAGCAGTGTTCCAGATTTTGAGACGAAATAGCTAAAAAAAATATACAAAAATAGTTGAAAAAATAGCTGAAACTATTATATATATATTTTGTATGTTATTTATTGCTTTTTTAAATTTTTTCGAACAACGTTACAATGTTGTCAACGTCTTCTGCGGGATTATTATTATACTTATCATTACTAGATATCAATATCCGCAATATACAAGCACAATGTCGCCTCCTCCTTCGCTGTATTACTTGTTTTGTTTTGTGGCTCAAAAACAATTTTGTTTTCTTGAGCACAGGGTCCAACTGCACTTTTGTGTTTTTTTTTTTGGCTGCATGCAATCGTGAAATTTTGCAAAAATATTGCATTTGCAGTAAATACAAAATGCTCGCGTATTGTCAGATTCGACTTTTCGAATCCAATCTTTAAATGGTGCACTCTTTGTACATTCATCGCGGACCTTTTGTTTGTATGCTTTTTCCATTTTTGTATGCTTTACCATAAATTCGCGCAATTAGTGATGATATTCATCGCAAGTGATAATATTATCTCGATAATAGTAATCTGGAAGCGATTACTTACTTTGAAGACATTTTAAGAGTTACTCGATTTTTTTCGAAGAAATATAAAATAATCGTTTGTAAAATAGCTAAAAATATAGTTAATAGCATTTTCAAAATTTGTATAGCATATCACTTTTAAAAATAGCTAGATTTGCTATTAAATAGCTAAAATGGCAACACTGCTGGCTAGCCACATTGAGCTTTTTTGCATGTGGCTCTCTTAGTCAGGCGATATGTATTTTCCGTTTCGTTATCATTTCTATTATCGTTGCTATCATTATGTCGTACCTAAGACGCTACGAAACGTTCGGTATATTTAATTCAACGTAATCCCATTCATTAGCATATCTATGGGCCCTAAGCCCATTCAAAGTACCCAAAAATGTTTGAATTTTTGATAAATTGCTCGCCTTGGAAGTCGTATATACTTATGGACTAGTTTACGGCTAATGCATTACCATTTCTTATCCGCTGTGCTGGATTACCAAAATTATTCGAAGAGTGAAGAGTAAATGTAAATTCTCTGTGACGTAAACGTCTCAAACTAGATTTATAAACCATCCTCACCTCTTTCCAAGTTCACGCAAACTTTCGATAATACAATTACATCGCTATGAATTATGTGAGTCATGAGAATTTTCGTCTCCGTGTACAATGCACTATGGGCGCAAATGTCGATTTAGCGGCATAAACTCCAAATTTAAAGATATGGACTTGAAATTTGGCAAATATGCTTAGATTATTTATTTAGAATTTTTGATTTTCTTGTTTTGGAAATTTGAATTTTTATGAAAAATCATATTTCAGTTGCCAGCCAGTTTGCATTTTCTTTCTTAAAGCGTTCAACATGTCTGTTAGTTTTGGCCTGTTGCTTTTTGACATGGAAAGCGATATTCTGTAACGCATACTTTCACATTTACACTTTACGTAATTCGCCGTAATCTTATTAGCTCTGCTCCACGAAATACAACTATTTTCAGGTTAGGCTCGATCAAAAACATGACTAGGGTTGTCGAATATTTTTAAAATATCGTATCGATGATTGACCTATTACGGTCGTTTTCGAAGCTATCACCGTGGTCATCGAAATGCATCATCATGCTTTTCACCATTATAAGACAATTGCCAACGTAAATTTATCAAAAATATCACAAAAAATATTCGATATTTGGGAGAAAAAAATATTCCGATATAAATATATTTTTTATACAAAAATATCGATATATCGATATTTTGATATATTTTCAACAACCCTAAAGATGATTAAATAGAAAACAACAGAAGAATGAAAACAATTTTGCCACTTTCATCTACATTCTACATACCTTGATTAGTATTTTGCATCATTAACCCCACAGTTATACGGAATTCAGTTAAGCTTAGCACACGTGCTAAGCAATCTTTTGGCAAACACAGCTTAGTGTAGCATCAGCTGATTTTACAGGCCATTGCAATGGTTTTCATAGGTTCTCTCAGCGATAGAAGAGACTCAGATTTAGTTAAAATCTTTCCGAAATCCTGGAACGTTTTGGAATTTTAATTTTAATTTTTAGCTTTTCATGACAAATCGAGTTTATTATATTTGAAATTGGTTGCACTTTGAGTGCCCAGAGCTGGCTCAACTGTTGGCTAGCATATATGTACATTCTATACAGATAATATATGTATATACATATATTCATGTCTGACACAAGTATACTGTCCATGCTAGACATCAGGAATGTCTGCATATATCAGCCATATCAGATATATGTATGTATATTTGTCATATAACTATCGTATGTGTATGTCTGCAACGGTGTTTATTTATCGATTCGGGTCCTAAGATAATATGCCCATCTATCGTATCTTCGAACATTCATTTACTGTTTATCAATTGACGTTGACTTTGTATGCAAATCCTTCTCAAATTTAATTTTGTGCACTGTAATGTACGTCTGTGTGCGTGTGCGTGTGCGTCATATGTTTATTTATATATGTTTTTGCTCTTTTATGTTGGTCTCTTCCCATGAATAGTTGGACAACTTTGTTGCTGTCGCACATAAGCGTAATTCGTGAACAATGAACAAAATTCTGACACATTCTCGAGTGGGTGAGGCGAATATTTAACTCCCCCCCCTCCCCAAACGCTCTGGCTCCCCCCCTAGCTAACCCGGCCGTTGCCCCAGGCACTTGCCAGCCAGTTGCGTTCCCAATCACGGCCGACCTCTTTAAAACAAAGGCCCTGACTGTACGGAGAGCTGTGTTTTTATCAAAGCACGCTTTCAATGCGCTCCAGAAACACATTTTGCGGCTAGAAATAAAGGCGTATATATAGCCGATATAATATGCATATAAATACATATATAGATACATGTGTATCTAGGCATATCTGTTCATCTATGTCGTCTACAAATTTGACTTCTTGCGGAAGTTTCAATCGTTTTTAATGAGCTATCCCACAAGCTGCACTCAAAATGAAATAAAAAGTGTAAATGCTGCAGCGGCTGATGTGCTTTGTGTTGCTATTTATATAGCATATCGTATATCGTATATCGTGTATCGTATATCGTATATCGTATATCGTATATCGTGTATCGTGTACCGTGTATCGTATATAGTATATCGTATGTCGTATATCGTGTATCGTGTATCGTGTATCGTGTACCGTGTATCGTATATAGTATATCGTATATAGTACATCGTGTATCGTATATCGTATATCGTATGCAGTTCTTATGTTTGATTATTGTTTAAACACATATTTAACTTAAGTATATTTGTATATCGTATAATTTTCAATAAATCGTAATTTCTTATCATGTATCTGATTATTATTGCTGTCTATAAGTCTTATTGCTAGAACATTACAACGGCCACATAGCTTATTTATATACATATATGTATATTGGCGTTTTTTTTTCCCATTTCCTCTTTGACAAGAGAATGTTGGAGATCTTTATTGATACCAAAGTTTGTCATATAGCAAGGAGCAACCATTAGTCATGTATCTTTGTAGTATCTAAATGTTTGAGTTGCTGGTTATGCCCCAGAGTTCTCAAGGCCTGGCTGCGAGCTCGACCTCAAGCGCCAGTACATTTTGTTTGGTTATGATCTTGAGCTATCTTTGAAATATGAAGAAAAATCTTTAAAAAAAGAATTATAATAATAATAAAACAAATAAATATCTAAATATCTGAAAAATATCAATATGATTAAAATAAAATAAAATTGTAGTCTGATAATATTTTTCTCCAATAAAAAAAAAAAAAAAACATTTTTATGGAAATTGAAAACATGAATTTGTAAAACGAATAAATCAATATTTTTTTAAAGGTCTTTTCATCTATTTGTCATTCTTTTAAGAATGCAGCGGAGCATATTTGAAATTTTAATTTTTTTTTTTTTCATTTTTTCAGTGGAGTTTAAAGTATTTCACACGAAGCCAATTGACCGTCTTGCATTGAAATGCGAATCATCCAGGAGAAGCAATGAAAGTTCAGAAAAAAATGGGAGTAAGAGTGAGAAAGAGAGAGAGAGAGAGAGAGAGAGAGAGAGAGAGAGAGAGCTATTGCTGAACGTGGTCCGGCGGCCAAAAATATTCCCAAAGGATGTACGTGCATGAGATTAAAGTAGTTTTGTAATAACTATATAAGATTTTAATTTTAAGAAAAATGTTTCGGCTATCCTAATATTTTTATAAAAATATAAAATGTTTTAAATAAATATTGTTCTTTTATATTTTTCTTTTACAAAACAAGTGCAAAATAATATGGTAGCAATAAATAAATATATACAAATTTTGTTTCTAATTGTTCTACTTCACTCTTCGTTAACTTTGATTTCGATCTGTTTGGATCACAACTAAGATCGAGAGGGCATTATATTATATTTTGAAATCTTGCCAATATTCAGGCTATTTGGTGTCCTCTGCACAGGGTTGCTGTGATTTCGATTGATGAAAGGAGTGACTTGGCCCAAAGAGTATATGTATAAATCTCTGAAATGAAAGTTCTAGTACTAAATATCATATAAATCAGTATATAGTATATTATATATAATAATAATATCATCAGCTGTTGATCTATTTGATTTGTTATGTCCCACAATACATATTGCGCTTTACAGGGTATGTGGAGTTTAGCAAACGATGTGTCGCTGCAATTTAATGTATAATATCCGCCTCTCTATATACATGTATGTATGTATGTATATACATGTGCTTGTGTGTCTGTTCTGTTTGGGGCACAATCAGCGTTTCTAATTAGCCGGCCAGACGTTGATTAGACTTTGGATTTTGGATTTGGGCAGTGGACGGAGTCAAGTTTCAGCTGCAGTTTGAATTTTGTCGGCTTCGGTTTTGGCTTTCAAGCTGCCAAGCAACTGACGATCGCAATTTGTTTGCCTCGTGTCTGTTTAGTTTTCGAAACGCGACAACTACAACAACAACAACAACAACAACGACAACAATAGCAATTTACAGCTCAAACATTTGCACAGTGCAACGAAACAAGTTGCATCAAATGAATATTGAAAGCAAATGCACAATTGCACGATTCACAGTGCATACACAGAGCGAAATACCAGATACCAGAGAAATAATGAAAAAAAAAAAAAAAAAAAAAACGTGGAATACAAAAGCAAACAAACAAGCAAACTACAACAACAATGTGACAAGATGTTGTTGCTAATGACAAATTCGTGTTGGCGATTGGTTTATTGATTTTGAATGCTCTAAAAAGAAGGAAGTCAGACGCGAATATCATTAGCTTTGGCTAAAGTCTTGATGATTATTGATTATTACTATCATTATCATTATTCATTATTATTACATTATCATTATTTATTATTATTACATTATCATTGTTGATTTGCAATTGGGAAAATAAATAAATATATATTATTGTTCATTGCTCATCATTGTTTATTAATTCATTATTCAGAATTCATTATAATTGTTCAATATGTATTATTCATTACTATTACATTATCATTATTCATTATAATTACATTTACATTGTTAATTTGCAATTGGGAAAATAAATAAATATATATTATTGTTCATTGCTCATTATTGTTTATTATTCATTATTATTATATTCTATTCATTATTCAGAATTCATTATAATTGTTCAATAATCATTCATTGCTCATTATCAATGTTGATTTATAATTAATTTTTCATTATCATCAACAGAATTCATTATTCATAACCGATATCATTGAATATTATGATTGTGTATTATAATTATTTTCCGTATTCATTATTCGTAATTCATATTCATATGATCAGATCATTAAATATTCGTTTCATAAACCATTATATAATTTTCATAACTCTTTATCATCGTTCATTATCATTGTTCGCTCTTATCATTCCTTGTGATTTCTCCTTCTCATTGTTCGCTCATTCATTATTGAGGTTCATTATTATTGTGTTTATCTTCCTTGTTCTTTATCATTACTCATTATTCATTATTGAACATCATTGTTTCCTTATCATTTCGCAGTGATGATCAATGATAATGAACGGTTTTCCTTTTCATTATACACTCTCATTATTATCGACCGAAAGCGCATTCAAGTCTTCAGATATTCCCTTCATAATCTTTCTATTTTCTGTTCGATTGCGAGAGCCGTATGTGCGGGCAATGAGGCGTGGCATGTGTGGCGCATGCACTTGCATTTAGTATAAGGAAAAATAAAATCACTTAGCGCTCGGCCAAGTGTTTAGAGTTCAGTTTGCGCAGCATATTACAAAACTGGAGCATTAAGCGAAAGAGGAGCCCCTGGGTGGGGTCCAAAGTTGGGTTTGAATTGCGCTTGGGTTGGGCTCTGCCCTGGCCTGGACTGCAGTGCAGGGTATGCATGTATATATATATATATATGTGTGTGTGTGTGTGTGTGGGTATTCAGCTTGGCAAGCGTTAACGAGCCAACTAACCAAAATGATTTATGCAATCTGATCTGGCTGACAGCGAAACACTGCCTACAAAAAGTTGGTATACAGCGAACTAAGCGTTGATTGGTTTTTGTGTTAAGTCTTATTCAATTATTTTAAAGTATTTTATTTAAAAAAAAATATTAATTGTTCTATGGCCTGCTGTGAAGGGGGTTTCCTATAATTTTGTTCGCCTTTTTGTATAATTCTCAGATTCAGTTAAGTTTCAGAAGATCATTATTCAATTTAATGTGTTGGCGTTATTTATGGGAATATAATAATCATTAACATTAATAATGTTTAGTAACAATATGATAGGATATGATAGATATAAATAGCAATATTTATTATTCATTATTATTTTCATTATAGTTCCATGTCAATATTATTTCAAATTTTTCATCATCATTCTTCGTTATTAGTTTCATTATCAATATTCATTAGCATCGTTCATTGTTATTGCTCATTATTATTGTTCATTGTTATTATACATTGTGAGTGTAAATAATTGTAATGTACATTATTATTAATGTATTAATTATCAGTGTTCATTATCATTGCTCATTATAATTCCTTATTATAGATCAACAGAAAATCTGTTTGCTTTCCAAAGTTCTTTAGCAAATTATAGTTATATTTATATATTTAGTATGCATAGACTTTAACTTTGTAAATTGTTAGTCTCTCAATTTTTCAAGCAAACAGCTTTCATAATGCCTACCATGCATCATAACGAGCGTCTACTGTACATATGTGCAATTATTATTTGTTTTTTTTTTTTATGTCAAAAGTTTAAGGAGGGATTTTCAAATTAAAAGCCATTAAAAAGACATAAACCCGCTTATCCATTAAAATTATATAAGTGTCAAGTGTAAATAAGTCAATTTCTCTCTCTCACTCCCACTCTCTCTCTCTCTCTCTCAGTCACTCAGAGTAACGACTATTAAACAGTTGTTTGTTCGTTCACACACAATTATCTTTGCATTTAGTTGAACCTGCTTATGGCGGGGATTAGATGGGAAGGGGATGTTGGCAAATGCCTGGGAGCGAAACCTTTATAAATATTTACAACAGCTCCCACGACTGGCATTAACCGATATCAATTACCGGAGCAAAACTGAGGTGTCGTTACAAAAATTGATGGAATTCTAAATGGGCTAAAGCAATCATTTCATCATGGGAGCCAAAACGAAAGACTTATGCAACAAACTTGGCTGGCAACAAATGAGCTACGTGTGCAGGGGATGAAATAGGTAGAGACGGAGGGATTTGGCTCAACTCTTAGTCATCCAACTGCCCCAGAGTTTTGCCACAGCATGTGGCATGCCACATGCCGTTTTCTGACCAAAACCAAAAACGTTTCCCACGCTCGCAATTTCGGCCAAGTTAAGCGAACTATGTGCCAATGTGTGTGTGTGTGTGTGAGTGAGTGAGTGTATGTCGGTTCGGGTGTGTATAGCATGTCTAGCTGGGGGCATGGTCAGAGGCGTATGCTGCACACTGGTGGCGCTTATTGGCTACTGTTGCACGCCCTGGCTAGATCCAGAGCCAAGAGCCGAGACCGGGTCGAAATACTGCCAAAACCGGTTGCCACAGACAACACGAAAATGCAAATATATGGCGTATACAGGGTATATATACATATATGCATATTTGTATATGTATATATATATAAATAAATCTATATAGCTATTCGTTATGTATATACTTGGAAGGGCCAAGTATAAAAGGGAAGCACATAAACAAGAGCTGCTCTCGTTGTTAGTGGAACGAGCAGATACTCTGTACTTATCAATATATAAAGTATTAATTAAAATATATATTGTGTTTTTTATTTGTATTTATATTTCTTTATTTATACACATCTATCGCTATGTTAGATATATCGTCAAATATATTTATATATTTTTAAGAGATGCGGAAATTGTTAAAACTTGGAGTTAGATTAAGTTGAGCATGGAGAGAGCTCGGCATTTGCAATTGGGCATAAGAACAATAAATTATATAATAATGTACATATTGTATATATATTAATTTAAGGTCGCCTAACACATACTCCAGCTTGGCCTGGCGTCTAGGGTATTAGAAATCAAGTTTTGCATTTTTATTTAAATTTATTGGTTTTGGCTTTGGCTTTGGCTTTGAGAGGTTTGTTGCCAAGCAGCAGCCACAGTCGCAAAGGCAGCTTGCAACTTGTTTGCCAACATTCAACAGCCAGTTTTAAATATGGCGATGCACACACACACACACCAGCACACACCAACACACACCAACACACACACACAGCAAGAACAACACTTGAAGTTGAGGCATAAAACATTCTTCAGTTGCATTCGCTTTGACATCTATAAAAGAAAATGCAGTCAAGATAATGATTTATAAAGAAGCAACCCACTGGCAGATACCCTGTAATATATCATATTTCATTTATTTGCTTCAATAGTATTTCTGTGTCTGTACGAAAATGTTTTTAATACGCGCAAGCCCAATGTCAAATTTATATAAATTTGTTCACCATATTATAAAGAATTTTCGATTCATGAACATATATATTACATGATGCCTCATATCAAGAAATTCATTTTGATGTCTGCTTTTTGCCTTTGATTGTCAAGTTTTATTGAAATATCTAGAAATATATAGGAATATACAGATATACATATACATATATATTTCTTGAAACATCTTTATTCATTGACCCTTGCTATAAATCTTTATGGAGTGTGCACATACAATAGTCTTATGTTTAGTAAGATATTTTGAAAAAAAAAGCTTAACAAATAAAAACTGTCAAAAAAAAAAAAAAAAAAAAAAAATTAAAATTAAATTAAATACAATGCACTTTAGATTCTGATTTGAGGCATAAGTGTACACTATAAGAAAAGAGCTCCATGGCCCAACTCTTGGGCTGCTCAAGTACTACAAAGATTGATTGCACAGAGATAAGCACGAATTGGGATGAATACAAAATATGTTGGTTTTTGTTTTGATGGTATTCCTATTCATTTTTGTTTATCTTTTGCTCTTTTCTTATGATGGCATAGCATAGAAAATAAAATATGTGGTTATAGTTAGCATTAGTAGAGATATCAGCACAAGCTTTCATTTCTATTTGTTTTACACTTAATTAAAGCTGAGTCGAGGGAGCGTGCGGGCTGGGCGTGGCATGTGTGTTGCATGTATGTAGCTACATGCGCACCTGGAATTTGCCGGCTTTGGTTAAATATTTGACACCCTTGAAGGGTTTGTACTTCTCGCCGTACATATCCAAGCGATTCACCTTCAAACCGGATACAGCAAGCTGAGAGATTTGGAATTGCACATTGATGGAGGGATTGGAGTCGATGTTCGGTGTGCCAGGTGTCAATGAGACCTGAGAGTGATCAAACAAAATATATATGTAGACAGTTAAATTTCCTATTGCTTCGTGGCACTTACCGATCCTCGTATGTTGGGCAGCTTCGACACATCGATGCGTCCGACATCCCAGGATAGCGTTTTGCTCACCGAATCGAATGTGTATTTGCCCTGATTGGGTGTCAGCAGGCAGTTCAGTACACATCTGGGCATCGTTAGCTCCAGCTTCACCTTGTCCACGGTACGGCCGAGCGTGTTGCGTGGCCCAATGGTCAAATCCAGACGGCCCTGTTCGCCCGTCTTAATTGAGAAATTGTGGCGTATATAGATGGGTATAGCCACAACCGATTGCGAGCTAATGTGATACGACATTAGGCGGAAATTGCCATCTGGCGGTATGAAGGAGAGCAAACGTTCGGCCTCCCAGCGCTTGAAGCGTACGCAGGGATGAAAGGAGACATCGTCAAAGAGACGCGGATTCATAAAGGAGAGCGTCAAGTCCGGCATGCCCGAGAGCTTGATGCAGCAATCAATCTGCAAGGGGAGCAATTGTACAATTTCTGACATATATATGTTGTCTTTATCTACGCACATGTCCCTGTATCTCAGAGAAGACCGTGGAGCCGGATTTGTCAATGATTGCATCCACCTCCTCGATAACATCAAAGTAGGCCTCGTTGTTGGTATACCGCACGCCGCTGCGCCGCCAGGGAATGGCAGACAGCTGACCCGATGGCAAAATAGTGCTAACGCTGCAAACACAAAAACAATCTATTAGAGCATCCGTTGCAAGGATTGGTTTGAACAGCTTGGACGTACTTGCTCTTGCCGGTGACGGTATTTGCAATGGTTCTTAATATGTTTGGGGGCTTAATCAGCTCCTTGAGTATGTTGCTCTCGGTAGCCAGAGGGAAGCCATTATCGAGCATCTCGTCGAGCAGCTCATAGACAACCACATAGTTATCCTTGATCACAGACTCGGAGCAATCGCTGAAATAGTCCTGAAAAGTGTCCACAACACGATGTAGAAACTCGATGACAAACAAAGGTGGCACCTCCTGCTTGCAGGCAGCGACCAAGGAAATGCTATCCCGCTGCACAGTGATCAGATAATAATGGGGCGTGGCAATAACGGGCGGCACATCCTGCAACAGGCAAAATGGAAAAGATTTGTATGTGATGGACGGCATGGCTATTTGCCGAATCACTTACATAGGGAGCGGCACGTTGTGCATCGAGAAAGTATTCGCAAACGGAGCGAGAGACAACGGAACGCCAATGCTTCTCCAAAAAGACTTCGCTGTGGGTGAAAACAGAGTTATAATATTTATCCTCCCATTATTAACATCTGTTGTCCAGCTTACCCGCTGTTGTTAACTATGAACAGGCTGTGTATCATGTTTTGTTATTGTTGCTCTTGATTAACTATGTCCGCATATGTTTACAGCAAATGCTTGGATTTTTGCAACAAAAAAAAAACTCAAAAAGTTGTTTACGTGTTGAGTAAATATAGAAATACTAAACAAACGTAGATTGCAACGTAAGGCTAACAGAATATGTTATGCACTAACAGGGCACGTAAGCAACAGCAAATGCGCCGCAATTTGAGAGCATAGCTTTGAATCGATGTGAAATGAACTAAAGCAAGCAATATATAAAATGTAAATGTAATAAAAATATTAATCATTGCTTAAAACTAAAGCAACGCTTATTTAATTAGCTTAACAGTGATATCAATTTCAACACAACCTTTTGTCCAATATTTTATATTTATGAGCAGCATACCCTTAATGAACGCACGAAAGAGCTACTTAACGCAAAATAGAGTTATCTTAACGTAACAGCTGAACAAGATCTCAAACAGCTGTTCAAAAATAGAAACTGTTTTGGCAGCTGTAAATATCTGACTTTTGAGATATATTTTATTTTGTATTAAAATCTCTCTTAAAATTATAGTAGTAATTGGTGAGCTGCATGCAGCACTTACCATATAACTTACATTCACTTAAGCATACTGCTAAAGAGTTAAACGAGGCTATTTGCCTGGTTAGCTAGGTTGTACCGGCCAGCTTATATAACCCAAAAGCCGGATGAATTTTTATAGCAGATCCGTGCAACGTCTGCTCGACAATTGGCCCGGTAAGCGACGCTTTGGCATCTATCGCTTTCTGCCAATATTCTTTGTTCTGGGCGCGGCGCTAGAGTTCTCCATGATCAATTGGACCGTGGGCGAGACGAATTTCTGTAAGTTCCAAGATCCGATTAGATGCTAAGACTTTTAAAACCAAACCCATTGTCCATTGTAGACCGGACGTTCAAGCGCAGGCAGGCCAAGAACTACGTGGAGGATCAACAGCAACAGCAGAAGCATCAAGTACAGGAATCGATATAATCATGCCCGCTGGAGTCTCGTGGGGTCAATATATGAAGTTCCTGGGCAGCGCAATGCTGGCCATGATGGCCGGCTCCCAGGCAGTGCATCTGTACTTCAAGCCCCTGGACGATTTGCCCGTGTACATAGAGAAGGAGAAACAACAACTAAAGGAGCATGGCACAGTTAATAGTTAGCTTTAAGTATAATATATTTCTTGTTCTATTTGCATATACAACTAAAGAGAGAACTTTTGTGAATTCCTCCCTCACTTGGATTTCTCATGCACTCTGCCATGATTCTTGAGGCACGTCTGCTGCCTGAACGCCTGGCCACAGATCGAACACACATAGGGCTTCTCGCCGGTGTGAATGTATTCGTGATGTCGTTGCGTTTTCCTCGATGCAAACGATTCGTCGCAGTATCTGCAGCCGAAGGGCTTCAGCTTGAGATGCACCGCCCGAATGTGGGCTTCCAGCTCGAATTTGCGGGCAAAGAGACGGCCGCAGTGCTCGCAGGGCAACTTCTCCGAGCTGTGCATCAGCATGTGCTGCACGAGCATGAAACGCTTCGCCATGCGGCGACCACACACCTGGCATTCGTGCATAGGGATTGACTGATCCTTGGCGGTGTCTGCATTGCCGCCGCCTCCGTGCTGTTGCATCGTATGATATTTCAGTGTGTAGCGGGAGTGGAAATGTTTCTGGCAGAGATCACAATAGTGCTGTTCGCTGGCTAGCGCATTGGCTGCCGCCTCATCCTCGGTGGGATGCTTGGTGCGTCGATGATACTTGAGATTCGCTGTCTGATTGAACGTTGCGCCACATTGCTCGCACACATACTTTCGAATACCGGCCGTAGAGGATTCGGAATGCTTCAGTCGCTTGTGCTTCTGCATGGCTATGCAGCTGATGTAGACGCGTTCGCAGCCGGGGTGATCACAGCGATAGGAGCGCTCCTTTGGACTGTGAATCTCTTTGATGTGTGTGTAGAGGCCGCCCATGAAGCTGTACGCCTTGTCGCAGCGATCGCACTGGAAGGGGCGTTTGCTGCCCTCGTGCACTTTGCGGATGTGCGCGTCCAAGGTGAGATTGTGGGCGAAGCTGTGCCCGCACTGGTTGCACTTGAAACTGTTTTTTAAACCTTTGCTGCGCCGTTTCGTGCTGGGCTTCTCCGGCTCTTTCTGATTCGGTTGTATCTCCTGCTTCACCTCCTCCGGCTCCTCTTTAGACAGCTCATTTAGGATAGGATCTGATTGATTTTCCTCTTGGTCTGTTCGCTCCAGCAGCTGCTCTTGTTCCTGCTTCAGTTTCTCCTGCTCTGCTACTAGAGGCTCCTCCTCGTACACAATCTCAAACGCCGCACTTTCTTGTTCCTCGACTATTTCCTTCTGTATGCGCTGTACCATGGACAAGAGATCCTGGCGGCAAGTATTCGCCCGCTGCTGGAACAAACGAAAGCTTAGTAGCTGCTGGTGACAGCTGCGGCACACCTGCTTGGGCAGACAGTCCATGTTGAATTCATCTGCCTGCCAGTCGAGATGCTGCAACAGTAAATGTCGCAAATCCGCATCGATGGCTTCAGCTGCCGGCAGCTGATCTTGGCCCAACTCAAGGCGATGCAGGCAAGTCAGGCAATTGTTATTAGTCAGCAAAGTGTGCATGGCCGGCCAATGCAAAATGCTAAGTGAACGAAGCAAGCAGACCAAAAGTCTAAACAATACTCGGACGATGGATGGTAAACAAAAAATGTCTGTTAAACTGTGGAGGAACAGTGGCGCAACTGTTTGGCAATGTTAATTTAAAATGGCGTTGCCACCTGCAGCGTTGACTGTTTGACATTTACAGCTACCATGTTTATACGATGTAGCTATTTGTGTTAATAGCTTAAGATAATACATTGCCTACATTGCTTCACTTAGAAGTTGTTGCAAAGTTAATGCAAAGAAGTCATGTTAATGCGAAAATACAAAATGCCTTTTTGAAAAAAGTTGTCAGCGGACCGATTAGTTCAATATCAATGTTTCAGCTTAGTTGTTTGCATTACCTTGCAGAGCTTATCTAGCTCATCCTCTATATATTCCCACTATTACTGCCCTTTTATTATCCGCACATGCATTCAATTGAATATAAATTTTTAACGGCTTCATACACAGTTTATTTAACATAGGCGCATAAACGCTTTTAACAGCGCCAGTGCTGCCATATAGTTTGCCATTTTCTATGTACTTTTGCACTGTCCGCCCAGTGGGCACGTATTGTTATTTGGTCTTTTGTATGTGTGTGAATGTGTGCGTCTGATTGGAGTTAGCGCGCCAAGCCAATTGGGCGTCCCATTGCTGCCAGTTGCATGCTGGTGTTCAACAGCGGCGCACGTGATGAACCGAGTGGCAGCGCAAGTACAACCATTGGCCAAGTAAACATTTATTTTGGCGCGCAATTCAATTCGTTCGTGCTATTGTTGCTAATTGCAGAGCGCATTTGAAAAATTCATGCGAGTGCGATAACGCTTTGTATTAATTGAGTGAAACACTGCTATTTTTGTTGTCAATTTTGTTTACGTGGCTGTCTGACTGAGTGTCTGTGTGTGTGTGTGTGTTTACTTGTAACTTTGCGCGTGAGCCACACAACATGTAAGTCCTTATCAATGGCATCGATCAGTATCAGCAGCGGGCCCAAATACCGTTACAAATCCCTTGCCGGCTCGCAACACAATTGGCTGCACTGCCTACTGCGGCTGGGGCTGTTTGCCCACGGTAAGTCGAACACGGCGTATGCTTGATTTCTTCTTCTTGTTGTATTTATTGTTTGACAGCAACAGCTGCCTGAATCGCCAGCCACTTATGGCGGGTACTTAAAAGAATATTAAAATATATTCCGGTTGCTCCCCATTTCTTCGCCCATTTCCCAATTGCATTAATGTGCAAAAATAAGGCGAGCAAATAATAAGGAAAACGCTATTAATATGCAAAATTGTCCCAGTCATGATATTGGCACATAAAGAAAAGAAAACATATATATATATATATATATATATATATATATATATATATATATATATGTATGCACATGCATATGTGTGCATGTATATGTAGCAAAAGCATATGTATGTATGTTTACACATGTATGTGCAGCAGGGCCCAATGGGCTCCCGCTGAGAAGTGCATGCGGCGAATGAAGAGAAAAGAGAGACGTGAAAAAGACAGAGAACACTAATTAGAGCCAACTGCAGCATACTCTACACTTGCAGATCGCTAACAAAATTGTGAAGTATGGTGTGCTTGGATAATTTAAGCTTAATAATTTAGTTTAATATTTAAATATTTAGTTATCAATTATTCATTAAATGTATTTATTTATTTGTCTATATTGTTATTTGGTATTTGGAAAGTTTGTAAAATTCTGTAAAAGATTAATAGATAGATTAGATATTACTAATCTAATAAGGTAACGGCATATATGTATATTCAAATTTTCAGTTTTGTAACTAGTTGTAGTGAAACTCTTATAAATAAAATACAAAACAAAATCAAGCTTTAGTGTTATATGAAGATTAATATCAGAGCCAAAAACGGTCATAATATTACTAAACTTTCACAGTATTATAAATAATAATCAATCAAATTGTCAAACTAAATCAAAGTCCAACAGATATACTAGATGAATAGGAAAGCTTTAAACTTTGTCAACCTGACACTTAACAAATATGCGCCACTTCAATAATGCAAACAGAGCATAAGAGCAGAAAACCGAAACAACAAACAAGAAAGCGCAGAAGCGATCGAAAAACAAAAAAAGAAAAAAGAAAAGGAAGAAGAATGAAAGTACATATAGATAATCTGTGGAAAAGTGTGAAGAAACTTTGTGCGCTGCTGCTGCTGCTATTGTTTATGTTGTTGTTGTTGTTGTTTTTGGTGCAGATGCTCAGTTATTGTAAAACACTTCAACACCTCCCACGAATACAAACTGTACCCTCTCCCCTTCTCTCACTTTCTCCCACTCTCCGGGACAGTTTGTGCAAGAACTTTTCAGGGATTTGATATCGAACTCGGTATTGGGCATAAGCTGACTTTTGATTGACCATTGGCTCTGGCGTCTTGAAACTGATGATTATGACATCAAATGACTTTCGATTCATGCAATTACCTTCAACTTTTGCATAGCTGCCATGAATAGTTTACAACTTTTTCAGCACTTTCTCGGTAGTTAGTTTCTGGACTATTGCAAAGTATTTCAGACGTGAGCAAGTGTTGGCGTTGGACATTTTGCAGAAAGTTCGGAATATAGTTGTGAAAATAAAAGAAAATTAGAATAAGAGAGAGTCAGAAGGGCATCTATAGAAAGAGAGGACAGAGAAAGAGAACATGGAAAAAAATGAGAGTGGCAGAGAGAGAGAGAGACAGAGAGAGAGAGAGAGAGAGAGAGAGAGAGAGATGGCGAGAGAGAGGGTGAGAGATTGAAAGCCAAAGTGTGATAGTGTGAGGGAGTGAAAGAGGAACATAGTGCGTGAGCGAGAGAGAGAGAAAGAGAGAGAGATTGAAAGATGAAAAGCCACAGTGAGAGAGAGAGGGAGATAGAATGAGAGATTGAAAGTCACAGAGTGAGAGAGATATATGAAGAAAACGTAGGAGAGGAAGACAAATAGAAGTAGCGAGAGAGTGTGGATTAAGGTAGACCTGCCGGCAAGAAAGACCGAGTGAAACCCAAAGGAAAGAATCTTATGGAAACTAATAAAGGGACGGAGAGAGATCGATAGAGAGAGAGAGAGTCAGTTTGAGAGGGATTTAGAGAGAGAAAGAGAGAGAGAGAGAGAGAGAGAGAGAGAGAGAGAGAGAGTAAGAGAATATAAACAAAACGTTTAAATTTATAGTAAATTCATAATAAATTCGCAAAACAATCTTCCAGTGCATTAATCAGCATTTTTATTGAGCACAAACGACCAAATTTGCCGATTTAGAAATTGCAATAAATGTTTATTGCATTAGGCGAGCAGACAACTGCAATCAGATAGTAAAATGCTTATTTATCTTTAATTCAGCAAATAGTACTAAAATTTGCAATGCAACGAGATTTAATGATTTCATATACCCTGGGCACAGATCACACACAGAGCTGATTGAGCAAACAATTTGAACTGAGCGTATGAAAATCGACTATGTGGGATCTCTATGAGAATGAAACGGCTAGAAATCTTGGCCTAGAAAATCTGCCTAGCAGGGAAACAGCTAGAGTACTTACTATATGTATGCATTGTATAACAATTTAAGAAAGATATTTCTATATTGAATATAATATATTGTAAATATAAATTGGGGAGCTCAAGATCTCTATAGACTAAATTGCTAGACATTTACTCTACAACTCTTACACATTTGGCTCACTCATATAGGGCATTTACTAGTCGCATACCCCAGAACTCTTATATATTTTGCTTATTCATTTATTTGATTGAAAATTTGTTTTGTTTGTGTTAAAATTTTAGTTCACTTGGGAACTAAATTAATCAATTTTCAAACTGAAAACTGCAATAGCGGCGAGAATGAATGAATGAAAGAATGAGTGCTTCTACATACCCCGTAAATATATTTGGAAATTGCCAAAGAAATCATTTGATTCAGCAATTTGTTTAAGCTTCTCGCTCTGCTCTTCTGCTTCAATCTTTTGTGGCTCGAATGAAAGTGAGAAAATTTCTTTTATTAGGATTTGATTAGCTGAATTATGTATGTGATTTGTGTGAGACGTTTTTTCATTCGAACGGGACTCGCCGTCAGGAAATGTTTTCCTTTTTGTTTTATTTATTTGTATTTTATTTATTATTATTATTATTATTTTTTTTTTTTTTTGTTTTCAAATATATTTGGCGCTTGTTTGAAGGTCTTCTGGTCGTCTGCTTATGTAAATGCGAATGCCATTTCAGGCAACCAACCCAAGCGTCAGCCTCTGGGGAGAGATGAGCGAGTTGTGCACGTTGGCCCTGACGTTCTTGTGTGACGCAGACGTCAACGTAATCGTCTTAGCTGCAGTTAGTTACCTGTCTAACTGTCTGCCAGCTTCATTGCCCCCTGCAAATGACAGTTAAATCGAGCGATGCCTAATCAGTTGCAACAACAACAACAACGGCAGCCAGCAACAACAAGAACTGAAACTCGCGACGGTCAAATCTGAGCTACTGCCAGAGACTGTGTTGGAGACTGAGCCAGGAAATGCTACACTGTTAGCAAAAAATGTATATCTATATCTATATCTATACCTATATCTATATCTATATCTATATCTATATCTATATCTATATCTATATCTATATCTATATCTATATCTATATCTATATCTATATCTATATCTATATCTATATCTATATCTATATCTATATCTATATCTATATCTATATCTATATACATATACATATATATAAAACAAAGTCGGGTTTGTTACAACACTTATAACTCGAGATCTGCTGGACCAATTTTCATGGGTTTGTCTTCGCCCCGAATAACAGAATATATCTTAAAAATACTGCAAAATTGACGAATATCGCTACCACTTCAACAGCAGGCATTTGTTCTGTGTAAATTATGTGGATCCTGCATTTGAGGTTAAATTCACCAGTCTGTCCATGGTCCAAAATGCCGAGAGCACGACGTCTAAGTGTCTTTTCATAGATTGTCTATGATTTTTCTTGATAAGCTATAATCTATGTCTCGATTGTTTTATGTGGTTTTGTGCGAGTGCATATTCAGTATTACTATTAATAAAAAAATGTCATGCTAATCTTTCCCAGCGGACCCGTAATGCAATTAAGCAACGGAATATCGCGAGTCAATTATCTGACGAAGAACGAGAAATCGCCCGAGAAGAAATCTGTATTCTCATTTTGTATGTTTTCTTCATCATTCATCATAATAAAATAATTGTATATTTTTATCAATATTAATATTATTGCATTACGTTCATCAAAGGCTAGATTAGTTCAGCTAAAAGGTAACACGACATTCTTTGACTGTTAGGCTAAAGATTGACCTGAGCTAGAGCCAGAGTGCAAAATGTTTAAATTTCTGCATATTTAAATAAGAATGTACTATAATAATTAGCTGCTAAAAATTGAAATACATATTTACATTTTAAAAATTTATTTTAAAAATATTAATTATTATAATTAAGGACAGCTTTGTTACGACGCGGGCTCGAACCTGCATCTCGCTGTTTGCCAATCAAACGCTCTGCTACTGAGCCACAGTCGCTACAAGCTGGAATTTGGTTTAACTACTTAAGTAAAGCTTAATGTTGGGAATTTTTCACTTCTAAACTTTAATATGTAACAAACAAAATTTGAATTTTAATAACTACAACGTTTCTTCAAGCAATACGAAATATTTGCAATGAACTCTTTTTCAAGCATGCCTCTCGAAAGTAAGCGCCATTAGATATTTTATATATATATATATTTTTTTTTTTTTGCTTTAGCTCAGCTCAGCTTCTTCCTTCGACTTTAGCTCCTCAATCACGTCATCAATTTCTCCTATATAAATTTCTCATTCTATATCAATCATTTCGAACTGTGTACCAGATAGTCGAGTCTACTACTCTCTCTGTACTGCCAACACGCACTTCCTTTAGCTCCAACTCTGATTGTTTTCTCGTTTTGTTTCTTTTGTTATGCTGCTGCTGCTGCTGCTGCTACTGTGGCTGCTGTGTCTTGTCCTGTCTTGTCTGGGCTGCTGTTTGGGGCCTTTTGCCCTTCGTGTGACAGTGGCCGTAAGCCAGTTAAGATAGGTAACGCGCACCCGCACGCGGTTACCCAGTCTGCCGCTGTTATTTTCCGCTGCCTTTGATTTGCGACTCGTCTTTGTTTCTATTTCTAAACATAAAATAATGGGATTTTTGTCCGTTGTTGTTGTTGTTGTTGTTGTTGTTGTTGCTGCTGCTGCTGCATCGGGTTAGCCAGGTAAGCTGTGTCACAAGTCCCCAAAGAGCCTTCAAAGCAGCTCGCACTAAAAGCTGAGACTTCTTATCTCATTCGGTCCGATCCGATATGCTACAATGACACTGGCCGCAAATCAAGTTGAGTTTTGTGAATCTGGCAGCAATCAAAATTCTCAGACTTGCGAAATATCTCTCGAAAATCAACAATTCAGTAAAGCAGAGTAGGGATCTATTTTTTTTAAAATAATTTTTTATTATGGTTAGTAATATATTATTGTTAGTTTAAATTTGTAATATTACTATAGAATATGGATCGTCGGTCGATTGTAGAGAGAGAATTAAATTATGTTCTTCATATATGCATAACTCTTAAGTATTCAATATTTCTATCAAAATAAAATTATAAGAAGCTAAAATTGCTAATCAAATTCGGAGAGAGCCACATAGAACAAGCCAAAATGATAAAGATATAGTATAATATATGCCCATGCCTCAGCTTCTTCTTTACTACTCTCATATCTAATATATACATACATGCATACATTTGATTAGATATAATCCAATTAGATATTTTCCATTAACAGCCAACTACAGCTAGTTGACAAAAGCTGAATGCTCGGCAACTGCGGATGGTACTAAAATAGATTTCTTCAACTCTCTCTCTCTCTCTCTCTCTCTCTCTCTCTCTCTCTCTCTCTCTCTCTCCCTATGGCATATTATTAGCTTATACTAAAAACACTAGAAAAGTTAAAAAAAAAATGATCAAGTACGACCAAAGAATTTGAGTGGGCAGCAAAAAAAAAATATGGGGGGGGGGGGGGGGGGGGGGGGGGGGCAAGACGTGCGAATGGGAGAGTACTGGTACTGGTACTGGTAGGAGTACGGATGCAGGCGAGTGGTGAGTGTGAGAGCAGATGGCAATAAACTCATATTTATGGAATGAAATGTACAAATGTTTTGGCCAAATATTAAAATTGGTACATTAGAACCGCAAAAATCAATCAATCCCGCCAAGCTCTGTACGAGTGGGTGTTTCCAAAGGGAAACGGTCAAGAGGTGTGTGTGGGGGGGGGGGGGCGTCATTCTCTGTCAGGTTTTGTATATTTGTAAACATTCGCGCGCTGCCTGCCTGCTTCTCTGCCGTTGCCATGTACAAATACAAACGATAAACACGAATTTAGCGCTGCTCTTGCTGAAAATGTTGGAGCGCTTTTAACATCTTGCTTAATCATGCTCATCATCGTCGTTTCCCTTACAGCATTCATTATCAGCATCATCATCAACATCGTTATTATCGTTATTATCATTGTCAATTGTGTGCCAGCCTCGCCAGCCTGTCGCTGTTGCAATTTTTCCAAATTTGTCAACTCTGTGCCTGAGCCTGTACCCCATGCTTGTGCGCCTCTGCCACGCCCACTCAGCAGGCAAAAGGACGCACATGCATATGATACATGTCGGCTTTATTTCGTATTTTTGTTTGCTTGTATTTTTTCTTTTTTTTTTTTTTTTAATATGCATATGTGTATGTGGCATGTGTACGTTTCGGGTTTTATTCCATAACAAAAGCCGCAGAAAATATATATTTTTTATTTCTGTACCTCTTTCCCAAGGCGATGTATACACATTTTGGCATGTAACTTGTAACATTAAGGGGTATAGATAGGCATTTCTATAGATATTTATTTAATAGTACATCTAACTGTCTGCCATGTTGCGAGTTACTATATGCATATCATATACAGTGTCAGGCAGAAGTAATCATCCGATGTTCTTTTGCTGTTAATTGAATATTTTAATGAACAACTTTGTGCTGTTTGGGAAATTTGTTTATTTAGATATTCGAATTATTATGCTAACAAGTCGAGAAAATCATATGTGATCATAAGAGGCTATACGAGAAAGTTATTTCTGGAATTCTCCAGCACTCTTGCCAGATTACTGAGCGCCAGTTTCTGGTGCTCCTGCTGCTCATATGCATATCAATAAATTCTAAAACGTTTACTTACGTAGCCTAACATATTCGAGATATATCGGACTATGTGATCCATTTATTATGTATACTGTATCTATATATATTCCATATACTATATGTATACTATCATATATATATATATATATCACATTATACTTATGGACTTTGAAATTTGTTGGCCCCCATCTAGTTTTTCTTTATACTAACAAGTTTTACTCGCATTCTAGCCAAGCCTATATACAAAATAGTATATAGACTTTTGTTTGAAAACTAACAATTTACTAGATAATTCTCTATACTTGTTTCACCTAAAATAATGTACTTTCTAGGGCATTTAAGCTTCTGCACTTTTATTGTGCCGTTTTTTCCTGATCCAAACTTTTACCGACATACGATACGTCTTTTTCACTGATTGCTGCCCCAACTTTGAAATATAATAATTTTGATAAATTATCTGAAATTGATTGCAGGAATACGGCGAAAATTCTATTACGAAATTTATTTCGTTGATTTTACAGATTTTTGATTGAAACATTTGCGTTTTATGGCTGAGCAGTGATACGATTTTGTTTAGATTTTTACCCCTCACGCTTTGCAATTGAAATTCAATTCGATTTTGTTGAACAATTTATCTGCATTTGTTTCTAGCTTAAATTTCATTTTTTTTTTTTTTTTTTTTTTTTTTTTTATATGAATTTGATTGAAAGCCCGTTATGTATTTATTTTCCTTTAGCTTTCTGATGAACCCGCGCCCGCCCCCCAGCCCACTGAACTCAGTTTCGGTCCTCTCTGAATGCTTCGCCTGCGGCTAAAACAGCATGAATTTTTGCACACACACACACACACTCGCATGCCATGGCACACGCCGACGGCTTTTGTTTTTGTCTTCGTCTCTGGTAGAACTTTGCAGTGTTGTAAAATGCGAACATTTCGTGCATTTCATTTGTGCCCAACAACAAAAATATCATAAAACACGCATTAAAATTGGAAGCAAAAATAAAAAAAACCTGTAAATGAAAATGTGTAAATGGAAATGAAAATTAAAATAAAAATGCGATCCAGAATGGGAATGAGTTTGAAAATGAGAATTGTAAAGCATGAAGCATGAACATTTGCTTGCTTCCTTCCTCCTGCCCATTGTTTTTTTTTTTTTTTTTTAGGAAGGGATTTCCCATGCCTTCGCCTGCTCCTCTCCTCACATTCGTTTGAAGCTCTCCAGTTGGAATTTGGGTATAATATTTGTATTGTTGTCAGCACATAAATTCATTTCATTTATGTTAAAACTCATACGATTAACCCACTTGACCCCAAGGGCAGCACAGCTGACTGAATCTCTGTCTCTTGATATGATACTGAAGAGATGAAGACAGATCAGTTAGCAATAGTTGGGTTTGATCAATGAGAGATATCTGTATGAATACATAGAATATTAATTGGTTTTATGATAACGATTATGACTAAAGATTCAGACTGAATGTCAGTCCTTAGGCTAGAGTTTTGGCACTAATTGTTAGGGCATATCTGTTGTCAGTTATATGACCTGAGTTGAGCATATACATTGTCGGGTATACGCCCATTTTCGATTACTTTCAATACCTTTAAAAAATCATATTTACTTGCTTGTTAGATATTGCCAATTCGACAAAAAGTTTGCTTGCTTTCAAGCTCAAGGGTATCTGCCAGTTGAGTATGCCCGACCAGCACACACTCGGCCTGCTTGTGAGTATAATTCTTTGCATAACTACTCGAGCACTTCAAGCAACTTTAAGCTCAAATATCTCTTTAGCTATTTTCATCTAACTAACTATTATTTAATTAATCTATTTTCACTTTCCCAGCTTTGTTCGCTCTCCCTCTCTCTCTCTCTTTCTGTCTGTGCTACTTCACATTTGGCTTGTCGTAAAAGCCATTTACACGCTGCCCTCACACGTGCTTAACTACTCCAATCGCCGCTTCCGTCTTCCAGCTCCCTCCTCTTTCAGCTTCTCACTCTCAGCATATTTTGTCTTGAAGTTGTGCACATTTTTCCCACTCACATTCAGCAATATTTCTCGTTTGGTCCTTGCGTTCGCTTAATTACTTTAAGTGCACATTTTTAGCATTTCTCTACTGACTTCTTGCTCCTCACTCTGGGTTTGGCTTTACTTTTCTTTTTAGTATTTTTCTTGTCGCTGTGCTGAAAATCTGTTCACGCGTTTTAATTTCATTAGCCCCAAAGAACATTCCTAGCCTTTCTAGCTGCTCCTCACTGTTGTTGTATTTGTATTTGTATTTGTATTTGTTGTTGTTGTATATCTCACGAAATCTTTCTTTATTCAATGCCTTTGTTGTTACTTTTGTTGCTTTTGCTGATGGCTTAGTTGCTGCTGCAAATTGAATTGTAAAATGCCAGCCAGCATTTCCATAGATAAAGGCTGACAACTCCACACACACAAGCACACACACACACACACACTCACTTAGCTATATATATATATATGTGTGTGTGTGTGTCTATCGCATGACATGTTGGAATTAATTTAATAATCCACGTTGAAGCAGCTTGGCATTCTTAGTGCACTTAGAGGCCTTGCACAGCAGAGCTCTGGCTCCCACGCAGCAAACAATTTGAAGGTAAACTTGCCAAATATGAACATTTATATCTGGCAAACGGCATTAAAGGGATATGTTTACTGTGTGGATTTGATGGTTCTGCTGCTGCTTTTGCTAATTTCTATTTCCTGTTGCATTCTTAACAAATGTTGAATGGTTTCATTGTGGATATTCTCGTCTAATTAATGGACAAGTAATTGCATGCAATGTAGTGATGTACATTGTATGAATGAAGATCTTTAGATATATGTTTCATTTGTTAAAATATATGTGTGACAGGACTATCGATATTTATCGATTTTAGTGTTTAATTAAACTGTCAGACTATTGGGAGTATATATAGCAATAAATACATTGAATAAATTGTCTATGTTGATATGAGGTGCACGAAATAAGTAAGTGGGACACTTTGCTTACCATTATATACTATATGCTTATATAGACTTTTATTGAAGGGAATCTATGAAATTGCTATGTTTTCTATATACAAATCTTTATTGTATATTTCCAAAATGAAGATAGATAGATAGATATAGACTGTTGTCTGAAAAAAATGACTTTGTACAAATAGCCAATCCAGTATATCGATATTTATCGATTTTAGGTACATATTAGATATGATAATTAATACAAAACCCGTTCCTCTCATGTTTAATCGGCACACACAAAGCTTTGCATGCATGACTATGACATTTATCGATTTGAATGGCTGACAAAAGAATTTTCCAAGTAATTGAATATATGAATAGAAAGACTAAACATACAGTCAAATCCACACAAACTGGACCCATATTAGAAGAGTATAATGGGTGCACACATGACTAATGATGCTCTTCGAAAACTCTCTTTACCTTTCGAATGCAAACATACGTCCTATTCGCTAGGCATGCACTTAGCTCGTGTCACGAGCCAAACTGCAAATCATAATTAAAAATGCATTCGGCACAAAATGTGTGACCAGAAGCGGCTTAATCTCTGAAACTACGCCCACTTGCTCACGCTTTCGCCCACGCCCACTCCCATAGCTGTGCAGCCGTACTTCTTGCAGCTGGTTTGCCCCCTAGTTCTAGTTCGCTGCGAGGTATGCTCGCACATTGTCACAGCATGCGGCGAAGGACAACAACAACAGCCACGCCTACAGCTAACAGGCCAAACAAGAGTCTTAGCACTAGCCACGCCCACATACAAACACACACACACATACTAACGCCCACACCCACGCAGACACAGAGGACATTAGAGACAACGAGTTGGCGACAGTTTTTAATGAGCGCCTCGAGCCAGGTAGTTGGGCCAAAAGAGTTAACTACCTGTTAACCTGGCCAAATTGTTGTAGTTGCCGCTACCGCTGCCACAGACGTCGTCGTCGCCGCGCCTTATTTCTATTGAGCTGACCACAAGGACACGCCAAACAAAAAAACAAAACAATAAAGAAAGTGCTCGAAGTAAAAGCAGACAAACAGTAGCTAATGCCCTGTAGGCAACATCTGGGACTTTGCCGTCTCAGAGGTATATTTTTTATCACGTTTCATATCTTCGATACTTACATGTGTCATTCCAAAAATATCTCTTATGAGCATTCTCTAAGTTAATGTGATTAATTACATGTATTCTCTTATTCAGCCAACACAATTAATCGATAAATATCGATTGTGGTCGTACAGATAAAATGATCGTAAGAGTAGTCTGCCAGAAAGTTGCTTATCGATATCGGTAGATCCAATACATATAAATATATACTTATATATATGTGTATATACAACTACCGACTACATATAAACTCTTCTTGAATTCAACTCATTATACCGTTATCTTTCACTTCCTCCCTTCCTCCTACTACCCCTTACCATGTTCCAGCACTGTTTTTACTCTATACCACACTTCAGCTAGGGATTAATTTGGCTAGCGCTCGATGCATAATCACCTCATGCTTCAACTCACAGAATCGCAAAAGAGCTAGTTCTCGGAACTGTAGTTCCCCACTTATAAAACATTTCAGTCAACAGAAATGTGAAGGACAACTAAATTTTGGCTTGCCACTCTGCTGCTCCTACACTCGTTGTCTCTACCGCTCACTCCTGGCATAATTAGTGCCTCAGGCGCAGACCCACAAAATGCATTGTTTGCCAGTTCGCATTTGGTCAACAAACATCAGCAGACACAAGAGGAAACTCAAAGCCCACTCGTCGGCGCTTCACTCTGACTTGTAATAGATGGCCGAAATGTAAGGCCCAGGTTTTCATTACATTCTACACATGTCGACTGCTATGTATGTACGGGGAGTGTGTGCTGTCAACAAAGCTGTCAACAATGCCCAGCGAGCTGAACGAGGTGGCAAGAATGTTCATGTTCAACTGTTATTCGACTTCGGGCATAGCCAGTCGACAGCTAGACTAGATTTGTATACCCCGATTAATATTGTTGCATTCAATCTGAACTTATTCAATGAAATAATTATATTTTCCGCTTAGATATGCTTTATCCAAATGGAATTTAAATGCATCTATTGCTGTACGCCCTTCATGGTCAATTCCATTGACTGATATCTGTGCATTGTTGTCGCTGCCCTTCGCTTATCTGGTTATATTTATAATTGTGTCCAACTATGTTCAATTGTGTCATTCAATGTCACTTGCCCTCCCCCAGTTGTTTATCAAAGTCCATGGTCAGTGCGTCATTGATTATGCGGCTTCCCAGTTAGCAATGCTTTATAGTCCTTTATCGTGGCTGACATTCCGCTTGATACAGTTCACACAAATGGCATTTTATTCTCTTCAAGCACGTGCATCATGCATAAATTTAACTATCTCAATTATTCTTCAATCAATTTATTCTCAACTTAGACTCAAATAAAATGCAGTTATAGAATATTTATTTTTTTTTTCAAATTGTTCTAATAACAAACCGATTATACTCCATGTTCATTTGTTTGGTTTTCTTAATTACTTTCGGTGCTTAACTCACATTTAGCTAGCTCTTCTCGTTTTAAAGTTTTCGTTCAATGTTGGATCTGGTTTCCATTCCCATCCACTGGAGTAATTGCAGCTTTTGCTCAATTCACACACACAGACATAATATATACAATGCACCGAGTCTGCATTGGTGCAACGAAAGAAACAGTGCAAAGTTTGTCGTACGTTTGCCAAATGAAAAACTCATTTCAACTTTAACTGATCCAGATACAGATGAAGGTTCAAATACGCACAGAGAGATACAAAGTTACACAAGATACAAGGATACAAAGTTGTCAAGATGCAAAAATATACAATACATACCAAATATGAAAGTTACAAAAACTCAGAGATGCAATGATAAAGAGTGTTAGCGATACAAAGATACAGGGATGCTAAAAGGTGCTAAGATACAGAAATATAAATATATAGATATATAATGACACAAAGTTAAAATGATACAAAGATACTCAGACTTGAAGCTGACAAAATAGTACAACGATTCGAGGCAATAAAAATAGAAAGGAGACAAATTTATTCATATACAAAGATACATTTATATGATATTAGGATACTGAGATACCAAGAACCTAAGCTAAAGAGACTCTCAGTAACTAAGCTACTACGATACTTACATATTAAGATATTGATATATTCAGATATTAAGATATTCAGATATTCAGATATTCAGATATTCAGATATTCAGATATTAAGATATTAAGATATTAAGATATTAAGATATTAAGATATTAAGATATTAAGATATTAAGATATTAAGATATTAAGATATTAAGATATTAAGATATTAAGATATTAAGATATTAAGATATTAAGATATTAAGATATTAAGATATTAAGATATTAAGATATTAAGATATTAAGATATTAAGATATTAAGATATTAAGATATTAAGATATTAAGATATTAAGATATTAAGATATTAAGATATTAAGACATTAAGATATGAGGATATTAAGATATTAAGTTAATAAGATACTACGATATCAAGATACTGAGATACTGAGATACTGAGATACTAAGGTACTAGGATACGATGATATCATACAAAAGCTAGTATATGAAACCATTAAGACAAAAAGATCCAATCCAAGGTACACAGATACAACGATACGAACATACAAAGGCTCTAAGCTACAGTAATATTTTGATCGATCCTAAGTTACAAAAAAAAAATACAGATATTTAAAAATACCAATAGAACAGACGCAGATATAGTCTTATTGATAGGAAGATATTACAGCTTGACGTGACTTAATATTTTCAGAGGAAAACAAATAAAACTGCTAGCGAGTCAATAATTTGATGTTTCAGTTTTTGAAATAAAAATTTGCAACAGTTTAATTTCAATTTGAGCACACATTTGTTAAATGTTTACAAATTGCGTGCGGGCTAAATATTTGCTTATTAATATTTGCTCGCAACGAAATTACTTACTTGCCATGTGGACAAGCTACAGTGCGTGCGATAAGTTAAGCAACCGAATTGAAAATAAGGAAAATGAAGAAAAACTCTGAGTATTCTTGCTCCACTGCTGCCCATCAGCTCGGCACAAACTTGAAAAGTACTTAGTGCAAGAGCTGCTTAATTAAGCTCTACTCTGAGTAGTAAAAATGTACTCAAAGTGAAATCAATGAGTGCTCAACTTCTAGTAGTTGGAAGTGCACAGACGTATTCCAATGAAATTTCACTGGCCAAAATTCGATTTGGAAACCCATTTATAATTGATGGTGAATTCAACAATTATTCATTTTAGTTTGTGGCATCATTTGCTGGCCATTGTATATGAACTCTTGTGTGCCACTGTACGCTTGGGTCATTCATCAATGCGAATTAGATGAATGCGAAACGATGTGTTAAAGGCCAACGGGTTGTGTCCGTGTGCGTATGTAGATCTCGTCTGTTTGTTTATTTGAGTTATGCATATCAAGTTGTAAACTAAACATGCCACTTGCCACATTCCTGCTGTCACTTGCCACCGATCCCATAGAGAACTTGGCCTCTAATTTGCATATGTATATATATATATATAGACAGCAAGCGGCTAAACAAATTACAAGGCATAAAGTCAAACGTGGCCTTATAATTATGAACATACGCCCATACACCTACAAGACAGACAGACAGAGAGAGAGAGAGAGAGAGAGAGAGAGAGAGAGTCAGAGAGAATGCTTGTTGTTGGCGGCTTAAATACATACTTAGAAATCAATTTCTGGCGGCGATAAGCGATAAGCGATAAGACGGCAAACAAACAACGCGCAAACCTTTCACACAATGCCCAACCCGATATAATGGACAGACACAAAAGCCGCGCACAAAGGCATAAAAGGCATACAGTCGCCTCTGCTGCCTCTGCACAATTGGGTCAAGCGTAAGATCCCCAAATAAAAAGTAGATATATAAACATATACCTAGTTACAAAAAGAAAATAAAAAAACCGCAAGGTTCACAGTTAAGGCTTATCAGCAAACGCAGTTTTATGACCTTTCCTTTCAGCCACATCGAAATTCGCATCGTTTTGGCTTGGGCTTTAAGAGCAAAAAAATTTCTTTAGTAATTCTATTTAGAACTCTTTTATGTGATTATGTGTAAATTGCATTTCAATTGCATTGAGGAAAAAATGTACGAATCCTTATCAACGTTCAATCATATCCGTAATACTTACACCAATAAACATAGGTATTATATATATGCGCCGATAACCCAAGTAAAAAAATCGATTATTAAAATTTGCAATAATTTCGTTATCTTAATAATTCATCAACTTGATATGGAATGGTTGGTTATACTGTAAATATATATGATTGGCTTGATTTGGTGTCCAAAGATGATTTAGTTCGAAAGAATAATATTGTGGAAGTCTCTAAGTGGATTTTCTATTGCTTTGATTTTTGAAAATCGGTCGAGTTTGTTGTCGGTGGCTTGGTCCCATTCTGGTTGTTCACATTGCCCGGCGACTGCTCCCTCAATGTGATCGTGGCCAGCTGGCGAAGGGGAATCACCTCGCCGGCAACATTTGGGTATAGTGGCTGCTGCTGCTGCTGGCCAACTGTCCAGCCAAGCTTGACCAGCTGACGCTGTAGCTCCTCCTGCGTGCGATGCGACATGATGCGTGCCAAGTATCAATGAACGAATTTAACAGTTGAACAAAAAAAAAAGAAAGTATTCTTCAATAAAGCTATGAAAATTATTTGGATTGAATTTTGTTTGCACTTGACTATTTACTCTTTTTGCTGAATTTTACTATGAACAAGTTTTGCTCTCATCGATGCTTGCAAAGTTGTGTTCTGTTCGAATGTTATTGAAATGAAAGCTGTTTCTATTCACAGAAAAATCGAACTCAAATGAGATGACGATGAAGTCGAGGCAAAGTCGATCAGAATTTATGTCTATATCTATATCTATATCTATATCTATATCTATATCTATATCTATATCTATATCTATATCTATATCTATATCTATATCTATATCTATATCTATATCTATATCTATATCTATATCTATATCTATATCTATATCTATATCTATATCTATATCTATATCTATATCTATATCTATATCTATATCTATATCTATATCTATATCTATATCTATATCTATATCTATATCTACATATATCTATATCTATATCTATATCTATATCTATATCTATATCTATATCTATATCTATATCTATATCTATATCTATATCTATATCTATATCTATATCTATATCTATATCTATATCTATATCTATATCTATATCTATATCTATATCTATATCTATATCTATATCTATATCTAATATCTAATATCTAATATCTATATCTATGGTGAGAGCATTTCCCAGTCAACTTGCATATTTCATATTGCCGTCGTTTCGTCCTCTTGTTCTTTCCTTCTCTGTCTAGGAATTGTCTTTTAAGCGTATTCGTATTGCGCGCTTTGAGCTGGCGCAAAAGAAATCATAAAATTAAATATGCGTAGCATACTTTTTGGGGCTGCTGCTCCGGGCTGCAATTGACTTGGGCCGACAATCAAAACAAGTCTGAAGAAAAAAGGCGGAGCTGGGACTGAGGCTGGGCCAAGTCGCAACTGGCAAGTGGCAAGGCTGAGAAAGAAACCCAAAAAAAAAGGGCTATGATAGAGCGAGCGAAATGGGAGGAAATGGGAGACCTATGAAATGGTTATGAGGCCAGTTTCATGAATGCGGCTTCGATTTGCAACGCTTAGTTGCACGCATTTTCACTGCGTGGCAGGAGTGAGTGCAGAGGCCGATGGTTGGTGGGGAAATGGGTGAGAGACATGCGGAGAGGGCTCTGGGATTTTGACCTGCTGTTCTTCTTCTTTACTTTCGTTTCATTTGATTTCGTTTGCGGTTGTTATTGTTGTCGCTGCCACTGCCGCTGTTGCCTCATTTGATGGCTGCAATTATGGCGTCATTTACATTTTGCCTTGGAATAGAATGAGTGCCCCGCCCGTGCCTTAGCCATAGACCCAGTGCCAGTTCTGGAGCAAGCTTGGCAAGCATTTTGCAGTTGTTGTTACATTGTTTTCTTAATATACCCTGTGAGTGATGCTTGAAAGCGGGCATATTCGGAATGAAGAGACGGAATATCTATGCCTCAGTCTGTGCTGTCGCTGTCTCTCTGCCTCGTCGTCTGACTGATGCTGTTTGTCAATTTCCATCATCTTATTTAACTTTTAATTAGCCACAAACTTGGCAGAATAACTTTTATACTCTTCTTATAGAAGTCTGTAAAGAACTATATTATTTAAGAGTTAAATTAATTAAATTATATGAATTGTTGTTTGGAATCTTTCGCAGATATCTACAAAAATATCGATAAATATAGATGATAAATATGAGATAATTAGATTAATCCAGATACTCAGTAAGATTGGTAGGAAAATATTAAAATATAAAGTTATATCAATTGCATACTAGTATACAGGGTATATGTTCGTTGAGCACACCTCAACCACGCGCGCTCTCTCTCTCTCTCTCTTTCTTCTTCTTGTCGCTTTCGTTTTTGTTCTCTTCAACTATATTGTTATTGCTATTGTTATTTCAATGCCACTTTGCTCGTCGAAGCGCGCTGCTAAGTATGCTACACATTTGCTTTCAATTTTCTTTGTTTTTTTTCTTCCCTTTCAACGGGCGTAACTGAGATGGGGGCGTGGCCTAACACTTATAGCGATGTGTCTGTGTGTGACAGCTTTTCAAAGTTGACAATATTAATGAATTGTAATATGTTCAAGAACCTATTTGGGCCATAATAGATCTGATCTATGAGCCAAGAAATCGAAAGTGTTTTGATCATTATAGCTTATTTGCAAAATTTGTTTAAAGAGAAGATCATATATAGATAGGTGAGGCATAAGAATAGATATGGATTATATTATATATTGAATTTATCTAGTTTTGAAATGTTTCGTGCATGACTTTTATCTACTTATCTATGATAATACTTAACTTATGAACATTATTCAGTAGTTTGAGGCCCTTGCCCTAAGAATCTCTTATACTGCAGCTGATCTTTCTTAACTATCAGACAACGTCAATGCCAAGCAAATTCTATATAAATTCATTTTGTAAAGTTGGCAAGCAACAAAACAAAAAAAGCAAAAAAAAAAACAAAAAAAAAAAAAAAAATGACAAATCTTAACAAATAAATCAAAAAAAAAGAGTCAAACTTTTTTAAGTTACTTAAAGAAATTGAATTAAAAAATTGGGTTGCCCCAAGACTGAAATGCACATCGAAATCTTTTTTTTTTTTCAAGAACTTTGAATACGTCTTTCAGTTTATTAAATGAGGCGATTTATGGGTGTATATCTCTCTCTCTCTCTCTCTCTCTCTCTCTCTCTCTCTCTCTATCTCTCTCTCTCTATGTGTGTGTGTCCCCTAATTCGTGTCCTTGCTCAATTTTATGGCTTGTGGGCGGAGATGGTTTGGGGTCTGTCTGCTCTTATTTAGCATGCCCTTTCATTATCATTTACTTATGTCCGCTTCTTTCGCTTTTTTTCCGCCCCTGTTTTATGCTTTTTCTTCTTCTTTTATTTTGTTGGCTTTTTAATTGGCACTTACGCTTTGGCTTATATACAAGACATCCCCAGCCCGCCGTCTAGGCAGCTCGCGCTGCTGCCTAATTTATTTTTCGGCAAATGCCTTTTATCCTTTTGTCATTTAGTATGCCAGCCCCTGGCTCCACTCTCCTGCCACCCAGCCTCTCTACTTGCTCTCGAATGAGCCTCAACTAATTGCGTAACGCATACGCCCCATGCGCCTTAAGTGAGATTTGTTGCAGCACTGCAGAGCTCCAAGACTTTGACCATCATATTTTCTTTTGGCATGGGAGGCCATTCGCTTACCTTACATCGGCTGCTGCTTCTCCGTCTGCTGTTGCTGTTGGTGTGCTCTTGGTTCTAGCTTTTTGGCTGGTCTTCCAATTTATTGTGCGTGTCCATGCGGCATTTTATTATCTCAATTTGGTGCTGCCAGCTGAAATCCATCGGGATTTGTGGCATGATTTAGTGTTGTGTACATTGTCATTAAAATTTAATTAACCACCAACTTCATATGAATCAAATTGAGTCAGAGCAGCAGAATGAGAGAGCGAGAGAGAGCGAGAGAGAGAGGCAGCGATTGCGTCAAGAAAGTAACGCAACATCAAGAATCTAATTTACTTTTGTGAGTGTGCATACAAAACAGTGTGTAATAATTTATAACATGATGAACTTATTTCTGTCAACCCACATACACACACACACACACGCAACATACACACAGATTGGCGCGCATGCAAATGATTTGTTTGCAACAATTTTCTACATATGCCAAGTTGGGCCAACGGAAAGCGCAAAAATCTTCATAATAACAAACATCAAGATACAAAGCTTTAAAACACAAACACAACTGAAAGCTACCCTATAGAAGCAGCAATCTCTGCAATCTAAAAGATGTAGTAATACATCTACATCTTTTAGATTACATAGCTCTGTTAACTCAATCTGTAATGTTAAGAGCTTGACTGTTAATACTTAACTGTTGTATGAGTCTATGCTATTACCGAATACATTAAGATTGTAGCTCTGCTTAGCAGCTGTTCTCCCTTTAATATTAGTTGCCTTGAATCTAATAATGAATGCAGCCTTGCAGAAGATACATTGCATTTCCACGAACAGACATCCAATTAGAATGCGACACAGAAATATTTCAGCTCAGCTTTTAGTCAATAACAGTTCCGGAAAATCAATGATATATGTTTATACATCGCCCACTCTCCTCTTTCCGAATCGAAATCAAAATGTAAGGAGATGAAATTGGATTGCCTGCTGCGACGCATGGCAAAATACCCCACCAATGATGAGATGATGTTGATGAGTATAGCAGTAATAGCAAATTGTTGGATGCTGCGCGATGATGATGAGAAGTGTGAGATGGGGACTAAGAGAAAGGGGCGAAGGCTGGAAAGGTAGAGGCATAAAGATTGTTACCATATTGCTATCATTTGCACACAATCAGCGTCAGCGTGAACAGACACGAATGACTCACCGGCAGCATTGTGGAATGGATGGAGCCGAAGGCAGCAGTAGAAAGGTGCGATGGTGGCGGGCGGGATGGGAGTGGAAGGGGGCGAGGGGTCGATGGGCAGAGTGGAGTTGGTCGTGTTGCAAGTGGCTGGGGATGGATGTGGCAAGTGGAGCGGCCGCCGGCGGAAGCGTCAAAGGGAAATAAAACGATTTCGTCGCATTGCCAACGATAGCGGCTGCGACTGACGTTGCCAACCACAAACTGGAGCCAGAGCAGAATCTGAAAAAAAAAATAATAAAAATAGCGGGAAAAGTGGGGAGAAGCTGCTGGAATAGAAGGTAAGCGGCTGCTCTTAAAGGCGTTGTCAACGACGCATATTGTGGATAAATTGAAAAATAAATTTTAATATATAGCACAAAATCTAATTTCGCAAGCTATAAAGAGAATAAAACTGTTTACACGTGCATACTGTATACAATCGGCTCTTCCTATATATCTCTCTCTCTATTTTTGCTTCTCAAGTATCAGTTTTTAATGTTACATTTGAACCGTGTTTATCTCAAACTTATACTCCCCTTATTTACGCCCACACCCACGCCTCTGCAGCATCCCCCAACCCTATAGCTACGCACACCTGCCACCCCAGTAAGCCTATTCAATTCAATGTTGTGTGAAAATTAATTTATTGTAAACAATTGCTCAATGCTCTACCGAAAATATATAAAACGAAGAATAGTTTCAAACTGTTAGAAATATTCTCTGATTATTATTATTTATGATATTTCGAAGACTTTTAAATGATAGTGAATTATATATTAATCGTTCATACAACATATCATCATGTCATCATATTAACATCTATTCTTAGGTGCCTATATACCCGCTTTTACAAAGTAAAGCCCCAGAGTATAAAAAACAAAACTCCAAATAGTCGAATGATTAAGTTTTGAGGCTTTAAAAATAAACCTCGGAGCAGCAGCCAGACAGGGGAACCTCATTTAGAAGCATCCCAAAATGAGTAGACATAAACAAAGAGACTGAAAGAGAGAGAGAGAGAGAGAGCGAGAGAGAGGACGGGCATTTCGCGACCCACTTAACATGCGTGAAATGTGGCAACTCGCATAAACTGACAAATTTATTTGATTAGCCAAAATTGCGGCTGGCTCGGCGCCTGCACGTATGCAATCATTTATGTGGCCCCCACGCATGCCTCCACTGCTGTTCATGAAGCGCTGGGTAATTGCCATTACGATATGAAAGAAGAGCCGTGCGGCTGCTCTGATTCATTACGAGTCGGCTTTTGGCCTCGGCCCCAGTCTCAGCCTTAGCATCATCAGCCTCGACTGCAGTCCGAAATTGAAAAGTATGTATTTACTGGCTGTTTGTCTCTCTGCCTCTCGCTCTCTCGCTCTCTCTCTCTCGCTTTCTCTCTCCGCTCTAGCTGGCTCCGTCGTCTTCATGTCAGCCTTGTTTGCGTTTGACTCTTGTTGGCTAAGTCGAGCAGCTTTAGTCTGTTCTGTCTCTTCTTACACTCGCATACTCTATCTATGTCAACGAGGTATTTTCATTTGAATATGAAACTAGAATGTCCAATGGGAAATTATCAAATTGGCATTCCATAATGCAATTCTGAATTTTCGACTCTAGGTTTAGCTTTTCGACATAGGTTTAGGCTTTTCTATAATCACAAACTGTTGTTAGGGCATACAATATTCGTGTTTCAGGCATTTGTTGTGCTTGCATGTTTCTTATTAGCCGCTCTGTGACATTTGGCTAACACGCTTTCCTCATACGCCGCATGTTGCATGCCAAATTCAACTGTCCGTCTCTCTGTCCGTTTGTCTCTTTTCCGTTTCGTTGCTGTTGTTCTCTTCTTCCGCTTTCTGTTGTGCTACAGACATTTGCTTATAATTGCCGATTAGTTTTCATTTGTTGACTTTGTTAGTACGTGACGTGCCCTTCGCCCGTGGCTATCGATTGAAGCCACTGGCCCTGGCCAAGTGGACAATATCTAAATAGTCAGTTAGCTGGCGAGCTTAGCCACAACAATTGCAATGAATGTTGGCTGGCTGTTTTGTTAGTAGCTAAATGTTCAACAGCCCCATTGATTGAGTTCAGTTGCCTCTCCCTCTCGCTCTCTCTCTCTTTCTCACACGCACACACACTCTCCCTCTCTCAGTCTCTGTCCATCTCTCTATTTCTGTGAACTTGTGCCAATTTTTGTGGCCAGCTTTGCGGTTCGTTCAACTTGTTGTCATCTATTTTATTTTATTTTATTTTATTTTTATTTTTCTTTTTTTTTCTTTTGCATGTGCCTCATATCTGTCGAGGGCGCCACAAGTGCCACAAATATTTCATTGCGGCATTTGCATTACGTGGCGCATCGCCGCCGCCGTCTCTGGCATTTCGCTTGCCACTAGCCAGCCTCATTAATCTTCTGCTAACAATGGCTCTCTGCTCGATGCCCTCTTTTTGGCCACATTAGATATAATTCTGTTTTTTTTTTTTTGTTTATTTTTTTGCCTAATGAATGAATTTCGCAGTTTGCAGTTTTGCCTTGCGATGCTTCGGCTGCTGCCAAAAATCCAATTGGGTTCTAGAGAAAACAAAACTTGTCAGAATCAACGAAAAGACACATCATTAATAGCAATCGCTGGACGCTGTGAAATTGACTGATTGAAATGTCCGTCGGTAATAGATCAAAATAAATCGAAAACTAAATAGCTAAAAGTTCACTTTTCAAAGAAGCGAGGGTAGCTTTGACAGTTTTCGTTGTTACTAGAGATGTTTTCTAGCTACCCTCGTATATACACATACATTAAATATACAGCATGAATATATAGTCAATATTTTCGTAACATATTTCTATCTGTCTCTCTCTTTCTCTCTCTCTCTCTCTCTCTCTCTCTCTCTCTCTCTCTCTTTCTTGCTTGAATATATGATCCTCTCTATCCCTCAACTACCTGTCTATAACTGCATTTGCCTGTATACAACTTTCTAATGGTATTGAATATATGCTTATACCTGTATCTATCGCTCTTTCATTCTCTTCGTCTATAGTAATTCTTTCTCTATCGCTTATGTCCTAATACCTATAGATTATATAGCCTGTAAGCTATATAATCTATGTCTCTCTATCTCTAAGTCATTTACTTTTTACCTATGTTTCAAAATCTTTTTTTGAGCATGAGCATCTAGAGGTGCACCATATATATTCCTTAAACTATATAGCATATTTACCTGTCATCCTTTTCTCTCCCTATCTCAAAATGGTTTATGTATGTAAATCTTTCTTCATCGTTCTCTCTCTATTTGCCTTTACTATATCAAAGCCAAACACAGTCTCCCTCCGACTTTCATCCAATCTTATAAATATTATTTTTATCTTCCTCTTTTTTCTTTATTGCTCCCATTCGTTAACGTTTAACTGACAAATGCGATTATTTATCCCATGCACTAGCTCCTCTATTACAGGGTATACAGCGTTGCTCTGACTAATTGCTAAGTGACCAAAATTCCCATAAAATTCTCATCATCTCTCTCCCTCTCTCTTTCTCATCCCTCGCTTACGCTCTCGTTCTTTTGACTGTTGCATTTCTGTCTGCATTTTTGCTGAGTTTTTCTAGAATTTTTATGTATTTTTCTTCTTTTGCATTTTATTTCTGTTTTGCTTGTAAGTTGGCAGCAAATTCAATGGCTCTGATTAATTGCCAGTGGCATTTGCCAGTGACCCTGCCCCAATTGAGGGGCGTTGGCAGTCTTAACGCTTACAATGATGGCCGTCTACACAAATGTGCCCAATTACTGTTCCATTCACACTGACCATTAGATTTGGCTTCATATATCAGGCAATTGCTACTCATTTGGCATATCTATTTCTAGTTTATGAATAGAGCTTAAGGAAGGGAAGGGGATTAAATCATTTCCATATACATATCGAATGGAAATCTCTTTCATTGTTTGTAATTAATTGATTGACTTCCTTACTTTGTTACATTAATCGAGCCGAGTCTGAAGGCCCAAAGTAGCTGATTGATTGACTGATTGACTAAATGCCATTTCATTCGATTAATAGATAAACTGATGGATTGATTGAGTAATCAGTCATTTTATGGAATTGACTAGTATAACTCATAATGTTTTTACATGTATTTTAAGAGTTTGAATATATTTGGTTTTGCCTATTCAATCAATTTGATTGACTGACTGATTGCTGTGATGTATTATATGGGAATTACGAATAAAATATTATGTTATTCTATTATTTCAATCCCAATAAGTTTTACAATACAGAAATTTTTCTTTACCATTTCATCAATCATCTCATCAATCATTGGGTTAAAATCTGAAATAATACACCAGACTCTAATTTATATGAATCTCCAGTTCAATGCTCAATGATTGATTGATGAAATGATTTAATGTATGTTTTGGTCTTTTCCATTACTTCTCTCATGAGTGTCAAGCTCAATGATTGATTAATTGAATATGATATTATTTGCTTAATAAATGATTGACTACAGATAGTTCCTTACTTCATTTGAATTTAAACTGACTTTCAGCTAATAATACTGCTCTAAATAAGAAATTGATTGGTTAAAATTTTTTTTTTTAATTTATTTCAGACTGAATTTCATTCAAATTGTCTTAAGACTAACTTAAGTATTTTATATTAAAAACTATCACATTACGGATTTCATCTGTCAACAATCTCTCTCCCCCTTTCTCTCGTTCTTTTAAATGCGTCGCTCATTGCGCAGTGCATAGTGAAAGGCACCATAGTATTCCTCCAGATCACGTAGCTCTCGCTCCAGTTGCTGTTCGAGCTTGGCTTGGTCGGCCTTCTGGCGTGTGGACAGACGACGCACGCTACTGTGGCTGCTGCTGCCGGGCAGCCGGAAGCTAAGGCGACGTCGAATTTTGCAATCATCATAGAGAGGCACCTCCTGCTGGTGCTGCTGCTCCTGCTCCTCATTCTCATCCTCATCCAGCTGCATGGGCTGCTCGGCCAACGGGCAGCGACGTGCGTCCGTATGTGAAGGAAAACCTCGAGGCGTTGTCTGTCCCGAAAGCGCCTCACTAATGTCGTGAGGACGCTGCACCTTGGGCAGTAGTCGCTTGTGTTCAGCATGCTCGAACATGCATTTCCACTGAGCGTAGTTGTTGTCCGCCAATGTTGTCGTCATTGGCTTCTGCTGCTGCCTCTTCTTCTTCTGTTGCTGCTGCTTGCCGGGAGTCAAAAGCGTGCTGCAGCTACCAAAGGATGAGCATCTGGGCATGGGACGCAGCAGTGCTGTACGCGCCCCACAGCCACGCTGAAAGGCGCAACGACGCTGCTTGGTCAACTTGCGCTGCAGCTGGGCAAGAAATTGATTCCATTGTGAACGCGGCGTCAGGCAACAGCCCATCTGACTGGGCGTCAAGTCAGCATAACTGACGGCCTGGCCGCTCGAGCTGCTGCTGCTGCTACTGCTACTGTGTGTGTCGGAGTGTGTGCTACCCATGATCGTAGAACGCTGAGATTCGAATATGGTCTTGCGTGCTTGACTGCCGTGTGGCTACTGTTTGCCCAGCTCACGGCGTCTCGACTATTTAAGAGACTGGCGTCGCCCTACCTGGGCACCCAATCGGCTAACAGGTAATCCCTGTTCGCGCAGGTATGCCAAATGCGAATATTGAAAATCTTATTGCTGGCCAATGCCATAAAAGCTAAACGCGCTTTGCATCCCTTTATGGCACCTCATTAAAATTGGGTTTTGCGTAAATCTGCTATTTTCCCTTTCGGTTTTTGGTTTTGGCGGTCATAAATGCGACCCTTCGATAGCTCCGAGCACACGTGTTCCAGCCTTGGCTAATGGCCCGTCATTTGCCAAATTTGACCCGAGTCACAGGCCTGTCCAAGGCGAAGCCATTGGCGCCACTTGGAAAGTCGAACAACAAGCGCTGAATGAATTGCACGGCGAGCAGCTGCCACAAGGAGTGGATACCAACTTACACTACTTATAGCTGTTGCAACGAGTGAAGCTTACTCAATCACGCACTCTCTCTCTCTCTCTCTCTCTCTCTGTGCGTCACTTGATCATATTTCGTTTGTGGCTTTGTATGTCAATCAGCTATAAACGTGGCTTTTACCTGTCTGCCAGGAAGGCTCCCCCAATATATCAATTGTATATTCAGCTCGCCTCGCTTGTTGTCTCGCTGTACATTTGAGCTCTTTTTAATTAACAATTTCATCTATTTACTTTCGTTTGACAATTTTATATCTTGGTCCACTTAGATTAGAGGTGTAATAATAATTTAAGCAAGAATGTTCCAGAACAAAATTTTAGATCATCCTATCGTTGCTTTAACTGCGCACCACGGCAGATTTGTATTCAATATGTTTCTATCAAATAAGAATTTTAAATGATGATAAAAAAAATAAAGAAAAACGTAACTTTTCGGATCTGCGATCAGCTCACAATATAGATCGCTGTAGCTCAGCCATTGGTTGAACAATATGGTTCTTCGAGCCTTCGAATCGCTTTGAGTATCCCCTCAGAGAAAACGAATCAAGGATCAGTACAGCATAAATTAAATCAATTATGAAGAATTCTTAATTACTTTAGTTAAATTCAGCTTTGTGGAAGGCGGCGTGAAGCAGCCAAAAATATATTTATATTACAATTACAATTTTCTGTCTATATTAACTAGACAACTATATACAATATTTATTATGTATACTATATATACTACATTCATTTGAAATATGCGTTATATTTGGGTACTTTAACAACGAACAATACATATATTATTACTCCAACGAGCGTATCCAAACTAAAAGCAACCAAATTGTGAATGTTGTGCCTCATGAATTGCATATACAATTTACAGTCCAATTTTAACTGTTTTCATCACTCTAAAAGCTATTCATCATATACATATGTTTGCACTCACTCTCACTCGCCTACTCCTTCGCTCTGCATCACTAATCAGAATTTAGGCATCTCGACTATAAATACGAATTCCTCTTAAAACTTTGCTTAATTTCTCATATTAATTCGCAGCTGTGCTCTGCATTTGCCTTTAACAACTTTAATGACTATTTCGAGTCTGATTTAATACTCAACACTTAGCACTCAGTTTCGCTGCTCTAGTGAGTCATACTAATTGGATTTGTTGTTGTTTGCGTTGCTTGCAATGCAAGCGCTTCATAATTAGCTGCCAGATGAAACGCAACGCGCTTGCACTGCTGCTGCCATCTGTGGCAAGTGTTCGCCCTGTTCGCCTGCTCAGTCGCATGTGGCATGTGTGTGAAAATGTTGTGTTGTGTGGGGCAGTGTGGCAAATGTCAACATCATTCAACTAGCCGCAGACGGGCACAGACCCAGCTGCGAATACATTTGCAAAATTCCAACAGAGAAGCGTTCTGAAAACAAAAAAAAAAAGAAAGAAAACCACAGAAATTCAAATAAAAAATACAAAAAAGGCTTCCGAATATGTACAACAAAAGTCTCGGACCTGGCCAAGAGTTTGGCGCAACTTCTAGGCTGATATTTGCCAAGTTAATAGAAGAGTTTAGTTACAGTTACATTAGAGTATGCACCAAATTGCATATATTTAAAGCTAGAAAAGAATATTAATTTATTTTATATTAATATATAATAATATATAGCTTAAACTAACAAAACATTAAAGAATTAATATTAATATTTTTATATATTTAAAAATTCAATTAATTTTGAAAAATTATTATTATTATATAAATTAACCAAAATAGCATATAATAATATATATAATTTATTATAAAATTGTAAAATATAAAACCTAAATATGCACATAGAAATTCTCACTCTCCATGTCAATAGAGTAGTATCTTTCCATCGAGCTAGCCAAATGGAGTGCTCGTGCTGTTGCAGCTGACATTGACAAGGTGCTGTGGTTAGTGAATATTAGTGTTGGACAACAAGAGAGGATAAATGCGGCGAATGCATAGATTGAAAGCAATTTGTCAACTTTGGAATGCTGTGAGAAATTGTTGAAATGATTCACAAGAGACGGATACATGTATGTAGATAGGTGTAGGTGCGTCTTTGTGAGCGTGTGTGTGTGAGCGTATAAGTGTTGGTAAAGAACGTGATGTTTGGCGCGTGTGTGCTGGAAAGTATAGCTATGCTATCGATAATTGTGTGAAAGAAAAATCTATGCTATTCGATAGTATTTTTTTTATAATCCTAATTTGATATCGTTTGAGTACATATGTATTCCCATGAGTTGTTAGTTAAGCAAAGCTAAAGGAAATTTTTAAATATAAATAATGCTAAGAGGAGCTCTGATGGGTACATCTAAAGTTAAACTTGTATAGAAAAGAAGTATAGCCAAGGGACTACTCATAAATGTATGCTGACCTTATATTTAAAAATATTATATTGATATTCAAATTATTTCGCATATAGAGTCGTGAGTGCCTTCACATCAGCTTAAAGCTAGAAGTAATTAAATTTTGGTTCAATTTGAGTCACATGGTAAATATAAATACATTTCGTTACTGAGCTACTCTTTTGGGCTTGCCACCAGCTTTGAACTTTATAACTGAGTTACATGTTGCACGTTGCACGTTGCATGCTGAATAGGGCAAATTTAATACAATATTGTTTACCCATTGGCTGCCCTGTCGATGCCAATTATTATTATTATGTTTTGACAATTTTCCCTGGACATGTTGCGCCGCCACAATTTTCTAATTGATTTGGCGCTCAAAATATGAGACGACCTGCCCGCCTGCACATTCTCTTCCCTCATTGTCGGGCCGCGTCACGCCCACACAATTGTTTTACACGGCTGCAAAAAAGATTTTCAATTAAAGTCGAGCACTTTGTGTTGCTGTGAGGTTGGGACGAGCCTGGGGGTGGAGACAGGCCCTACTGTGGACTGTGGATGGGACTATGTCAGATGGCAAACAAAGGTACGATAAATCCAACAACAATGACAGCATAAGGTGGCACTATCTGTCTGCCTTTACATTAATTTGGTCTGCCTCCAGATTGAGCTCGCCTATGACTCACTCTACTCTACACTCTACGCTCTCTGCACTATCTACACTTTCTAGGCTATCCACACTCTACTTTACTCTGTGCTCTCTAGACTCTCTAAACTCTCCACACTTTCTATCATTCCTTACATTTTCTACACTCTCTGCACTATCTACACTCTCTACACTTTCTACGTTCTCTACACCCTACATGCAATACTCTCTCAAATCTCCACACTCTCCACACTCTTCACACTCTCTTACATTCTACACTCTATGCTCTAGACTCTTAATTTTCAGCCATCTTTCTACACTCTACTCTACACTCTAAACTCTCTTCACTCTACACACTTAATTGTCTTGCCTTCATTGGTTGACACTGCGAAACTTGGAACGATATGGAATGGAACATCGTAGCATTAGAACAGCTATGCCAGCTAGTTTATGGCTGTGGTGGCTTCTGTTGGTTTATGGCCAGGCTCTGGCTTCGGGCCAGGCCAACATATGTAGATGCCATAAAAAAAGGCAATGAAAATTGTTTATTATAAGCGCGAGTTCATTTTTTAACCCTTTAACTCTTTACACCCGCCGCAAACCCTTCACAAACCCTTTCTTTCCTCTACGCTGCTCAAAAGAAAAAAAAACGCATCAATTGCCGGCTGACGTTCCGGGAATACAAACGTTTCTCAAGTGCGCTCACTCTCTCGCTCTTTCTTTAGCCTTTAACCTCTGACCCCAGCTGGGCGAGGGCTATGCAAAAAATTCAAGTTTATTGATGCGCTGCAGTTTTTCATGCGCAACAATTGGCGAAAAAATAAATATAAAAAACAGTTGACACTCTATCTATTTGTGAGCGAGTACGTGTGTGTGTGTGTGTGTGTATCTGAGTGTGTGTGTGTGTGTGTGTGTGTGTGTGTGGCAAATGTGTTGGCTCTCTTGTTAATCCAGGCCACACAAAAGGTTCTGCTGTGTGAGGCAAACACAAAGCTGACAAAGCGAATTTACCAAGTTTTAGATTAAATACCCTGTAACCATTGAGCGAACGGGTTGGCCCTGTTCTCAATTGCTCAATTGCCCAATCTAACTATTTTTGACATGATTCAAAATATGAATTGTGAATTCAAAATCTTGATAAATTTCGAATTAAAAAAAAAAAAAAAAAAAAAAAACATAAAATAAAATAATTAATTCTCAAGCACTACAAATTTGTATATTCAAAATTTCAGTTAGTTCTTTAACCGTCATGCATGGGAGCTACTATAAAGCCTGAAAACATCTTACATTCACACTCAGTTAAATTTGCATTTACTTAGCGCTTCCACGGCATCTACCTAGTCGAAAATCTAATGGAATTATTACCAAAAGATTTTTAGTTTCGATTTGCCACAGGCCACAAGGCGAATTGCGATAAGGTATGCAATATCAAAGTTTTTGTGGATTCTGTTCTCGGACAGAGCAGGTGCACGGAGAAAGACATTCACACAGATACTTAACAGCCAGCCAGGTATGGGCTATGCCCCAGAGAGACAAGTGTCCCCCAAAACAAATGTACAAAACAACTTTCGTAGTCAAAGTTTAAACGCACGCTGTTAAACTTCAAAACGTACTGCAAAGTGAAATGCCAAAAGACTTACAAAGTAATTTTTAAAAAATTCAAAGAAAAAATATAAACTGATTTCAAAAAATTGGTGAATGGAATTTATGAGACTGTTTTTAGCTAGAGCATAATGAGCTGGATAATAAATATGATATATCCATGGGAATATGCATATGCGTAATTGATCTGAGATTTCTAGGTATGTTAATTGTGTAGCTCAGAGAATACCCATTTCAATTGGTAAAATACTCAGCTTCAAGCACAGTTCCCATACTTGATGCTCTGTTTCCCTTTTATTTAGTCTGAAAACCATGGCAAATGCTTAATTTGAAGGTCTCTTATAAAAGTTTTCCAAGCTCTTTCATCCACTTATTGCCCTTGCTCTACCTCAATCATTTGCTCTTGACATAGTTAGCTGCTCCTTTTAATAATGATAAGTGGAAGCTGATAACAAAGTTTACAAAACAAAGTCAAGTGTAAGCAAAAGTTAATAATGTCCACACACACAGAGCTCACTCTCTGAGCGAGAGAGAGAGAGAGAGAGACAGCTGCAACTTGAGATTGGCCCCAAATCTTTTTGGCCAGCCGCAGATAACAAAAGCCAAACATGCCAAAAGGCATCTTCATAATAAACTTTCATTCATCATTCGCTACATATATAAGATATATATATATATATGTATATATTGTTCATATATTGTGAGTTTGTTTTCTCTGCGTCAGGGTTAAGGGCAAAACTGCTGCACGCATCAATCGCAATCAATCAATTTGTTGGCAAACAACAAACAAGCGGAAAAAATCAAGTCAATGGGAAAAAAAAAAGCCACTGGCTTAAGTTAACAGCATCTAATGTGATTTTGACACACTCGCTTACAGATAACAAAAGCAACAACAATGACAAAAACAACAGCATCAAGAACAATACCAAAAAAAAAAAAAGAAATCCATGAACATGCTTTGACCAGTTAATACACTGAGCGAAAAAGTGTTACATTCTATATATATAAAAAAAAAATATTCAAAAATAAAAAAAATGATTGTTTAAAATACTTATTGTTATTATTTTATTTGTTAAATTTTAATTTTAAAAAAATGTATATATATAAATAAAATCGATGAGCTGCAAATAGAAAATTATATCTCCTTGGAACTTTAAATTCATATTTTCTCTTAATAAATAGGCTATATACTATGTATATGTATAATAATAATTTCTAAAGTTTCTCTGATTCACATATATTTTCTAAACTTATATCTTCTTCTTCTAATCATATCTCAAGTTCAATTTTCAATTATTTTGCTTTTCATTTTTTCAATTTTTTGTGTATTTTTTTTTTTTATAATTGAATTTGATTAAACAGAAAACGTTTCGGTTTCTGGGTTTACGTTACTTTAATTTTTTTCTCTTTCTTCGGTTTTTTTAATTTTTTTTTTTTTTTTCGCTCTTTGGTTTGTTTAGTTTTTTGCTTAGAAACCTCCAATCAACGTCGGAGCCCGCCCTACCCTAGGCTAATGTTTACACGCATCAAGTTCCTGGTCTTCATTCCGGATTTTGTTTAGCCGTCTTGCTCTTCCCCTCTCTCTCACTTTTTTTTTTTTTTTTTGTTTACTTGGCCAGGAGAACGAGGCAAGTGAACGGCAAACGGGCAAAGGAATGACTGGGCTTTAAGATGGGCCATAAATTCATCAGGGCGCTAAATGGCTTTGTGATGCTGGGAGAGATGGAGAGTGTGAGAGGCTTAGGGAAAATAGTGACAGCTACCACAGCCAAACAGCTGCATATAAAACCGCAACATGAGCCATGATTCTGGCAAGGATTACGGGCCCAACGCCTTACGATGAGCGAATTAAAATAAAACCCTGCGACGTTTTTCCATAAAATTCCAAGTGCTATAAACCGCACACACATGTGTGTGTGTGTGTGTGTGTGTGTGTGTGTTTCAGTGTGCGTGTATGCTTGACTGGTTAATCTGTGGCTTTGGCTTTGCTGCGGTTATCATTGGCCCAGCCCAAATCCCGAATCCCGGCCAGAATTCGCACAAAACTCGCGTTGCGCACGCGACAAATTGAAGTGGGATTTGTCGTCTAAATCCCAGACTCAACTCAAGTGTTGCATTTAGTAATTAGAGCAGCTTATACATACCCTATATATCTTTATATATATATATATATATATATATATATCTATATATCGGCCTACATAAAGATAATTCAAGTGTCTAATACCCGCCCAAGCCCTGGGCTTAAGCTTTGTGACAGCTCTAAAACTAGTTTTCTACATTTTAGCCTGGCTCTATTGATTGTCCTGACATGGCCTAAATCTGCCTTCCGCTCACTCTCCCTCTCACTCTCTTCCTCACGCTCTCTCTCTCTAAAATCTGTTCAAGTGCCGCAACACTTTTTCTTTGCTCTCTCCCTCCCTCTCTCCCTCTCTCTCTCACTCTCTCTGTGCCCGCGAGCTACCATTAGAGCGCCTGAATTATGCATGGGTCGTGCTAATAGATAGACTGCTGACCAAGACCACGAATGCTCAGGCCCCGTCTCTGGCCCGTCTCGCAGCTCAGCAGTGAAAGAGCTGAACAGTTCGAACTGCGACATATCTTAACTTATGTATGATATTATCTATTGATGTAGAGCGCCTTGCACTCTTGCCCCTTCCCAGTTCTAGTAATCATATACTAATTCGAAGTACTCTAGCTTGTATAGCCTCTGAGTTCCTATGGGCTGGGGAGTATTTGGAGTGTTAAATATAATAAAGAAATGTTCAATAATATATATATATATATGTTATATTAGATATTCTTCATCTCTTTCTCTTAAATAGATTCGTTCTTTTATAGGACATATCATAAGGGATATGAGTAACCTTATTTATATTTCATGCATAACATTTTGCATTCAAATGTGATTCAAAATTAATTAACAATAATTTATATACATAGCAAAGTTTTTCAATATATATATATATAAATTTTTGCATATGATATTTATGAGACTTTTGCATAATGCACAAAGAACCGTTAATAATATTAAACTACACCCTGCGGGATGTTAACATAGAACTCATGCTATTCATCATTCTCTCACCCATTGACCACGCCTGCTCTGTTCCGCCTACTGCTCCTGCACTGTTCTCTGCCTCTCGACCTTTTATTTCAATTTCATTTGAACGCATTTTCCGCATAAATTCCATAGAAAATAGCTCTATTCACTATTTATTACTGGGCATACTGTTATGTTAACCCCACGGCGCACACACAGATACATAGATACACAGATACACATACACATAGAGGGAGAGAAACTTTGGCCTTACCCCTGGCCTTTGATCGAACAATGAAAGGCCTCGAGCCTCGGGTCCAGCTTGTGTTGTTGTTGTTGCCTTTATCGCTCAATTCGAGACCCAGAAAGTTAATAATTCTATATCATTTTTATGTGCGTGTCCATGGGACTACACACACACACACACATTGATGTATAAAGTATATACATATATATTTTAGTAAAACTTTTGTCGCATAAAGAATTTGCTGGCCTCGTGGCAAAAAGTTGCGCCGTCTGCACATAAAATTATTAAATTGTGCGTTTCGCATCTGTAAATTCTTTCATATTAGCAACTGCCACGCCCACCCTGCCCACTCCCCCTGCTTGTCCCAGAAAGCATATATATATATATATATAGAAAGAAGAAAAAATAAAAACGATAATGGACTGGGCCCATGTGGGTGCAAAAGTTTCGTTTTTGCAATAACCAAGGTGTGTCCTCGACTCGCATCGCTCTGCTGCGGCAGCTCTGTCTGCGTCACAGGTGCAAATGTGCTGCAATTGTCTACATGAACAGGTGGAAGCAAGCGGCCAGAGTTGTGCTTACCGGCGACTGTGATCAGGCAGTGTGTGCACAGTCATTTGGCCAAGCACTCTGTCTGCATTTTGACAATGAGCAAAAGTGCATGGCATATAGACACGATTAGTACACTGAGCGAAACCGATGGGTGAGAAGGATATGATCTGCTGATACATATATTGTTATTGCTAGGATCAATAACATAATTTGATTCGTCTAAAATAAGAGTTTTTTTTTATTATAATAAAATATAATTACACATGGTTACTAACCTAAAATAAGAGAATCAACAATTAAATGTTCGTACTCCTATTCTTCACTTCAGTTTCGACTTCCCTTGTTATTATTAATTATAATTATGTATGCTAATTATTAATATATAATATATAGATTAAATTTACAATAATTTTTATAATATAAACTTTAATTTGTTTCTCATTTAATTTCACCTTTATATTATATCTTCTTTACTATCCCTTGTTATTCAACAGCTGATCTTATTCGATAGGTTATTAGTTCATTGTCTTCATCGATATGTGGCTCCAACACTTGATCGGTGGAGTTACATCTGATCAGTGGAGTTACATATGGATTTATGCAACCCTCACAAACATATGATCAGTAATGTACACAAAGCTTACATATATATACTCATCCATATTGTTAAAGTTACCTATTATTGTATATCTATCTAACTATATATCTATTTTTATATACATATATATCTGCCCACTGCCAGTTGCACCAATCAAAGGGCAAATGTCACATGTTTTTCGCTCAGTGTGTATGCACATGCGACTCAAATTGCTGTTGAACCCGCGCCCTAACCTCAGAGCGCGACTTTCCAAGTCACAAAAACCGCTGCACGGCTAGAACTCGACGGTCCTGCTGTCCAACCGACTGGCTGATTGACTGATTGAACAATTGTGGGGTGCACAATTATGGCCAACACTGTCACGTCATTAAAAATGCAAACGGCTCGCAATGCCAGGGCTGCACTTGTGTGCAAGACGAGCTGTGGGTAAAGGTTGGCTTGTTGCCTTGCTAAGACTATATTGGTGGCATGTCAATTGTTTGGTTGGCTAACCAAGGCAGCCTGTCAGCATTGGCCCCTCGATGACGATAACGATGGCGATGATGAGGCCAAGAAGGCAACGTCTGGGAATGGTCATTGCCGCTGCCTTTGCCCCCATCTAGACACTTTACAGGTCTAATGTCTGGCGAGTGGCTCAAGGACAGACGGGCAGACGGGCGAGCTAGACTAAAATCAATATTACTCGCTTTAAATTATGAACAATTAAGCAAATTGTCGTCCGGCTGCTTATTATTGTGGATAGTTTGAAGAAGTAAAATATTTGGAAACAATTGTTGGCAAACTTTTCAGACCACACATTCTCTCATAATACACTGCAATACTAGCTATAATCACTTATGTCACGACAGGCGTGCAACACACATGAAAATTAATCCATTATATATATATATATATGTATATATCTATGTATATCTAGATGTGTGTATAAATGGCTTTTGTCTTTCATATTTCGATTGCTCACTGCGAACTGTGCAATTCGTGTTTCTTTCCTATGACAAGTGGCTAAAACTATATATAGAAATCGTTGAATCAGGCCTCTATATCACTTAGTGACAATACTCATACAATTTGAGCATTCAAATAAGTGCGAATTCCTTTCTTCAAGCACTCACGATTTATTTCGAGCTGCAATGAAAATCAGTTTTAAGATATATAAATCAGACCATATACAAGTATATGATATATCTGACGTATTTGATGAAGTCTCTAAAGGTCTTGTTATGCTCATCTTAATTATAAAGGCTTGTATATTTTACTTTACAATACGTACGAATATGACTCTGATTTTGTTCATCTTCTCCATTTCGAATTCAATATCAGGTTTTATTCAATTACAATTATATTCTGAATTTTTTATTTGTATAACCGAACAGCTTGGAGTTTTGCCAATTGATTGGGAGACTTGAGTTCAGGTTGCATGTTGCACGTGGCCAGTTAATATGTTACAATAATGATTTCCGTATTGCCTTCAATTTCAATTTTGGATTTTTTGATTGCTGCACAAAGCCAGCCAAATAATAGACGGCTAATAGAGGTGGCCAAGCAGCTGGGGCGGAAGGCGAGGGTGCTTTGGGAGACTAGCTGACCAATGGCAAAAATCAATGCGCATTATGAATAAGGCCCTCGCACAACACACACACACACACACACACACACCAAAGAGTGTAATGTAATGTAATGCACTGTAAAGCCAACCACATGGCGTATGCGCAATGTTCACGATTTAAATTTATAATTTGTGCAGTAATTAATTGAACCAAATTGCACAACAAATTGCAAAAGGACATTCAATTAAGCCAAAAACCACAAATAAGCCAGAAAATGCAACAAAAAAAAAAACAAAATAAAATAAAAATACATATATACAATTTTATATTTATTGAAGATGAGTGAAATATTAATAATTATTCAAAAAGTCGGCAAAAAATGTGAGAAAAAAAGGCAAAAACAAATGCTATATGAGAAGTCATATTGATAGAGAAGCTAGAGAGAAAGAAAGGGAGAGGGAGAGGGAGAGAGACCGTAAAGACATGAGAGGCACAAAATTATCTTAGAAGGGCACGAAGTAGAGAGAAAGATATGCATTGAGAGATACTACAAAAAAAATGAATTATAGTCAGCATATATCATCTATATATGTATATAGAGAGAAAAGGAAAAAGAGAGAAATATAGAATATGAAAACGGGAAAACGAAAAATGATGAATGAAAGACGGGAGACAGACAGGAAGAGGGAAAGACGCAAGGATGTAAATATATGTATATACATATATGTATTTAGATATGCATATATAAATAGAGAGCGAGGGAGAGTTAGAGAGAGAGAAAGAGAGCGAAGGAGTGTTAGACAAGAGAGAAAAATGAAAGTGAAAGAGAAAAGACCGAACAAAATTAACAATAAGAGAGAGAGAGAGAGAGAGAGAGAGAGAGAGAAAGAGAGAGGGAGGGAGAGAGAGGGATAGCGAAAAGATACCAGTACACTTTGATAGAGATAGAATGAGATGTAGAAAGGGACAAACCATAAGAGAGCGAGAGAGATCAACATCGCAAACTTCACCTATGTGAAAGTAGCCTTCACTTTATATATGTATATATATTTTTTACATATACAATAAATCGAAATGAGATAATTGGAAAAGTAATGCGTAGCAATTTATGAACAAATCATGAATAACATAAAATTCCAATTGAAAATGTGAGTTAGCTAGAACTTGAAATCGAACAGAAGTATCATCGCATCAAGGGGATATAGTTGCTTTTGCTGCTCGAACAATGAAACTTTTAAGGGCAAAATTACGAAAACTTGACCAAGCGCATAAACGCAATACAAGTGACCTCTGACCCCTGGCCAAGGCAACGGCGCACAGCTTCAGCTTCAGCTACGGCTACGGCTACGGCTGTTGCCTTCCATTTGTTTGTTTTGACTAATTACGAAATCCTACAGGAATCAGTGTGGGTGTGGCGGCGCCGTTACTCAACTGATTGAATTGAAAAGTGGAAAGTGGAAAATGGGAAATTGAAATTTCATATTTTATATATTAAATTTGATATGTTTATTCAGTTAATTAATAAAAATTCATCTCGATTTTCAATACATAATTAAAATTCAATTTTATTACGAGGCAATATTAAAAAAAAAATTGTTTTAAATTAGATTTTCGTCTTAGGACTAACACACCAAATATATATATATATATATATATGTATATACGTTAAATGGCATATTTAAGAGTAGATATTTTGTTTGCTTGGCAATTGTCGTGGCATAGATACATATATACAAAGTGAGTCGAGTGATTATCGATTAAGAGTTGTTTACTTGATTGACAACTATTTTCAAAATTGTTGCGCTGATCGACTGAGCTATTGCTTGCTTTTGCGATTGTCAAACTGTTGAACAGCTGATTGAAGTTGATTGACTGCTTGATTGATCGACTGACTGACAACCTGTTGCCAGTGGCCAGCAATCGATCAATAGAATGTCTTGTCTCTGTCTGTGTGTGTGTGTGTGTGTGTGTGGATGGATAACTGCAACGACTCCGTACCAAGCGGAGCCTGTCCAGTTATCCTGCTCACAGATCTGTGCTAATGGTGTGTGTTAGATGCTGTCGCGGCTGCACGGGAGAGCTGTCCTCGTTGACAGACGCGTGTGTGTCCACTTTGAAGCGCTTGGCCGCGCTCTCCATCTCGCCATCGAGATCGGTGAAGGCGGGAAAGTCCACGGGACAAAAGTGGCCAGCGATTGCCTCCGGTATGTGGCTAACATTGTGCAGCATGTGGGCTGGGGTGCTCTGCAAATAGTTGCGCCACTTGTGATAGGAGCGTGAGTTGAGCTCGAATGTGACGTCACGTCGCTGACAGATGGGCGACGAGGTCTTCGGCATGATGCGCTGTGCATGCTGCATCATATACATCTCCCACTCTAAGTTGCCCACATTCGGCGACATATCCAAATGGTGGCTGGAGCTCACGATGCTCTGATTGGCCAGCTCCATGTCCTGGGTGCAAAGCAGCTGCTGCTTGGTGGGCGTCGATGCTGCACTGCTGCACGTATAATAACCGCAAGAGCGCTCCAATTCCTGTTCCATCTCGGGCAACGGACGCTCGGCAAAGTCATCGCAAATGGGCCGCGTTTGGCTGCGGCTCCAGATGCTGCGATTACTGCCGCCGAGTCCGCTGCTGTTGTTGCTGTAGCACTTGATATTGCTATTGCTTTTGTTGTTGTTGTTGTTGTTGTTGCTGCTGTTGTTTCTGCTGGCACAGCTGCTGCTGCTGCGACTACGCTTGGAGGCATAGGCGCTGCCATTCAAGCTGCGTTCCGTATCCGTCTTGAGATTACTCGCACAGCAACCCATTTTCGCTTGAATCGAATACAAAATATATCTTAGAGACTGCACTGCCAAATAGTACTTCGCGCTGCGCTGCGTTAACGTCAACTGTTTGGACAAATCGCTCGTCAACTGGCTCTTATATAGTCGAGCAATCGCGTCCCGATTGTTCAGGTAGCGTGCGGCTCGTTGCGAATTTCCCGGAATTGTTTTTGGTCCGAAGACGCTTTACCTGATCGATAGCAGTTGGGCCGTAGTTTTGGCTAATCCGACGGGTTTTATAGCGCTGCCCAAAAGCCCATCCCGCGTGTTTCGGCTTAACATAATGTAGCACATACGTGCACATAGATGAGCTCTACCTGCTAAATGTCCTTGATTGTCCTTGTCGCAGGGATTTCGCTTGATGGATTTTCAATTTCATAAATCTTCTGGATTTTTCATAAACGCGCGAAAAATGCCGCACATACGGCCAACTCTTTTCTCGCGATTACCCAAAAACGTTTACACAATTTATCCAGTCAGGAATCAAAGCAATTATACACAGATATATGCCCATATAGAAACGGAGAACGTGACAGCATCTCTGGCTGCAGCTGGCCTCGTGCTGCGACCATAATTCGAATTGAATGTTTGGTCAGCGCTGCGAGTGCGCCTAACCTTGGCCCATTGCGTTTTGTGGGCCATTGTTGTGCAAACGCCGTTGACGCCGGTGCAGCCAGGACAATGGGAGGCGCAGACAGACAACTGAATAACAAGGGAAGTGCACAACAGCTGCACGACGACTCGATCTGCATTTTATTGAGAGAGTTTTCGCTATCCGTCCGAGCGTATACCATTTCACACGAAATCTTGTGAATGGAGTCTATCGTTATCCTGGCCAGAACTACTTATGACTGAGTCGATTCCTGCTGCTGCTGCTGCTGTTGCTGCTGTTGCTGCTGTTGCTGTTGCTGCGAGCCTCAAGGCTGCCCAATAGAGATCGAAAACAACTATATCTCAGGCACTTGCCTGCCGCGAAAGGCTATCAAATATTGTCTAAAAATACTCGACCTGTTCTTTAGCCTCATTGACAGAAGCTAACCGTCAATTTACCTAAGTGACTTTCTCGAATTTTCCAAAGAATCGCATTCAATTAGATCGCGTCATCAAGAAAATAACTCAAAGCTTACAAGGTTTGACTTAAAAATAATCCAATCCAACAATTTCTAGATTACATGCAATTCGCATTAGTCAGTTTTAGTCAGTAGTCAGAACAAATATAAATTACTTTACTTTACTCATTACATATAATCACAGGTGCAGCTTAAGTGAAAATAAATGCTCTACAAAGACTGATCGAAAGTATGTAACACATAGATGCAGCTACAAATGCAAATGCAGCCATAGATACAGATACACAAATATACATACAAGATACAGAAACAGATACAAATGCAGCTATAGATATAGATACAGCTACAGATACATACAGATACAGATACAAATACAGATACAGCTATAGATACAGATATAAATATAAATGCAGCTATAGATACAAATCCAGCTATAGATACAGATACAAATACAAGATACAGAAACAGATATAAATGCAGCTATAGATGCAGACACAGAAATAGATATAGTTCAGATACAGATACAAATCGAAGGAGATACAGAAACAGATACAGAATTTGATATGCATAAAGTCCTTATTGCTGGAAAGTCAGAATTTCTAAAGATCAGTCTAAGTCAAGACAATAATTATGTCAGCTTTCAGCTCCGCTAAAATTCCAAAAGTTGGGCAATAAATTGACCCTTTTGGCCAAATATTCCAAAAATATTTGTACATCGATCATGGAAAGCTATTGGGAAGGTGTGTTTGGTAAATCCTCACTCAACTCTGTTTTCACACTTTCTCAAAGCTAGACTCTGGGTAAATACTTGACTATGGCTTGGGACGCCATATCGAATAGAGTCTCAGCCCCGTTGTGGAAGGGTTGAGGCGTTTGTTTTCCCACACTCGCTGATGCCTTGGGCGCAGCCCATTTGTTTGGCTGGTGTCAAAAGGTTGCGACTCACGGCGACTCTTTGGCCTTTTGGCCGCGCTCATTTGACTATCGGCAGGAAATATGGATTGTTGCATTTTCACACGCAATCGCAAAAGGCCCGCAGTTCGTCGCAACTCCAGCCGGGCCAACTGGTATTTCCCCCGCTGACCAACAAACATTTTCCGACTGCCTGAGCCAACCAGCAAAGTCTTTTCGTGCGGTTGACAATTTTCCAAATCTCAAATGGAATTTAACTCTGGGTTTTTTGTCCTTTCCGTTTTTGTTCATTTTTTTTTTTATTACTTCTCCTGCTTATCTGGGAGTGCGTTAAAGAAATACCGGATGCAGAACCTCGAACTCGAACGAGCCAGCTCCATGCACGTTGACCAAACAACTCTCGAGCGCATTTTCATAGTTTGGGGCTGCCGTTGCACATTTTCCGATTTGCCAATTTTCCCCGCACTCTGTTTGCTTTGTGCGCTGGCAACGTGAACGTGACTTTGGCTCCGAGCAAAGCGACGGAAACGGAAGCAGCTGCCAGCCCAGCCATTGAAGCTAAATGCCAATCCATGAAAATAATTCTTAAGCTCAATTTAAACTGAAGCCAAAAGGAACGATAGATAATCGAATTGAGAAATTGAAAATATTCAAGTGAAGGATATGTATAGTTAGTGTATGCACAGACCCGATTGCTCACACCATTCAACAATTGTCCTATGTGAACTCAGCAACTAAATGAGTTAGAGACATCAAATTTGGTATTTAGTTCATAGTTTACATCACCTCTGTGCATACTACAAATATTTGTCCAATTCTCTGTTTCAAAGGGTATCTCTGCCAGGCATCAGTTGCCTAAGCCATTTTCTCGCTGTCAGCAGTAGTTGGCTCTGTGCACAATCAATTTACAATCGTGCCAGCTTGCCTGGCCCAATGACTGCTCCACTCGGCAATCACTGTCAATTAGTAACGCCATCAATTTCGGACCAACTGCAATTGGAGTTTGCGAAGACCGAGACACTCGATGCGTTCACTGGCCATTGACTTGTGCTGAACTGTTGCGAACTGTCAAGACAATGCAGTTTCCTGATACTCTCTGGAAAGCAGAAATTCTCAAAAGCTCAGATCTTTCGGAAGTTAAGTTAGTATAGTTTGCCTAAAACCAAATTTCTATGCAATCTTTTCAATTTAATTAGTAGAGCTGAGTGCTCTATAAAATCATTAAATTATCCACATATATAGTTGCTTATGCTATTAATGAGCATCTTCAAGTTGTCCTTATCCAATTGAATAAGCAAGAATTTAATTTGTTACTTGACTTTCAAGGCAATGCTCATAAACATATTAATATACTAGTCGGGAAATTGATAAGGCTATAACACCATAGAATACCCTAGAAATTAATTGGCTCTAAACCTCTTTATTTTTATATTATATTATATTATATTATTATAGATTGAACTTACTTTATACCCTGTACAAACAAAATGAACATTGCTTTCATTTCTATCTATTGATAGACTTTAAATTGATCTACTATTTCATGTACTGTAGGCCCGATTAGAAAAGTACTTTATATTCAACTATGGCCTAAAATAACTGCAGCCAAACTCGCACACAAGCCGTTCACACCCGCATCGCCCTAATTGTGCGTGGTACAAACGAAGCACTTGAACTGCAGCAAATAGACGAGAAGGCCACTTGGTTCACTCTGGAACGTGCCCGAAATGTTGAAATTGTCGAGAATTTCCAACGGTATCAAAAGAAAAAACAGTTCCAGATATTTCATATGCAACTGGCTTTACATGCTCGCTCAGTAAGTAAGGACGAGTATATGGATTTTCCAACAATATTCAGCTGAGTGAGACTTCATTTTGAAATGTTTAAACCTTATCAAACTGATTAAAATAGAATGTCTAAATAGATGGAGACAATCTGGGCTCGGCTCTCCCATTACTGGAGCTGAGCTTTTTTTTTTTTTTTGTAATATCTTGATTGGCTTGGATTTTATAATAGTAAACGTAGTGTCCCATTTACTTACTTCATGCATCCTATTTGCTAAACAGCCAACTGTTGAGCTCAACGAAAGGTAAATTCGAATGTTTCTTTAAATAGATTCTTTGGAATTTTCTCGCTCAATCTTGAGCGTGCATTAAGCAGTCAGCGACGGCCCACTTGTCTTACTTTGGTTTGCAAGTGAAATCGTTTTCGATCAAGGGGCAAGGACAAATGCATCATTGAGCAGATTATGTAGAAGGGGACTACCGAGCAACAAAAAACTAGGCACATCTGGACTTTGTGTTTTGTAATTGTCATCTTTTTAGCTCACTTCCTGCAAAAAGATGTGAGAGGGAAGAAGAGAACCATCTACTATAGAGCTATAAAAGTGTGCGTAAGCGTTGTTTTGCCTGTTTCGCTGTGCGTGCGTGTTCGTTCGTTTGTTGTTTATGAAATGCATTTGCGGGCCGGCCCTTGGCCGATGGCCCTCGGGCCACATATTTGCGGCAATTTGGGCCATAAACATGAACGCTTAGACCAGGTAGGCGTCGCCCGGACCTGGCTAACAGGCTGAACAGGCTATCGAGCGAGTCCTTTCACTTGTTGATCTGGCGGGCCATTCCGCGGACACGCTGTCAAGTTGGCCGCCAATCCGGTCAGCCGGGGCGCTCGGCCTCAATTGGCGGTATTTCCGTTTTGGTATTTCCGCTTCACCGCGTGGAATTGCCAATGCAAATCGCGTCCACATGTGCCGCGTAAGCCGCTCGTTAGCATATGCCAAGATGCTAGGCGGCATCTATTTAAACGTTAATTGTGTCCTTGCTGCTCCGCCTGGCTCTAAGCACTTGCTGCTATGCCAAACGCAGCTTGAGACAAGTGTGTCTCACTGTGTGTGTGCGTGTGTGTGTGTGTGTGTGTGTGTGTGTGTGTGTGTGTGTGTGCGAGTTTGGCATGTGGCCAGCCTACGGGAATTGCCCACAACAGTGCTGGCCAGGTGACATACCGCAGCCAGCGTCACAGCTTATCTCGGCGTACAGTTGTGCCTACAATACAATTCAATTATCAACAACAAGAAAACAACAACAGTTGCAGCAGCAGCAGCAATAGCTTTAATTAGGCCCCGTCACCACTTAGCCAGAGCACCAATGCTGACCACTTAGGCATAGCACTCTGCGTTTTATGTGGCTCTCAGAACGTGGCTGTCGCAGCTGCTCTGGCCCGAAAAGCAGCTACATTAAAATGTTTGCCCAAAAGTAGGCAACACTTTTTTCTTCAGCTCAACGAGAGCTGAACAGTTGTGCGGAGGGGGGTGGGCAAGGTCAGGGGCATCAAATAGTGCTTAGCAATTCGTGAGTATATCAAGTTGAATCAACTGCAATTGAATTGATAGAATAGAAGTAGAGAGAAGAGGGTATGCAGACTACGACAGTCAGAATGTAACATTTCAGAGTACATGCTCAACAATAAAGAAATTATTAAGTGTATTGAAATAAAGAGAAAGAGAGAGTGAGAGAGAGAGAGACCGGGATATATAGAGATAGAGACAGAGACAGAGGGAGGGAGAGAGTGAAGGTGAAATATGGAGATGGATAGAGAGAGAGGGAGAGAAAGAGACGGAGAGCGACAAACAAAAAAAGAGAAGGGAAAGCTTTTCTACGTTCTCTATCTCCATCTCTACCTCTTCTCTCTCTCTCTCTCCGTCTCTCCACTTGACAACTTCTTACTTCTTTTCTTCTTAATTTGTTTCTGTTATAATTTATTTTTACTTTGGTTTTTTTCTCGCTCTTTCTCTTGTGGCATTTTGCATGTGTCATGTTGAGTTAACAACACATGCGTTGTGCGTATGTGTGTGTGTGTGTGTGTGTGTGTATTATTTGTTTGCTTGATTTACAAAACAGTTGAGTGCTTGCCTTACTCTGTGTGTGTGTGTGTGTGTGTGTGCATTGCAATACATAGAAAATCAATAATATTTCTTACTTTAATATTAAGCCAACACACACGTGTGTGGGTGTGTGTGCGTGCGTGTGTGTGTGGGTGTGTGTGTGTGTGTGTGTGTGTGTGTGTGTGTGTGTGTGTGTGTGTGTGTGTGTGTGTGTGTGTGTGTGTGTGTGTGTGCTTGTGTGCTGTTCTTGTTGTTAATACTTTATGAATTATTAAACGGCTATGGATTCTCGCTTTGTCTGTCCTCTAGAGTACATTTACTCATAATTGAAGCGGCAATCTCAGTCGATACTTTTGGTACTCGATACCCGCTGATTGAAGTGAGTTTGATGGCAGGGTATATACTAGTATGTCAGGCGGGTACATGTGCTACAATTACAGTTGAATGCTCGACCAGCTGTGCAAATTGTCAGTTTCTCACAAACTTGAATCGTATTTAAAGAAAAAATGCAAAGTTAATGGCGATTTTTTTTTTTTTAATAGCCTGTAACCCTGAAGGTCTCAGAGTCTCAAATTCGCCTCTCATTATAAATTTAACAACAGTATTATATAACTTGCATTAAATATGGTTTCTTAATAGTATATGGACTATTGCAAAGCATATTTTGGAGTATTTATTAGTTGAGTTGCTTTTTTGTTAAATGGTTAATGCTTTATACATACATATATGTATATAATGCCTAGATGATACTTGAAGCATATCAGTAAATAACTTGATACATAGTTGGGATATATCCAAGCTTATATACTTGATACGAGTTAGCCAACAGCATTAGCAGCTCCGCATATGCATTTATGTACATTACTGTACTTTATTGATTCCGAGATATAGCTGCTTAAAGGATATCGCAGGGCATATCTAGTGGTACATAACTTGCCTGTTTGCTATTTGTCATTGTCTTCTGGCTGCACTGCAATTGCGTTAAGTAATTTTGAAAGTGGCTCACATGCTGCTCCTGGTTTTGACTTAACGAGCATTTAATTGCCGGCTTACCCCTGATGACACACACACACACACAAATTAGCGGAATACCTGCACTTCCTTTCCGGTTTACCCTTTCTGCATTTGTTTTCATTTTTATTGCATTCACGGGCTTCTGCTTCTACTTAAATTTCTGTTGTCACTTTCTCTAAATATTTATAGAATTTCTCTGTACTTTCTTGTTCTTTATCTGTTTCTTTTTTGCTTATGCTTTGCATTTAAATGCGCAGTTTTCATTCATAAATTACAGGGAATTTCTGCAATGCAGCCAGCAGCGAAATTCTAGGAATATAACCAAACAAATGTCGTCTGCTTGTCTCTTATTCTGTTCCACTCTCTCTCTCTCTCTCTCTCTGTCTCCTTCGCTCCCTCACAGACACTTCAACATTCACAGTCTCTGTCAGTATTTCTAGCTCACCCTGATCTTGCGCCCTGTGGATGTCTTGCGGGAATTGTGCATGTTAATTAGCTCATTTTCGGGCGTAGATTAAGCAAATTAACCAAATTAACTAAATGAGCAGCAAGTAAATAAATAAATTAAATGCCTCAAGAGATGAAGCAAGGGGTTACAAAGGAGTGGAGGATTAACTATTTGCTAATGACTGTCTGGGCTATCTATCAAGGCCAGGGCGAAGATTATCAGCAAATGCATTAAAGCCAATCGCCACTAAATTGTGAGAATGTACTTAAGCGACATTAGCCACGGCCATAAAGCGTATCAAGTTACATATCGCAATATCGTGTAAAAATAGTCGATTTAATGAAAAAAAAAAATATTTATATATTGAACTAGGATTCTATTAGAGCTAGTTAATACTAGATGCTTCGAAAGCAATCGGAGTTCACAAGAAATGTATACATGTATATACATATGTAAGCATATATAACCATATATCTGAGATTTAATGACTACGAATATGAAATAAAGCTTAGAGTACTTATTAACGAAGATATTTGTCACATATCAAGATATATTAAATGGCCATATTATGGGAATTAGAAATATAACTGACATATCATGGAAGCAAAAAATGGGTATATAATAGCTCGTATAAGACTGGGATCTTAGATCCATACTTGTCAAATATGGTATGTGAATTCTGTGAGCAAAATCAAAATTGTATTCACCAAAGTTTTTTATAAACTCATAACGATTACTTTTTTAGATGAATGAAAAAAAAACATAGAGATTCCTTATCTCCTCTCTGGAAATTTTAATGCAACTCAACTGCAGGGAACTCAACTGCAGGGTATTGCTTAGTCAACCACTTCTGTTGCTAGACTTTAGTTGAAGACGTTAAATTGATGGCATTTCGGCTTTTGTGGTTGGGCCATAAATCATCTTCATCATCATCATCATTATCACAACAGGGACATAGTAATGCCATCCTACCCCTTAAACAGCTCTATGAGAACTTACCCGCTCTGAGGCCACACACTTCTCTAGTTCTGGTACAGTAGTAACTTTCAATGCACCAAACAAGTGCCAAAAGTTACGTCTTAAGTTTCGCATATTCGTAAATTGTGTTCATAGCACCAGCAGCCATTACGCTAAATGTGTGTGTGTGTGAGAGAGAGTTTGTGTGTGTGTGTGTGTGTGTCTGTCATCCCTGATGTCTGACACAAGCACTTTACGAACTCTATGGCAGCAAAAACATTTGCAGGCCGCGGCTGAGGCTGTGTGTGTCCCTGTAGTGGGATATCTGGGCAGTGCCTGAGCGAGCCGTTGCATGCAACAGAAAGTTACACATGTGAATTGGCCGCGTCAAAGCATGCAACACTCGAGGGAATCAAGCTAAAAAAAAAGTAAAACAAGTAAAAAAGCTCTAGTCGGCTCTGCTCGACTACGAGATCCCCTGAACCCTTCGAAGAACCAATAATATTCCAAAAATTATTCGATTCGTTTCTGCACTCGTAACAAACTATAGATGCACAAACACGCACGCACAGACACGCTGATATATCGACTTTTCTCGTCACCCTGATCAAGAATATATATACTTTATGCCATTAAAGTTTATGGAATCGACCGCATCTCTTTCTGCCTGTTACATACATTCAAGAAATCCGATATTCCCACTTTCAATGGGTTCAGGATATAATAAAAAAACAGGTTTGCTGATGTTGCACACCTAAAACTACGCCCCAGTCGCTAGCTGCCCCTTGTCTATAGCTAATTTTGAGCAATTTACGCAGCGAGTGGCAAAGTTTTCCATTGCTTGCAATTAAATTGTGCTTGACTCTAATTGAAATTGAATTAGTTTGCCTGCCACTTTGGTAAAGTGCAACGATCTGGCAGCACTTACATATATCTAGTTAAGTTGGCAGCGTCTGCCTATCGATGGAATGTCCTAATATTGAGATTGAAATGAATTCGTTAATTGAAAACGAATTGTAACTGAGCGCGAGCAAAGTTGTTAAGGAAATAAATGGAAAATTGACGATGTAGATGGTTGTATCGACTATTAGATACTCTGTATTTATAGTGTAATATAAGGTATAGATGTGAATCGATGAAAATGGATAAACATGTACCATATATATATTAGTTATATATATATATCATTTATATAATGTATATAAAAACAGATAGAGGTGCGAGAGATTTGATAGCATATATCTTGTATATATATTTCTAGTATTAGAACTGTATATATTATTTCTCAAATATTGTTAAAAATATTGAAGCTAAAATTTAAAGCAAATATATCTATTTACGTAAAATTTAGGGGCCCCCTGACTTTACGAGCCCGGTCCATAAACGCAGCACATTTCCCATTCAATCTCCATCTAGCATCTGCATCTGCATTCATATCTCTGATTTATGTACTCTGCACTTATGTTTATATCATGACAATATCTGGAAACCAAAATGTTTCCTTGATAACAGCTCGATGACCAAGTTTTGGGCAAACTTTTGTTGATTTTGATTTTGATTCTGATTTGACTGTTGGCTGTTGGCCAAGGCAAGCGACGACTGACCAAAGTCAATATTAGCCACTTGCCACATGCGAGTGCCGCACTCGAAAGTTTGTCGTTTGTATTTGCAACATTTGTAGCCCGCTCTTCCCCTCTCTTTCTCTCACTCTTTCTCTCTCTCTCTCTCTCTCTCACACACACTCTCTTACTTTATTTGTCTCTCTATATTTCTTCTATTGCCAGTTGTGAAGCTGGCGGTGCACGCTGAGGAGGTCAGCACATTGACAGGCATCTCTGAAGGTGAGTAGCTAACGCACATGCCGCATGCCGCATGCCCCATGCCCCATGCCACAACGATGTACTCAATTCGCAAAACTGTTTCGCAGAATGGGGTTCCGGCTGGCAGAGCGGCACAAACTTTCTGGTGGAAGTCGAAGAGACGGGTGCCATGTCCCCACATGCCGCACGTGGCAGCAACAGCAGCAGCAACACATCTGTGGACTATAACTCCGAGCTAGCCAACAGCCAGGAGACAGACCCCATTGGCACAGCGGCCACAGCCACCAGCAACGGCACAACACTCGAAACGGGTTAGTTGAACTCAACGATTCGAATTTGTATTCAGAATCAATTCATTTATGTGATCCCACTTAATCCAGCTTAAATATACATATATAGCGTTAGTTCAGTGTGCAACCGCCATAATATCCGGGATTATATATAAGCGTTTGGGAGTATCTGATTTTTTCCATTTGCCAATTAACTAGTCTTAATGGAGTGGAAGAGGGCGACAGACAGAGAGAGAGAGAGTGGGAGAATGGGGGATTTGTAGAAATGAGTCTTGACGCAGCCAACTTAATTAGTTGATGCTGCCCTAGTGAGAGCGAAAGAGATAACGCTAGTTGTAATGCAGCCAACTTAATAAAGCACCTGGAAATATATCATGTTGCCAGATGGTCAAAGTAGCAGCAGTTGATCGAGTATTTATTTAAGCGCTCATTTGGTGCTGTCAAATCGCTAAATTCATCCGAGAACACTTTTACACATATCTTAGGTAGTGTAAAAGTTGAAGTGTAAGATAGATAATGAAAGAAGAGTTGGCAGATTATCAAGAACACAAAAATCCTAAAAAGTATGATAAAAGAAAGTGTGATTAGGAACAAGATGGCGTTGCCAGATCAACTCTCTAAACTTACATCTTATATTTATAAAGTTAAAACTTATACAGCTGTGTTAGTGGATCTCCAGGGTATTATTTGTTTTATAGTGTTGCCAGATAGGTAAACTGTACAATAATTTTGTATATCAGCACTATTACAACGCTGTCAGATGGCCCAATAGAATACTAGCTAGTTGCTTGACAATGTCCTTCTGACCTTTCCAGATGGCTTAGATAGATACATAACTGCTTGACAATATCCCTCTAACGTGTCCAGATAAGACTCAACATATATTGTATGTAAGCAGCACCTTTCGGGTTGTCAAACAGCAAATGCTGTCAGGCTAAGCAAATAACAGTCTAATCAATGCTAAGCCGGTGTTGCCGGATCGCTCCATACACGGTAAGAAAAAAAAGACAAGAAACAGGCTTAAATCGTAAAAGAACATAAAAGCGATGCATGTTCGGCTTTAAAGTAAATCCTTGAATATGCGAATGCGCAGGATACGATGAATGTAATTGAATGTTTATGGTCTTAACTGTAATCCAATTGCCCTCCTGCCCATTGCCCGCCCCCTGCCCTTGCCCCCCCCCATTGCCGCCCCCCCCCCCCCCTTGCCCATTGCCGCCCCGCCCCAACTGGGGCCCCCCCTCCAATTGCCCCCGCCGCCCGCCCCCCCCCTTGCCCCACCCCAATTGCCCCGCCCGCCGGCACCCAGCCTTGCCCTCGCCCTCAATTGCCCGCCCCCCTCTTGCCCTCCCCCCGCCCCATCCAATGCCCTCATGGCCTCGCGCCCTCCCCCCCCTCTCACCTCGCCTCCTCGCCCTCAAATGCCCTCCTCATGCCCTTCAAGCCATTGCCCCGCCCCCCCTCCCCCTTTCCCCCGCCCCCATTTGCCTTGCCCCTGCCCCCCTTGCCCCCGCCCCCCCCCCGCCCCCCCCCATTGCCCCCAATTGCCCCCCCCCCCCCCCCCCCGCGCCCATTGCCCCCCCCCCCCCCGCCCCGCCCCCCCCCCCCCCCCTGCCCCCCCCCTTGCTTGGCCCCCCTTGCCCCCCCCTGCGACAGCGAACAGCCATGAGCTATGAGCCATGGAGAGGCAGGTGCTGAGACAGCAGCAGAATGTGGCAGCAAGCGCGCGATAATTGAATTCCACTCTTGCGGCATCTTGAGTTATTTATGCGTCGTACGTGCAGCAAACAGAAATTTAAAATAAATAATAATAAATAAATAGTAATACAAAAAAATCAAGCTCTTCTGCCGTAGATTTCATAGAGAACAATTGAAATATGTTTATTTCCATTTCGATTGTAGGTCCGAAGATCATAGTGCGCACCGAGGAGGTGCTGATTGTGGGCCTAGTGCTCATACTCTGGGTGGGCGCCATAATGCTGTTCTTCAATCGCTGGGGTAAGATACGCATGCTGGAGCCGTATCAGCCCAAGTTTCAGCAACAGCATCGCAGCTCCTGTCCACTGGTCGACATCGATGCCGTGCAGACGCATCAGGTAATATATAATGACGTATAGAAATATATTCGAAATGAAATTAATCGAAATATTAAAAACAACTTAAAAATGTTCCTCGTTTCAATATCGATCTAATATTCAAATAAAAATTGAATGCAGATATGCATATATGCATATGTATATATGCATATCTATATTTATATATTATATCCACATCCATATCTATCTACACATCTGTTTCATTGATATTCTCTTTGGTTATTGTCTTTGCAGCGCTCGTCTGTGTCCCGCATGTCGATGGGCATGGTGCACAATCATAATTTGAATATGCCAACGTGTCAATTTGCGGCCTATAATCCCAGCATATATGCGAAGGGTAAGCGCATTGTCCTTGATGTCCTTGCCACGTGCCCCACACCAAACGGTTGCACCGCTCTTTACACTTTACACTCATGCCTCATGTTGCATGCTGCACGTTTTTCGTTTGACCCAATTCGACAATGCTATGCCAATGGATATAGTCAGCCGTTGCATGGGCTTGGCAATACGTAATTTTAGTGATTCGTAATATACTACACTATACCTATACTAACAATCATAGCAGCAAAAATCGATAAATATCGAAATGCATTATTGGTGCTTGATATATGCTTGCTGAACACATTAAATGCTAGCATACAAAGCACATTTTTGAAATAGTACAAAAATCAAGTTTGTAAAACTCTTCACAGGGCATCCACTAGTCGTGCATTGCTCTATTATTTACTTGTGCTTGTTGGTTTTCGTGTAAAAAATTCGCGTAAAATGCAAATGCAAAATGCAATTAAATTCGAACAACGTCTTCACACACACACACACACGCACAAACGATAGACTCTATTGCATGAGAGTGTGTGTGTGTGTGTGTGTGTGTGTGTGTGTGTGTATTTGTGCGTTTGTTGTCAACTCGTAATGCATGTCGTGTTGCCTACTTTTGTGCGCTGCGCAAAGCGCTGCAAATAAATTTTAGATGAAAATGCATGTTAATCACATCGAACTAGCTGAAAGTTTGTTTGACTTCAAAACTTGAACGTGAAAAAAACAATAAATAAATAAAAACGACGGCAAAAACTTGTCTCGCTCGTAGCATTCATAGAGACTTATTTAAAAATCACTTTATAAAATTTGTGATTCTTTATCTCACACTTCACTTAATTTAATCCTATACAAGTTAATAAAAAAACAACAGCTCTGCAAACTTTTATATTAACATTTATTTAACTATGCTTGACTAATTACATGCATGCATGCACGATCATCTAACTGTACTCCCTTCGCTACTATGCCTTGGCACTTGGATGTGCGTCATTCATTCATCATTAATTCAGACTTTTATGCCAGATGGCAACGCCATGCCCTGTGGCAGCTGAAGAGACTAGAAGGCCTTAGATGGAATGATTTAGTTAAATCTTTCTAGAAAAGTCGATTATCTTGAGGAGATTTTGATCTATGATAAATATATAAGTAACTATAAGATAAAATATTTATAGTGTACTTTAAGCAAAAGTAAAAACTCGCATTATCTAGGGTATTTCCTAGTCGGACACCGTTCGTCAGTCAGCTCTTAAGTAGTTTTTCCAGTGCTCTGCATTTGTCTTTTATGCCGGACGCACATGTTTGTGCTTTACGCATTAGCGCCGCTGTCAGAGAGGGCTTAATTCTGCCAAGATGCAACTCACTGGAAAGAGCAGTCAGCACTTTGAGTGAGAATAGAGGGTGGGCGGGAGGTAGAGAGATAGTTAGAGACAGCAGCGAAGTAAAGCTTATAAATATGTTTAATGCGCGCTAGTTGAGGCGTTGCCTGCTTTAAGTGCTGCATTCTAGTTGGACTTTTAATGAGTTGCCAGACAATTAAGCTCCACAACAGCAAGCGACAAGCACCTCCACAAAGGGGCATGGCATGTTGCGCGGCCTTGCCCAAGGGGGGACTAAAGGCGCTAGCGAAGCAAATAACAATACAATTTTAATGCCATTTGTTGGCGCTCGAGAATGCTGCGACTCCAGGTCCAACTCTGACTCCGAAACCAAATACGACAATGGCTATGCAATTAAATCTACTGGAAACGCGCACAAACCCATATATATATACATATGTATATACCCACATGCTCGTGGAAAAATTGCAAATGGTAAAATTAAGTAAAAATATAATGCGGCATGAGGGGACATTGTTTATGTATGTGTATATGTGTGTGTGTGTGTGTGTAAGTGTAGAGTTAATTGTGTGCATTCACTGATGATATAATTTTAATTTAAATTTGGCAACTCCTATGCGGCAAGCCTTGGTCGTAAGCAAATTCAACTTTCAATCACATTAACAGTTTCATCAGTTTCAAATTACTGTCATTACTATCATATCGAAAAGTCCAGCTCTGGCATTACTATTAGCAATTATTATAATATATTACCATTATTATTTAATTGTCATGATCTTAATCATTGCTGCCTTATCATTATTATTGACATTAATGCTGTCATATATCTACTGTAACTCGATCAGTACTTAACCCTTTGTGTATATACCTTTTCCTTTTCAGGCTATGCCTCGCATGTCTCGCACGTCTCTCGGCCCCGCCAGAATTCGGTTTTCGTAGGTGCCAGTACGGGTCATTATTTAATGCCGAGACCCCCACGGAAGACGCGCTCCGCTATGGATCTGCACTCGATGGTGCTGGACGAGAGTGCCGAGCAAGTGTAGATAGGAGAGAGAGAGATAGCGTATGTTAAGGCTTATTGTGTGTGTGTGTGTTTGCGTGTGTGTGAGTGAGTGTACGTGTGTGTGAGAGAGCACAGCAAAGGCATAAGTCAGCGAGTAAGTCAAGTTTGATATCAATAGACAGGCAAAGATGATTCTAAAGAGTGCTAAATGCAGTTCAAGATGAATACAAAACTGTCCAACAACTACTACTATTTACAATGAATTTATAAACTCAAAGCCACGCAATGCACCACCCACTCTCTCCCCCTCCCCCTCTCACTCTCTCCCCCTCTCTCTAACTATCTCTTTCTCTCTCTATTTCTCTGTCTTTATTCCAAAATTTAGCCTAGGCAGCGTGGCTCCATTTTCAGCCGCTACAAAGCTAGCTGCTATGAAACTTTTTGTTTTAACATGTTGTCATGCTGTTCAGCTTTTGTCCGCCACGCTGCGTTTCAGACACACTAATTTATAGTATTATTAACTATGACAGATATTTGAGTATCTACGCAGTCTCCCGAATACGAACCCTCACACACATAAACAAAAAGAAACTATCTCGTGACATCTGAATAGGAATAAATATATCTATATGTTTACTTAGCATTACAAAATGATATAAATCGTTGCTAAAAAATAAATAAAAACAGTTTTGTTGCAAACGCTCAAAGAAGTTTCCCACACCCACCCCACACACACACACATACGATTACATATTTTACTATATCCCATAACTACAAGTATCTATAACTATACCTATGTATATCTATATCTATATCTATACCTATATCTATATCTATATCTATATCTCTATCCATTTATATATATATATATAAAAAAGAGATTTAATGAACAATGTTCTTAAAGCTCGTTCAGCTAGTTAATTTTCTTTTTTTTTTGCGTTAAGTTAATAATATATTTATTAAACTGATGATAGAGATTCTAAATTGAGGGAACAATTGGAAATGGAACGAGTAAAACGTGCGAGGTTAAACAAGCGAGAAATTAAAATTAAAATTAATTAATTAGAAGATGAAATGAACTGAGAAGTGTATAGAAAACAACGAATCAATAATTCGTTTGTTCCTAAAATTAAAGAAAAATAATAGTAACTAAAACGAGAGGGTGAAAAATATTTGAATTGAGTATTAAATGAATGGAAGTGCAATGCGCAGCTATTTGGTTGATTTAGGAACGTGCAGTCTTGATATTATTTGGTCGGGTCTGCATTGCTAACGAGTCAATTTGTCTATGCCTCTTTATAGCCGTCATAGGTTTTATCCTTTATTTGCATACCAAATATTATATAGTTGGCCAACTCTAATAATAATCATTTATATACAAATATATATATATATGCTGTGCGCATATGCATAAACTTCTCGTTGTCCATTTTATACATGTGTTACTTCTCGATCTATCTATCTAACCAACTATGTCTATGTTATCTATCTAAATGTCTATCTATAACTGTAATTTGTAAGCGTGTTTTGCTAACTTTCGACCAAGAAGAACACAATTGAAAAAAAAAAAAAAAACAGAAAAGAAAATAAGAAAAACTACAACAACCAAGAGTATAACTAACAAAAGCTTTAAACAAATAAACAACCCATCCAACTGAATAAAACTAATATTACGCAAATATATACACATACATATATATAAATACATATTTTAAGATTCTTATATATGAAAGAGGAAAACCAACTACATTCTAGTGCAAACTATGCGGAACAACTAATTAAACCTTAAATACAACTAAAACTAAAGCTAAATAAAAAAAAAATAAAAAAAAAATAAAACTAAATTAAATTTTTTTTTAATCTCGGAATATACATAATATATATATGCATATATTCTAAGGAATTGTGGGTATTCCTTGGTTCCGAACAATTCTCACAGTATAGTAAAATGCACGAAAAACAAAAAAGAAAAATAATAATAACGAAAAAAATGTTTGTCAATATTTGACCACATGTTAAATTTGACGAGAGCTTGAACAACAAATAAAAGTTAAATTGCAGCTACAATGAGCATCATTTATGGGAGCTACAGAATACCCCTACTGAAGATGCGTTCGACAAAGTGTTCCAAATTTTAAAATACAAAATTAAGTTCTATGAAGGAATTTAATGTTTTCTTTCTATAATAAAAATAAAAATGAAAAGATGTTAAATACATAGAAAAACTTACTTGTATATGAATATATACACAGTTGTATATGTGCGCATTCTAAATAAAACTTTATATACCCCTCTATATATATATGTATATACACAAATATATATATTGATATAGACATATGTATGCATATATCATATATGTATATAGTCTCGTATACTATACAAATTGTTAAAGCGAAAATTATTAAACGAACAATTATATACAATACATTTGGGGAATGAAATTAAAACAATTATGTTTGAAGCAAGTCAAATGTGTTTCATTTATTTTTAACGGAGGTCTTCGAACAACCACAATGTCACATATAAAAAGCTGTTGGAATATGGATTTTTTCTCAGATTCTATTGCTGAATCAGCATTGCTGCAATTATGTACCAAATCTTTATATATACATACAAAGTTCTCTCTTTATGCATCTTGATCTGCCTAATCTGTCTCTTTGTCAATCATTCGCTTGCTCTCTACTCACTCACTCACTCACTTTCCTCTCTTTAACTGCTTACCTCCATCTCACTCATTTTCAAGCCGTCTCTCTCCCTGACTTATATCATAATTCGCCCTATCTCAGTCACTCAATTTCTCTGTCTCTTTCTCGCTCCCTCTATCATACATATATGTAATATACGTATTTCAGTTCCACCTTATCTAGATTTGGATTAGATCACATCATCCTCAACATAAATAAAACAATCCAATCTGTATGATGTGATCACATTAGCCCTGACATCGACATCACACGATTTCACAATCGAGTCTACTGGAAAACGTTCTCCCAGTAAACATTATAGGTCGACTCTGCCGACAGAACACAACTCTGAGAGCAGCAAAACAAATAAAAATTTCGCCGAAATATATTTTCTTTCTAAAAACAACTTTTTTTTGTTGAGAATAATAAAATATCGAATCCGTAAAAGGTTTGTGTATTAATTGTGCAAAATAAAATATTGTAAGAATCATATTTCAAAAATCTCTATAGGTTACAACTAGCTGCCGCGTCATGTCACGCAGCATGGAGGATATGCGGCGCCAACTGGCCGAACTGGGATGGTCTTTCCCTTTGCAGCCGCAATATTTATCCATATATGGTCGGGACGTGCCTATCCATCAGGTGGCTACGACTATACTAAGGGACAAGCTTCAATGTCCATTTGGGGCAAGTGTGCATCAAGTCCCGATCAAGCGTAAACTTCCAGACCATGGCCGTAACGAGGACAAGAAACCGAGATTCTATTAGAAACTTAGAATGCGCCATGAATTCTACAATCAGCGCATCATTCTTTGGCTGTCATTGTTCTAGATTTTTTAAAAATTAAATTATAATTTATTTTTTAATGTTTACCAGAATACGTAACATACGTGAATGATAAAAAAAAAGAAAATATATATATATGTATATATGAAGAAAAAGTTGGCAAAAAAAAAGAGTTCAAATTAAAGGTAAAAAAATGAAAAAAAAAAAAGAAAATTTTTAATAAATTGGGATTTATGATATTCAGAAAATATATAGAGATTCGTGTATTCCTATCTAGTCAATAAACAGTGCTCTAAGTGTATACATATTAATATATGAATAGATCTTCATGCTCGTTACAGTTTATATGTGAGCCAGATGCCAATAAGATCAATGAGAAAGTTTAGAATCTGAATGGAGCATTGTAGTGCATTGGAAGGAACCAGCACTAGAGTATTTCTTATAGATTCGATTTACTGGGTTTCCAATGCTTACCACCCATAAATGACTTGTCTGACAATCACTTAGACTGCTCCACAATGATAACGATATCTGAGAATTCGAAGCTCTTATTATATATAATTTGAAATTAAGTGAATGATTGAATCGGGTGGCAACTCTGTCGTAAATTGTACGCAATATTCGTATTTAATGGCCCGTCGGAGCTCTCTGGCAAGTGGCCTGGCCAATACAAAAATGTGATTCAGCCTTTTTGGGCCATGTGGCCGCTCTGGCTCTCTGCTTTGCCTCTGTTGGGTCATAAACAATTTGGGCAAATGACCAAACGGCGCATAAACTGCTGACAAGGATGCATAAAGCGAAGAGCAATTGCGCCCTGGGGTCATAAACGACGGCTTATGACTCGACCTCAGGCATTGAACCGGAACCGGACTATGATCTCAAATACCATGTCAGTGACTGTAACTCCGATTCAGATGCTCTTTAGCTCTGAGACTCTAAGACGCAATTCTTTTGGCAGACTCTGGAATTACAAAATTTGACTTTGATTTCAACCCTGTATCTCATTTTAACTTAACCTTCTCCCCTACTCATGCTACATTTACTCCTCGTGGGGCATTCAGTTCAAGTGCATTGAATTTATGGCCACCATGGCACATAGCAAAATGCAACCATAGACCCTTTTAGCATGCAGCTGCCTGGCCGCCCCTCTGAAACCACTTCTCTTCTCTCTTGGTACCCTCTTTGAGAGTCGCCTGTGCGTCGCATGCCCTTGAAGGGCGCTTGCACACAAATCACGCGAATGGAGCCTGCAGTCTGCCACGGCTGTTGCTACTGCGGTAAATAGTTGCAGCAGCCACCGCCCTATATGCGATGGGCGTGGCACTTTATTGCCCCGATGCCAGAGCTTGCCAAATTGTCAGCTTGAACGGACTTGCTTCGGCTCCAGGCTGTTCCTTCCTCAACCAGGCCAGCTGCTGCGATTCCCCATCAAGGACATTTCGCCTCGCTTAGCCAACTATATGTTGCCCCTATTTGCTTTTAGTTAAGCGCATTGAGCCACATTTAAAGCACAACTAATCTGCATATCCGTTTATCAAATGCCAGCTATTTCTCGTATGATATCTATTTAAATTCGAATGAGAAAAACTATTTCAGCTCATAGCGATTAAGTTCAATTTTAGATTTGCGCCAGCTTGTGAGCCAGCAAGTTATTCAATTGAACTAGATTTTAGTTCAGTTCATTTAGCTGTTCAGGAGAGAATGGTTTCATAATTTATTTTAATCAAAGAACGAAAGAAGTTTTGCTTAATCATGTTAGATAAATAATTTAATTTTAATGAACTAGTTTTTTTTTATTCATAGAGCTGATCAACATATTATGAACTAGTTCACATCAAAATTACCCATCGAATCGAACTGATGCGTAAAGAACATTTCACTGTAATTAAAGTAATCACTAATGAATCTAATGAATAAGTTGAGTGGTTGATATTATGAAGGCTCTTTAATATCAACCACTCAACAAATGAACTGACTCACAACAATATGAACTGATTGAAAAGAAACAAAAAAAAATCAGAAAGAAATCAATTTTGAAAATATTTGTACGGAATCCGTAAAAACGTTTACATTCATGAACCGTTCATCTGCTCAATTTTACCAAATTGATTCACAAACTAGCCAGGAACGGTAAACTTTGTCTGGATTGTTGAGAACGAGAGCTCTGTATCAAGATGTGGTGTATAGAACTGCACTGCAAATAATCCAGATCGCTTTCCCATCATTCACTTTCTACTTTCTTAACCATCTGCCACTCCTCTCTCTCTCTCTTTCTTTCTCTTTACCTCACCTTCTCTCTTTTGAGCACTTTCCATTTATTTCTTCCTCTCCCTCCCTTGCCCACTCTCTTCCTTTACACCATGGATATTTTGTATTTTCTTGTCAAAAATTTATGTATGGCAGCTGGAACGAAAACTTAATTGCTTTTGCTTGGCTGGCCGACGATGGGAAGGGGGGAGTTAGTTGTTGGGGTATGGGGCGGCAGGTTTTGCTCCGACAGCTCGTGCTACCTATCATATCTTAACAGGCATTGTTGTTACGCGTTGTTCTTCTGCTGCTGCTGCTGCTTCTTCGTGTTCTTTATTGTTGTTGTTCTTTCGCTGTTCTGCTGATTTTTCAATTTTCTTCGGCGCGCCCGCTTTTCCGAGCTGTTGGTTTGTGTTTTTCCAGGATCTGGAGCTTCGTTAACTTTGATTTGTCCACTGAGACACATTCAAATGAAATTTCACTGCTTCCCATCCCTATCCTTTCTCTCTGTGCAAACTTCCCTTGCCACCAAACATGCAGTAAGCGCTTATACTACTATGACAATGGGGTAGCTTTGCTGCCAAGTAATTGCCTCAGCTAAGGATATGAAAGCTTCGAGTAAGAGATAAGAAATAACAACCAAGAGAGAATAAAGAAGAGATAAAAGAGAACAGAGAATACAGAAAAGGGAAAGAAAAGAGAATAGAAAAGAGAGAGTTCAAAAGAGAGAAAACGGCGATATGAGAAGAATCAGATGAGTGGAAAAAAATGAAAAGAGAGCAGAGAAAATAAAAGTAATAAGAAATAACGGTTAAAAGAGAAGATAGATATTGAAGAAATACGAGAAAAAGCCAAAGAGATGCAAGAAACAGATAACATATAACGGAGAGAAGAGAAGAAAGAAGAAAAGAGGGAGAGAAGAGAAGCAAAATATGAAAGAAGAGGGAAAAGTGATAAAAAGATAGATGATAGCAAATAGTATAGAAGAGAGAGAGAGAGAGAGAGAGAGAGAGAGAGAGAGAGAGAAGAGAGAAAAGATAGAAAACAGATGAGAGATTGAGGCAGAAAGAATATGATAGAGAGAATAGAATAGCGATTAGATAAGCTAAACATTTCATTTGACTAACTCATAGATTTGATATACCTATGATATATATTTATGTGCGTACGAATAAATACTACTCAATTTCATCTGAATTAAGTGTTACAGGGTATTCAGCAGCACACCAATCACACTTAACTCTGCTTGCTTTGGCCGCAGTGCTGCGGGGCAATTGCCGGAAACCTATGCATGTCGTCGCGCTGTCCCAACACAAGGACAAACTCATAAGCGCGCATTTAAAGTCATGCGTGTGTGTGAATGTGAATGTGAATGTGAATGTGAATGTGAATGTGAATATGAATGTTATGTTGGTGCTGGGGTGGTCCTGGGATGATCTGGAGAGAGCTATTCTGAAACGCATTTATTTGCGTACTATCTGTGCCAGGCCCCATAAAAAGAAACAATTTCAATGTTGCAAAAAGCAACTCTTTTGCCGCATGAGCGATCGCTACAATTGTTGTTGCAATTCGCTCGACGATTCCAAAAGCTAAAACATTATTGCACAGGTCGTTATATGCATACATACATGCATATATATGTATATATATATACATGAAATTAATACACAATTCCATTAAGCAATTCAGCTCGCAGCTAAAGAAGTCGTGTCGTGCTTTTGCTCTAATAGTTTGGCCAACTGATTGATTGCCCTGCTCACCACACGGGCCACGGCCCCTTCGACACTTCCGCTTCCACCAACGCGTTGCAACGCCTCCGGCCAGAATTTCTGGTACTGCCACTGTTGTTGGTCTCTTCTTCGTCTCACTATGTGTTTGCCTGCATGAGCGATGACAGACGCTGCAGCTGGCAGACCATGCGGCATGCATGGAGGCAACATGTATGGGTTTCAACACAGTTCGCAAACAAATATGAAATGCGAATTTTGATGAACTGATGGCAGCTTCAGAGAAAGTATTTTTTACACGTTTAATCAAGAAATGTTTGCAAATGAATCTCTCGTCAAATACATATGTATATAATATATAGCAAACATACAGAACACTAAAAAAAGGAAAGAAAATAAAATAAATTAAAAAAGTAGAGCATGAAAAATATTAAAAATATTATGAAAATTATTTTAAAAATTTCAACTATGACAATTTAACCGTAGTCTCGAAAACAACTTTTCCAATTGATATCAATGTACATATATAGAGTTTTTCTTCTTGATTGAATTCATTTAGATGATTTAAAATTTTGAAAGAAAAGTTTTCAAAACATAAAATATTTCAATTTTTCTTTCATTCTGATTGATATTTACGAATTTTGACTTTAGTAGCCTCAAGGTACTTGAAACTTCACTGTATCTGAAAAAAAGTATCGATTTTCAATTTGAATATATGTATATATATATTTTAATTTACTTTATGTCTATATCAACTGCGCTTATTTAGAATATATATATAGAAGTAACAAAAATGTTCATCTTTAAATGCTCTAAAACAAGTCCATTAGCGCCGACAGGCAGCGACAGTGTGAGTGAGAGAGGTAGAGTGAGAGTGAGAGGTAGCCGGTCAATGTCGCAGGGTAACAACAATCAGAGTAGACTAATTATTAAGCTCAGAGCGTATGAAAAAAGTCAACTCATGATAGACATGGGAGACAGCAGACACACACACACACGCTAGTTAAAGGGCTATAAATGAAAAACGAAAGAGAGAGAGAGAGAGAGAGCGGGAGAGAGAGAGGGGTATAGAGAGTTGTCCTTGTCCTTGTGTAACTGGACGCCAACGCAAGTGTGGCATTTCCCATGCCTCGACTACTTTACTGATGCTGTGTGACAAATGCAATGAAAACCCAAAAGCGACGCGTTCCATTGCCATTGTGGCCGCAGCGTATGCGTGAGGAATGGGAGGGTGTCGGAGCGGTGGGTGAGTGTTTTTGGTGCTATTTGATTAATGACTGCCATTGCGGCGCTGAGTGATGAGCGGCTTTGACAGTGGAACACGACGCAATGGGAAGTCCCAAAAAAGGGACCAAAGCGAGATGAGTAGCGGACGGATGCTGGGTCCCAGGGTCCAGGGCCACTTTCATGCTCATGGATGTCACTTTATTATAGTAGTTCGCAGCCAAAACTAAGTTGCCGCATTTACGACATCTGATTGGAGCCATTTTAAAACGAATTCAACGGGCCGGCCATACCAGACTAACGGATGATCTATAATGCATGAATAATGTTCGATATCAATTAAGTTACAAATATGTTTAAGAGGCAATGAACAATTATTTCACAAATATTGACAAAAAAAAAAAAAAGTCAAAGGTAATTAAAACACGAAATGGGTAATTTTCAGGTCGAATGAGTGACAAATTGACTCGTAATGAAGCCTGACCTTTTCTGTGACCATTTAAAGGGAGGCGGCGCATGAAGCTAGCTCAAGGGATAGAACACTAAGCATAACAACAACGGAAGTAACCAACTGCATGCTGTCTCCCCAAGCCGTAGAAATTTTTGCATTGCGAATTATCTGGCACATAAAGAATGTAGAACAAAGCGTAAAGATGATCTCAGCCAACACTTTAGCCAGCTGCAGAGAATCCTAAGTAAGCTCTTGTACTCTGTACCCCAAGAAATCACTTCAGGTCACGGCAAACGCAACCAAACTTTAGCACAGCATCGAATTTTGTTACTTAAACTTTTTTTTTAATAGAATTCAACATAATTCCAAACTTAATCAAGTATTAACTGCTTTCAACTGTTTGCTAATTAAATCGAATCGGCATTATATTACAAACACAATTCACAAACATAACATTGGGCTAACAGCGTCACATTAACAGCACAGTTAACAGCAATGTCAGTTGGTTTCCATAAGATTTGCATAGGGTATTGAGAGCCGAAAGCTTTAAATCAATCAATGTGAACGCAACGGCGCCAAAACAGGCGTGGCAATTGCGCCTTCGAACTGTCATCAATGTTTACGAGCGCTCATAATGGCAGCAACATTGCGCATAAGACACCAAACGAGGGGAGGTGGGGGAGAAGGGTCAATGGGCGGGTCAGTGAGAAGCACTGCAAGTGAGCTATGGCATAATCAAAAGACACGCAGCCTCATCAAGTTTTTTGTTCGCAAAAAAAAGGGATGGGTACGGGGTCTGGCATGAACAATGCGTGAAAATAAAACGGGCGATAATGAGTGCGTGCTGAATGCTACTGACCCGCCAGCTGGCACAGCCATAACATCCAGCACACAGCACCAGCATCTAGCATCAACAACAATGGCCATGTGCGTACCGCCAAATATTGCTGCGGAACATCTCAAAAAGGCAACAAGCCGTAGCTCCATAAAGCGGACAAGCTACCCAAACCGTAAATTGAGCTGTCAAGGACAGCATAGTCAGCCGCCTCCAACCGCAGACGTAAAATAAAAAAAAAAAATAAAAAAAAAAAAAAAATAAAACAATAAAAAAAAAAAGTCTCTCGGCTTCGAGCTGCATTTTGGCTGCTAAATTCCGCCCCACTTCAGATTCTACTTTTATAAATGAGAAAATGTTCCTTTATTCGCTTTATCTTTTTTATTTCATTTTTTGCCCTGATGGCAGTACTAAACAAAAGTGGAATCGAGCAAATAAATAATACAAAGTTAAATCTTGATAACTGGATGGAGAGGTGTAAGTCTAGTTTCAAAAGTTCATAGATTAGGGTAACTTCAACATAAGCTGTGCCCAATGAGGGCTTCTAAATTCATTCAATTTACTCTGACGGGGGAAGTTAATACTATTAATGAAACCAAGCCATCAATTTAAGCTAAAATTTGAAAGTTAGCTGAAAATTCATATTAAAAATATCAGAGACAATTTCTGATATTAAAAAGCTTAATAAAAAACGCATGCCATTCCATTTGTAGTGTCATTTTTATACTACTGACATATAATAAAATTTAAATCTTTATTGCAGTTACAGGAAGCCCGTTTCTCATTTAAATTACGCGCATTTAAATTACCACAGTCGGAGCTGCCAGACCAATTGCGTTCACACATATTAACAGAACTGCTCCACATTTAAAAAGTAAAAAGCTTGACTCCACAACCAAGATAGGTTAACAGCATTTTTATTACAATTATTTTGCCTTGTGTTTTACACTTGGTTTACAAAAAAAAAGATAAATGTATACATACATACGTATGTACATACATATGTATATATAATGACGTATGTTTTGTGTTAAGTATCTAATGTAGCAAAGCTAATACTACATAAAGTCATCAGATTCGTTGCCGGCATCATAATTGGTGCGCATGTTTTCCGCCTTCTGGAGCGAGGCATAGCTGCGCAGTTCAGCCTCTAGTTCACGTTGTTTGGCCGCTTCCTTTTCCTTTTCACGTTTCTCGCGCTGCAAACGTTTCTGATCCTGACGCTCGGCAGCATCTCTGGCCTCGCGTTGCCCACGAAAATCGGGATTTTCCTCCTCGGTTTTGGTCCTATTCAGTCGATTAACGATCTCGTTGATGCGCTTCTCCAGTCGTATTTTGCGCACCGCCTTTTCATCATGATAAGCCACTTGGCCGGGCTCCATGTCGGGAGTCTTTTTCAGATTCTCCCACATGGTATAGACAACCTCTAAATTGTTTACCTTGTTGCCCTGAATGCTGTTTGCTTTGCACAACTGTGCTGCATCCACCAACACATCACTTGGTATATCATCGATGGTCTGTCCCTTACCCAGGCGCAAATAAACGTGTGCCGATGACAAATTGTGCACATGGAACCAAACATCTTCTGGCCAGCCCCAGCGGATGAGCTCCTCATTTTCGTGTTTGTCGCGACCCATGTACAGCATTGCTGGTGGCTGTACGACGTTGCTCTTGAAATAAAAAACCATATTTGAGCACACACAACAGATATTGGTTTGAATGGATATTAATTTGTTTCTTTCTATATTATTTGACAATGCCGATTTTTTTATTATTTCAATATCTGTTCTGTGAATGTACTCAAATTAACATGATGTAGTATGTCATTTGTTGCAGCTAACTTTAAGTTACTCAAATGTATATGTTACTGTTCAATAACTGACAGAAATGTTAGCGAATATGTTATGCTAAAATTATTGCGGCTTTTGGACAGCATTGTTCAAAGATATTTTTATTATATATTATATATTTTTATTAATTTCATTCAATTTTTAAATATAATTAAACATATTTGTATAATATTTTTCTTATGATTTTACGATTACTATGATTCTGTAAACGCTGTTCATGTTTATTTTCTGCAGTTCATGTTACTCACTGTCCACTGTTAAAAGACTCTGTTACTCAATCGTGTTGAGTGTCCAGCTATCATTGTTGACCAAAACCTATTATTCTTAATGTTTCGCTGGCAAAGTTCCTAATATTGTATATTTAGATAGATATTATGGATACGCAGATTTTGTAATTTTCCGATTTTGGATGTCACGCCCCCACGCAATTTGGCAAATAGACAGTTTCGGATGCTAATAATATATTCCGAAAGTTTCATGAAGATCGTCCATCTAGAAATGGAGTTAAAGGCATCCAAAGTTCAGCTCAACCCACCCCTAAGCAACGTTCGTAAAGAAGAAGAGTATTCGTTTTTTTTTTTTTTTTTTTTTTTTTATGGTTGAGGTATCCCGTAGTCGAGTCGTCTTGACTAGAACCTTTTTACTTGTTTTAATTTAATTTATTCTTATTTCATAACCATATACATTTTTTTTATTGACTATTATTTTTTTTATTTCATAATCAGAAAACATTTGTTTTGTTTTTAATATATATATTTTTTTTTTAATATTATATTAGATCTTATCTAGATCGGTTTAAGGCTCTTTAAGTTACACATTTATTGTGCAAAAGGTATGCTTTGTAAATGTGTTATTTACGACATACTTTGTAAATATGACGACAATTATCAAAAACAATGCATTAGTTAGTTTTAAGTCAACATTTGATGACTATTTTGTTGATGACATTTGCATTTGCAGTGGAATCCACAGTTTTCGTGTCGATTAAACCCATTTTTGTTTTACAAATATTAACATCAAGTTTACTTATACTATTATTTATCATTTATTTTCTAAATTGGAATTAAAGGACGTTTCGTTTTATAGCTTTACGGACTATACTGCAATTAGGCAGCAAGTGTTCCTCTCAAACTTACAATTTATATATATACTTATATATATATTTGTATATAAATATATACATTTTTTTTTTTAACATTAAATATCATTTATTGAAGGATCCTCCTTCGCTGCATCAGCTGGTCGTCGCTGGACGTCGTGTAGTGGCAGTGCACGCTTTCCATGGGTCCAGGGTAGTCATTGGGGTACTCCTTTTGATTCTGTGGTAGTTCTCTGGGAGTTGGAGTTTTTGTTTTAGTGTTAACGTGCGCTATTCTTTTTTCATTTTTTCTTTTTTTTTCTGAACTCCTCCTCTATTTGCCATAACTTGCACTCTACTCCCTCAGTATTTTCCATTTGTTTTAAATCAACGGCTCCACTTTCTGATATCATGCCACGAAACGGTTGCTGCAGTGCCTGATGGTTTTGTTGTTTTCAAGGGCAATTGTAGCTTCCCGATTATGTTCGATGTGGAGTTGGTGCTGCCGTTGTAATTGTAGTTCCCCTTTGTATTAGGTGTTGCTGACGTGTGCCCGTGTGCAGTTTACATCACTTCACGGTCGCCGTGTATTATACTCGCCGTAAATCCATTCCATTGGTGGTATTAAAATAGTTGTTCAATAATAATAGCACGTTGTTGTTCGTTGATAATCAGTTTATTGAATGTTCTGGTTCTTTTACAAAATTATCGTACAGCTAAGGCGACGAGAGTCGCCGCGACACTTGGTTGTGGAGTCGGAGCGCAAGATTCAACATTGGTAAGGTTCATGCATTCAAGAATGATCGTAAGTGCTTTGGTCTTGTGCATAACAATATTTATGCATACTACTGAGTACAGTGAGCATTCGATATGTAAACATACTACACATCCCTACTTCAGAAAGCTTTCAAATTTTTTACAAACGTTTGCGATTATTCTTAACACTCAAAAAATTTTAAGTGTTAATAAAAGCTCTTGGTTATTTTTAAAAAATTTAAAATATAATAAGTGCCTAGAGGCACTCTTACATCTTAGAGGGTTCAGTTAGGAGGGTTAGGTTGCGCTGATATTCCTTGCATAAATGATGTACTCCAAGGTGCTGTATCACTTGATTCAATAATTTTAACATTAATCAAATTTGAAGTTTCTAATCTTGCAATTTCCAATTTCTCCTCTTCGCTTAGGTTGCCGTGTATTTCTAATTTTTCTAATTCTGAATTTTCTTGCAATGCAAGTGCACGAAAAAGATTTGTCAAATTTCCGCTATAGATCTGTTTAATGCGTAGCTCCCTAATTTTTGGCAAAGGGGATGAAACTACAAAAGGTTCATAAACTGTACAATTTATCTCTGTCAATGATCGTATTTTGAAAAGTTCTGTAATTTCTTCACTATTGAGTCTAGGAAAGTTTGATTCTTCTAGTATAAAGTCGGAAAGTTCTTCAAAAGCACCAAAATACGTTAGCTGCGGATTCTCTTGCACAGATATTGCATTTAAGAGCGGCTTCAATGTTCCGATCTTATGACTGAATCTATTAATGTTGATTCTATTGATGCTTATGTAGGTAACCACAGCGCTCAAATCAGTTAAATCAATTGGATCATCAAAGGTTATTTCCAATGTCCATAGCAAATCTTCTTTACTTACACATAGATAGTTCTGGACTCTAAAATCACCCAGCTTTAGAGCTTTTAATGCTTCCAATTGAAACAGTTGTGCAATTTCTTCAAAATTAAAGAGAAAATCTTGCAACTCAATACTTGATAGAGTTTCTGGATTCTTTCTAATTAGCTCATGGATCAGTGGACTTAGTGAACAATTTGTGCCCTCCTCTCCAGCGATAGCTAACGCAGATAGTGGCAAATTAAGCATTGGCATGTACTCGGCGATGTAATCACATTTGACCTTAACTTTAAGATACTCCAGCTTCTTGCAGTAGGGTACAATATCAGTAATTCTGCCGTTGATTTCATTATGTAGGACCTTTAATTGAAGCAACTCTGGGTTCAATTCACAATATTCAACCAACTCCTTGGTATCAAATTTCGCATTTAATGATAGACGTTCAACTTTTGGAAAGTATTGAATGTCGTTTAAATAAGAATCTGGAATGTAAAATATATTGTAAGTATTCTTGATTTATTTTTCAAAAAATATATTGCAGCTCAACCACAGACATACAGGGCATATTAATTTCCAATTCGTTGAGTCCCCGTTTATGCCGTAGGACATCTATAACACAGTTGAACATACCCAAATAATCATTGTTATATTCTTCGAGTTCATACGAAATGTCGATCTCTACAAGTTCGGTATTTGATTTTAAGGCATTCATATGTACGCTCCAATATCTTTCTTTATCTTTTGGCAATTGTTTCATTCTATTATACAACTTTGTCAATTCGATTTGGACATAATCATTTGTATTTAAATAGAACAGTATCAGCTCATCTAATTTATCCGAATAGCGATGGGAAATAAGATGGCTAAAACGATCATTGGCCAGTGCAAAATGCATTAGATCTATATATAAATTCTTTCCATCGCTATCTTGAAGTGTTTCACAATTATCACAATTTTCTACGATCTGATCGATTATTATAAATAGACAATCATCAGTTAATTGCAAAATATTCATCATTTCAATTGAATTGCAAGAAATCAAATGTAATACACTAATTTTCTCATTAAGGAAATGACTAATGACTTGATAACTTATCTTGTTATTTATATAGAGAGCGCGCTCATACGTTCGTAAAGAAGAAGAGTGTATGTTTTATTTATGTATTTATTTTTATTTATTTTTTTTTTTTTTTTTATTTATTTATTTTTTTTTTTTTTGTGCAGGGTTCAGGGTATCTCTTAACTAGAGCCTTCTTACTTGTTATTAATTGATTATTATTATTCATGTATTTGATTAAAATTCAAAACAGCACACGTGCGATAACATTACATTACATACACTGTTAATTGTGAAGAGCCGCCGTCAGCTTAGCTGACTTGCTGAAAACTGCGTTTACTGCTGAAAACTGCGCACACGACTATTCACTGATGTTTCATAGCAGCCAGCTTCAAAGTGTGCATTCAATTTACGTAACCGACTTTTAAATTCTTATAAATTGTTTTAATAGTATATTGTAAAAAGAAATTGATATTCGTTTGCGTATTGTAAGCACTGCTGTTGACATGCAGCAATTAAGTGTTATTTACTCTCATTTACATTCAACGACGCAAACACAGAGATATATACATACATATATTTGCATGCATAGACGCCGCAAACCAGTTTATTTTAGACACCAGACACTCTTTAATATTCGAAATAAAATAAAATCGAATATATATTTGTGCAGCTGTATACTGACGAGTCTAGTGTTAATATTTATTTATATGATTGTGGTTGTTGTCATGTCTGTGTGTTGCATACGCCAATTCATTAAGCATGCATGCCAAAAGAAAGAAGAAATACAATTTCAACTTTCTCAGTGCTAGGTCGCTCAATTGTGAAATACTTAAATAGTTATTGTGCACATTGTAATTTATTGATTGATTCGGATCGAAAGGTTAGCAATTAATCAAAACGGCAATGACAGTAAAAAAAAAAAAAAAAAAAAAAAAAAAAAAAAAAAAAATTTAACAAATTTTGCTTAGAAAGGCTTAAAAGAAAAAACCCAAAATTTGAATGTCAAATTTTTCATACGCTTTACCTGTCTGGTTGCTTGTCTGTAAAACGGATCATAAATCAGTTTATATAGAAGTGTGTGTATGCTTGTCGCGAACTCGATGATATTCCTACTATCGGAAACTTTGGCCCACACTTTGCCGCTTGCCATGAGCGCTTATCGTGGCTATTTGTAATTTGTTTTGTTCTTTCTGCTTGTCACAGCTAATCAAATTAGAAATGTGTTTAGCTTTGGGTAATTTGATTGCTATAATTCTGGCTTGCTGTCGTTCAATTCACGAATTCCGCTAATCATTTAAATTGAATCACGCTCGCACGACACACAATAGCCGTTTAGAAGAATTCATTTAATCAATTCGGTTTTGATCGCAAGGTAAGTTCGGTATGATAAGCATATAGGTATGTAGCCAATCAGAAATCCAGCGCGATTCAAATTTCACAACACATATCATATCACTGACCACACGCCATAATTTATGGCACTCTTCCGCAGCAACATGGCGACAGCGAGAGAGAGGGAGAGAGCGGTAGAAATACCGAACGGGAGAGAATCAGCTGTTAAGCAAAAGCTGTGAGAACTTCTGGCTTTAAGACAGCAGCAATTGCAGCTGCAGCGCCTCACACAAGATCCGCAATACCCTGAAATCTAAAAAAAAAAAAAAAAAACATTTTGTCAAATCGATTTATCATACAAACTAATCAAATATACATATATGTATATTTACATATACATATCGTACGGCATTCTCACCTCCACCAAACTTCTCCCCCCATGAAGATAAGTTCGTTGTCAATGTCGTTCGTTTGTAGACTGAGCTGTAGGCGATAGGCGAAAGTGGAAAGTGGGAGATGGAAAGGCCGATGATGCAGTGGATAGTCGTGTGGCAACCCAATCAAAAGAGCTGCAATACCGATTAGACAATATGGTATAAAACAAAGTGGGTGGTCTGCGGGTCGTATACTTAATGTGACGTTTATCATACGCCGCGTTGTACACACAAACGCAAAATCAATTTGTTAAATGGAATCCAGTAAAGAAACATATTAGAATTTCACAGTTAAGGCACTGCTGGATTAGAAGATGCGCTATAAATTATAGGATAAGAGTAGATATAGATATAGATATAGATATAGATATAGATATAGATATAGATATAGATATAGATATAGATATAGATATAGATATAGATATAGATATAGATATAGATATAGATATAGATATAGATATAGATATAGATATAGATATAGATATAGATATAGATATAGATATAGATATAGATATAGCTATAGAAAGAGATTAGATATAGATATAGATATAGATATAGATATAGATATAGCTATAGATATAGATATAGATATAGATATAGATATAGATATAGATATAGATATAGATATAGATATAGATATAGATATAGATATAGATATAGATATAGATATAGATATAGATATAGATATAGATATTAGAATAGATATAGATATAGATATAGATATAGATAGATATAGATATAGATATAGATTATAGATAGATATAGATATAGATATAGATATAGATATAGATATAGATATAGATATAGATATAGATATAGATATAGATATAGATATAGATATAGATATAGATATTAGATAGGAGATATAGATTATAGAGTTTAGATATAGATATAGATATAGATATAGATATAGATATAGATATAGATATAGATATAGATATAGATATAGATATAGATATAGATATAGATATAGATATAGATATAGATATAGATATAGATATAGATATAGATATAGATATAGATATACTAACCTAACAACCCACTTTGTTATCCATACAGGGTATTACCAAGTGCAACTGAACCGCAGCAGCAGCAACAGTTGCTTTTTCCGCTAAGAGCAGCAGATTGTTGCTATTGCTGCTGCTGCTGCTGCTGTTGTTGTTGTTGTTGTTGCTGCTGTTGTTGTTGGTGTTGCCGCTGTTCTATTTATTGTGTGCTTCTTTTTAGCCAGGCAAAGTTTCAGTTGCTGCGCAAACGTTGCTTCAGGCGGACGCCTCACAGTCGCTCCACTTTGCGAACGCTCAAGACAGACAAACAGAGCCATAAATTATTGCAAAAAGGCAATAACGGTAATTAACAGATGCAAAACAACTGCCCCAATCGCGAATTCCAATTGCCAACAGCTATTCTCAAATTTCGCGTGTGATAATCTATGTCTGCATATTTGTGTGTGCATGTGTGTGTGTGTGTGTGTGTGTGCTGTGCTTGGCTTGAAGAGGCTCGTTACAGGGCGCCATACGAATCGATAGTCAAATCAATAGAAGACCGCACGCAAATGCTGTCAATACAGAGATGAACGCGTGACACGATACTATATACGATAGGCGATATGTGATATACGATATGCGAGTTTCAAAAATCCACAGCCAAAGACGCCGCGATAAATGCATAACATATTTTTTTTTTTCTTTTTTTTAAGTGGAATTTGTTTAAAGCCATCAGATCAATATTTAAAAAAAAATTACAATCAAAATGAAAATGAAAATAAGTTAAAACCGCTAATAAATTGTATCTTATTGAAAAAAATTTGTAAAATATTGATTTAAAGATTTTATAATTGTTTTCAATTTTGGTATTCATGAATAATTATTTTTTATTATAGTTCAACAAATTTAATAGTTTTTTTTTTTTTTTTTTTTTTTTTTTTTTGTGTTTTTTGAAGTGCTTGCTAAGAATCGTTAGTTTTTTTACGTTGTGTTAACTCACTCTAGCTCATTAATCAACCCCGACTATTAGCCATATTCAATCATTTCTATTCCGATGACATTAAGTTACAACAATGGAAGCATCAACGCGTTACAAGTTAAGATTCTAAGCAGACGGATTGTAGAATAATTACCATATGTTTTAAATAACTACGATCACTGTAGATCTTTCTCATCCCCTTTTTCCGTCTCTCTCTCTCCCTCTCGCTGATCAGAATAATAAACGTTTATGGCTTTTTAAAGTCGTGTCACGCTCGCATCTCGATTAAGCAGACATTGGCTGATAACGCCAAAGAAAAAAAACAATAAGCCAAAACACTGAAATCGAACTAGTCCCAAAGTTCAGAGGCCCGTAGACGCAACGACGTCAAGTGGGAGTTACGTTCCTAAAGAGATAAAAGAAATATATTGTAAATATCTATATGTTTGTATATATATAGAGGGAAAAAAGGTTCTCATAGGTTTTTCTTATATGTATATTTCAATTTATAGATATATATATATATTTATTTTCGTTTCGTCATGGAGAGACACGAAGCGAGTTATGAAATTGATACTGAGTCGTTGCCAGTCGCCATATGATTGAAATGCGCGGAAGTTTCCACTTGTCGTTTTCAATTAGACAAGTGTACAACAGCCAAGTTAAGAGCACCAACAACACCAGCAACAATAAGAGAATCAGCATTAGGCACGGAGCACACTACAAAGCCAACCGGCAGCAGACAGCATAGCCACAGTCTGGTCACAGTCAACGTTGCGGCAACGTTGTCGAGTTATAACACACGAAGATAACTGGCACAAAGGATATACTGAACAACAGCAACAACAACGATAAGAACTACCTGATAAGATGACGCTGGAACAGGAACAACTGATGCCGCCGCAATATGACGCAGGCATGGCAATCATTTGCAAGGATCTCGACAAAAGCAACCTGCACGCCACAACGAACAACAACAACAGCAAGGATAGCAATAAGGACAACGACAAACACAACAATAGCAAACAGAGCAAATCACATAAGCGTAAAGAGAGCAGCCTACCCTTAGGCGAGCGCCACTTGGCCGTCCTGCGCCAGGAGCTGATGGTCTTCTTGGGCAACAGCGGCGTTCTCGGCTCTGGCATGGTCGTCAGCATGCCCAGCGTCACGCTCAATCAGCTGACCGATGAGACGCAACCATTCTGGTTGAACAAGGACGAGGCCAGCTGGTTTGGTGAGTACCCAATTTGGTAAATTTTAAGAGAACATTTTGCGCGTCGAGCGAGCAATTTCCATAAGATCTGTGAAACACCTGAATGAAGTTTACACACTTGTCAAAAACAAAATTTTAGAAATTCTCAAGAGACTCTGCAATTTCTTAGACTCCAATAGATTTCATAAATGACTAAAACACATTGTCTATAGTGGTTAGTAAAACAGATCAGTATTGCCAAAACAGTTTTTTTTTTAAGTCCAATTGCGGGAAAACTTTCAAAACTGTGGGCAGCGGGAATTCTGGCTTTTTTTTTTTTCATAAATTCATAAATAAATTCATAAATATTGCTTTATTCCATATTTTCATATTTCATATTCAAAAATGTCAGGATGCTGGCTGCTTTTTTTTTTTTTTTTTTTCTCAACAAAAGTTGGCAACACTGAAACAGATAGAGGGTTTCCTCCTGTATTATCGCTGAGGCTTCTTTATCTCAATTTCCCTTGAAATTCGCCAAGAGATTTCCGAGTTCTGACATTCCTAAGTTTCAGCAATCTCAACTCAATCAGAACAATTTCTTAGTTTGCAAAACGCAAAGCTTCAAGAAGATTTTCCCGGGCTCTTAGGGTTTTCTTTGATCTTCATTGTATTTCTTTTAAAATTGAGAGGTTTCAGATTCATTGACTTTAAGAAGATTATACCGAGCTCTTAGAGATCTCTTTGATCTTTGTATTTCTATTATAACAGAAATTCAATGGACTTTATGTTACTAAAGGGGTTAATGAGACTCCAGAACTTGATTAGAATATTGATACTCCCCAAAATAGCCTGTCATTGAATCCTACGGAACTTCAATGTCCTTAAAGGCTTACTATCTGCCAGATCGTATTTAGCATATGTTAAGTATGCCCCATTTAATACTTTTTCAACTCGATACTAATCGAACTTATTCCCATATCTGATTGGGTTAACCTTAAGCCTTGATTTTTCATCGATTGAATTTTCTTACGCTAATTAATAACCAATTATTTCGTTATCTTATCTTGTCTTATCTATGATTGTATCATCGCCTTATCTTGTTTAGTGCACACTCTGCGCTATTTAACCTTTTTTTGACCTTAACCTATTTCTTTTTTGTATACTGTCTATAAGGAACCTAATGTTTGACTTACTGTGATCTCATTTGTAATCACATTCCATTCTCATTTTTAATTATCTACGTAGTTTTTTTTTTTTTTTTTCTTAGCTTATCTAATCTTGAACAGCTTCATCTAGAAGTTTGTCAACAATTAAATGCCGATCCATAGATCGAACTCTGTTTTCTATTAGCTTCAAAGGATTTTTTTTATCGACTTAATTAAGATAGGATTCCTCGTGTTCTCCAAGTGGCTGGCTGCTCTTGCCACTAGGCTCAAAATAGTTGTTTTTTTTTAACTTCTTCCGACAACGTTTTGATAAACCTTCTTCTACTCCTTTCGTCGTACAGCCTCCATCAACAACATGGCCTGTCCTCTGGGTGGTCTAATGGTTAGCTACTTTCTAGATCGCATCGGACGCAAATATACGATACTGCTGACAAATGTGATCGGCCTGATTGGCTGGCTACTGCTGGCGACAAGCTTCATGCACACGAATCGGGATTACATTTATGCCCAGATGCTGGTGGGTCGAGCCTTTGGGGGCATGATGATTGGTATGTTCGTCTCGCCGGTGGGCGTCTACTCCGCTGAGATCAGTTTACCGCGCATCCGTGGCCGTTTGATCTTGGGCACCTCAATCGGCCTGGCATCGGGCATATTGCTGATGTATTTGCTGGGCTATTTTATACGTCACAATGTGGTGCTCATTGCCAGCATCAGCTGCGCCTATCAGCTAGCCGCCACGCTCCTGGTGATGCCCATGCCGGAATCGCCTAGCTGGCTGTTACAGAAGGGTCGCATCGAGCTGGCGCGTCGATCACTGCGCTATTTCCGCGGACTGCATCGTCGAGGTAAATCAATCCTATAGTCGAATATGAAATGCATAATAAAATGCTTTATCCACTTAGATGACGATTGCGTGCCAGAGTTTGAGGCGGAGCTAACACAAATGAAAATGACGGCGGACAATAGCCGCGACACGGCGGCCAGCGAATCCATTGGCCAGGCCATTCGCCGGCCAGAGGTCTATAAGCCACTACTTATGATGATTGGCTTCTTTGGGTTTCAGCAGGCCTGCGGCGTTGTTGTCATCATTGTGTATGCGGTGCAGATCGCTCAGCGAGCTGGCGTGACCATCGATCCGGTGCTGGTCGCTGTCATGCTGGGCGTGGCACGCATCATAACGACCTTCTTTATGAGCAGCATCTTCGAGAAGTGGGGCAGACGGCTGGCGGGCATCTTCTCGGCCTCGGGCATGGGCATTTGTATGCTCTTCCTAGCCACCGGCGGCTGGTGTCCCAGCACAGTGGGCACCTGGTCCTGGTTACCCGTCGTCTGCATTGTGGCCCACATTGTATTCTCGACAATGGGCATGCTGACGCTGCCGTTCATCATGATATCGGAGGTATTTCCACAAAGCGTACGCGGCAGTGCGTCCGGCATTTCAGTTTTCTTTGGCATGATCTTGGCGTTCATCTGCCTGAAGATCTATCCCAATATGGAGGCGCTGCTCGGCACATCCAATCTGTTTGCCTTCTATGCGATTGTGTCGTTTTTCGCCGCCGTCTTCATCTACAGTTTTGTGCCAGAGACACGCGGCCGCACCCTCATCGAAATCGAGGAACATTGGCGCATGGGTCGACGGGGTAGACGGGCGCAGCGAGCATCGGCGGCGGCTGTTAATAATCTGAAGGATGTGGAGCTGCACGAGGTCTTCCTGAAAAAGTGAGTGGAGTCAGCTCATGGCAATGCAATCTGTGATGTGTTAAGTACCTAGCCTTAGCCAAATGGAATGCGTCATTTTCTATGGCAAATAGCAACAACAACAAACAACAACAAATCATAATAATAATAACAATAATAGTAACAAAAGTTAACAAATAAACTATAAATACAAATATATGTGTATATAACGAGAAATCACAAATTCAAGTTTATTGCGAAAGTGGACAAATAACAGGTTGCTCCACCCTCAAGTAACATAAGAATCGATAGCCTAATCGGGTAGTCACAGTTGGTTTTCAATCAGGTAAACAGAGTGGACAGCTATTGGAGGGAAAGTAGCTCAACAAATTCCTAATTCCTAGACCTCTATGGCGCCTGCCTCCCAAAAGTCCGTATTCAACTAATCAAGTAGTCTATAGGACCTATAGAGTCAAGGCGAATCAATAATACCAATTGAGCATTACTATTACAATATACATTTCCCATTGCCCAGGACATTAGGCTACATAGTTAAAGAGCCCGGCAAGCTATCAATTGAGCAATAATTCAAGCACAATTACGCTCGACTCTCGCCCGCTTGGGAAAGGGCTATGTCCAATGATAACCAGAGTGGGCATGCATAAAAGACATTTGAAGTGCGTTCGAGACAGACATTTATTGCCCTCCAGCAGCGTGACGTAAGGCACTGTAGCGTACTCAATGTTTAACTTACATAATCGAAACAATATGGACATGCTATGATTCAATAAACGGGCTGCCTCTACTCTTTGTAAATAAACACAAGCTAGAATTGAATTATGAATAGTGAAAGTCTGAGACCTGGGATTTCATTCTGTGAATACAACTAGGAATGCTGGACTCGGACTCGGAGAAACATATATAGAAGAATGTATAGAGCTTAGGCCAAGAACAAACTCGTACTCTAGCTAGACCCCAAGAGGGGCTACCCTCCTCTGCATAATAATCATGAAAATTCAGTGATGTATAAAGTCATTTGAAGTGCATTTGAGGGTAAACAATTCACATTTGGCATTAGCCGATTGTCCAGTCAATCAGCTGTTGTGATTGAGTCAGCTTTTGATCCACTTGCACTCAATGAGTGCAACTACGCATCGGCGAAATCTCTGATAAGATTAATAATAAGATATGGCTTCCAAATTGCAACGACCTGCTAAAGAAGAGAGGGAAACACACATAGAGAGAGAGAGAGGGAGAGATAGTTAATGACAGCTCAGGTATTGTTCACTGCATCATCACATGACATGGAGTTGCATAAGAAAACAAATAATTTAACCTCCAGATGAGCTCTAGATACTACTTTCGTGGAAAGAAAGAGACTACCATATCGAACCAAGTCTAATACATAGACATGGGTACTTCCCATATATATATATATATATATAGATCGATAATCGAGTTACTTTCAGAGAGAGAAAAACTGAGAGAGAGAGAGAGGAAGAAGGAGAGAGATAGAGAGAGAGAGAGAGAGATGACCATATTCAACAAAGTCGAATATGTATAATGCGTATTCCCCATTAGCAAAATGTATAGAGTATAAGAAAAAAAAAAATTAGCAAACTAAAATAATATTCAAGCCAAACCGATGTAAATATTCTTTTCATTTTTCATTCACGGCAAATATACAAATATTTGTATCTATAATTTAGTTAAACAATTAATAAAATCACATTTATGCCAGCGTTTATGGCAAATGATTATCATGACCTTTAAAAGGTACTTCCTCATGGCAAACACTTTAATGATTTTCAAATTGTGCGCAAGATAAGAAAAATAAAACTAAAAGAGAAAACACTGCACAGCAGCTAAAATCAATAACAATTTTAATGACAAGAAGTACACAAACAATTCTAATTGAGTGTGATTGAAAAACGTGTGCCGCCTATAAGCTAATCAATTGCCTATCAGGCGATAGGGGCGTGGCAGCGACAACAATCAAACGCTTTGCTGAGGTTGAACAAAAACTAAACAGCGATGCGAATGTGAATGTCAGGCAAACCCTGTTCATGGGACGAACTTAAATTTTGTATTTCACTTAAAATACTGATTACAATATCAATGCATATCAATGCATATAGAGTAAACACGCACTTATAGCCTATGTGAGCACTACTACATCAAGAGCAATTTCCCCATAAGAACCTCTCAACGGCGATTGTCAGCACATTGCAAGAGTGATGTAATGCACATTAATTGTGCTAGTGCACATGCCATTTAATGGGTATTGAAATAATCTATACATTTATACACTATTGACTTCTTGTAAAATGAGTTGCTCTACACTTACATAAACGAGGTCAAATTCAAATACGCGCCAAAGTGCAAACAAAAATTACATCTCTTGTAGCATAAAGAGTTTGTCTGCCAACCGCGCACGCTAACTGCGCAAATGTGCAAAACGGCTGTCGTATCCATCAGCTTTTGTCTGCCGCATTAACATAGCAAGTGCTGCAATGTGCACGATTGAGGCCTCACAGTTTCTTCCATTATCTAATAAGTTTTCGTATTTTAAGTAAATAAAAGTAAATACTAAGTAATAATTGATAATTTATATAGTTCTTACTATTCGAATTCGTTGCAAAACTACTTATTTTAGTTGCTTATGAGCACTTGGAGGATCTTTGCCTCAATGACCGCCAAGTATCCAATTGAACAACAGCGCAAACTTAGGACCGTGTGATGTCACACGGGGTCTGTTAGTTAACATCAAAAGTAACGGAACTGCTCTTTGCATAACCTAGAGTCTTTTAACAGTGTACAATGTGCAACAAAAAAAAACGTCGTTTTCTTTTGAATTTGAAATATTTTTGTTTATTTGTTCTTATGTTGGTTTTAATGTGGCGACTTAGTACAACAAAATTAGCTGCTGCAATTCATACATTATAATATATATATATATATATATATATATATATATATATATATATATATTTGTATAAACGAATTAAAATTCAAGTTGTTCTTTTCACTTTCATATATATGAACTACGAACGTTACAAGTTTATATCTTTATGTGTGTGTGTGTGTGTGTAGTGTAGATTATCGTATCGTATCTGTTTTTTTTTTCGTACTTTTTAATTCGGATTTCTTTTTTTAAAAATGCGCGCCTTCAATTTTATATTTTGTTCTCACTTAACATTTGTATACGTATTGGTATATAGTTACATATATAATTTGTTTTATTTTTGATCGTGTTTTGTTCAGTGAATATATTTTTTTTTTGTTTTTGTTTTTTTTTTTTTTTTTAATTGTTTTGTTCCTTTATTTATGCAGTTTATATATATTGCTTATGCAGTTGACTTGTGTATTTGCTGTTGTCTTTATCAAATTGTTGTTGTCTTTGTTCTTGTTTATCTTTTATTTATTTAAAAATCTTTCAAAGGGCAGTTCACGTTCCGCACTCAAACATTTGACAGCAGTTTGACGGGTTCTTCTTTAAATTTATTTCATTTAATACATTTTTTTTCTTTAATTTTTTTTTTCTTTTTAATACGATTTACATGCACTACAATTTCTAAGCAAAAAAAAATAAATAAATATATATATATGTATATATATATGTTAGTATATAGTTTGCTTTATATGTACTATATATGCACTTCTTATTTAGATATATAGATATATGTATGTATGTATATATATAAAAAAAAGTTGTTTTCGGTACGACTTCTATATAAGATGGAACGTTTGGCCATTGCCATTAAATAGAAATTCGAAATCATTAATCTTTATAGAGTTGATGAACAAAAATTGAAGAACAATTCGTTTTTTTAACTGTATTCTTTTATAATTTTCATTTTTTTTTTTTCTATTTATATAATATCATAAGTCGTTCTTTCTTCAATCTGCTTTATTTATTTACTATGCACGACATTAAAAAAAAAAAAAAAAAAAAAAAAAAAAAAAAAGACAATTTATATTGTTAACCTGGTTCAATGCAATGTTGTTTGTTTGTTTTTCTTCTCTTTTTTTTCATTAAGATTTTACGTAAGAAACTATTTTTGTTTACTAATCATCAGTTTTGAGGTTCGATTCGTTAATGTATACAATAATATATATATATATTTGGTATTTCACTTCATTCTTATTGTTTTTTTTTTTTATTATAATATATATAAAAAAAAATTGTTTTGGTTTGTTATCTTTTTTTTTACTTATGCTAAACTCAAAAAAAAAATTGTATGCGTTTTTCGATTTGTTATGCATTATAAAAAGATTCCATTTTTTTTTTAACACTAAACATTTACTTTGATATATATATATATAAAAAAAAATGTGTTTGTATATTCATTTTCCTTGAACAACATTTAAAATGTATGTAATTAGTTGTTGTGAGGTTTCTTTTAAATTGTTTTGCTCAAATATTACATTTCATAATTTTTTAATTGCGCTTTGATTTCTTCACACAAAAAAAATACATACAACAAAATTAGCTTGGCTGCTTATGTTTAATATGAAAAATAAAAAAAAAAAATATGTTCTTTCATTTATCGTATAAAATATAGTATATGAAAAAAAAATTACCAGCTCTACGAAAAAAAAAATGTTTATGCATCTATATATGTATCTATATAAATGTATGTATATTTTTTTGCACATGCACAAAAAAATATTTCTTAAAAAAAAAAACACACTTTTTATGTTTAATTTTCTTTATAAAAGAATCTTTTGTTGAATACGTTCACGTTTCTGCTTTTCTAGGCATTATCTTTGTTTAACCTCTAGCTTGAACAATTGATGAGACATTTGTATGTGATCGATCAATCGTTAATCGTCGTTAATTGTTAATCGCTAATCGTTTATTGGACAAGGAAAAAAATTTGCTTTACGCTTGGACTAAATACTATTTACGAGACGAGAGACGCTAACGGCTAAGTTGATTATTCTGATATTCGATTACAAGCTAAGGCTACTATTGGTTGAGTATTCTGTACTTTGTAACTATGTATATCGATTGTTATCGATTGATGCCTATGTGTGTGAGTGTGTGGGTTTGTTTGCTATGTATGTATGTGCCATATGTGCTTAGGTCTGAGTGCCGCTCGAAGCGCTGCAGAGAAGCTTCACAAATTCGAGAAAAAAATAATAATAATAATGAACAACAAAAAATTCGTAAAGCAAAGAGAGCAGCCTGAACTTCTCTATGCTGTCATGCTCTCTTGTGCTTCTCACTGTTCAGTTCTCCCGTTTATCTCTATCCAGTTGCTTGGTTTTGTTGTCGTACATTTTCCCTTCCATTATGCTTTGGTGCAACTTCTCTCATCGCTTCTCGCTTCGTGTTTGTTTGTTCCTGTCTACTTATTTTTTATTGCTTCGCTTGCTTGTGTAAAGCTTTTTTTAAATATTGTTCAAGTCTTATGGCCTGGCATTCTTGCATTCGTTTTACTTATCCCTTTGCCATCGCATTACTTATCTATTTACGAGTTGCTGTTTCGCTTCCTGTTACGCTTCTTGCGGCCGCCTAGTATAACTGCTTTTATGTTCGCTTTACGATTAATATTACTTTTGTTTTTTTTTACTATATATTTGTTAAAAAATTGCATTTGTATATATATTTGCATATCGACTTTTAGTTATTTCGAATCTTCTTGTTGTTACTTATGGATTTTGAATTTTTTTATTTTATTTTTTATTTTTTTGGTTTTTTTTTTTAGAATTTGTTTTAGTACTCAGCACAACCAAGCTGTATACAAATATGATTAATTGTTCGCTATTTAACAATTTTTTTTTTTTTTTTTTTTTTTGTTTACTTAAATTTAAGATCTTTTCGGCTATAAATTGGCAAATAAAACAAATCAAAATTTAAGTGTTTGCAAATTGTTTATTTCATTGATCCAAAATGAAAACAAAATCAAAATATATAAAATTTTTAAAATTTGTGTATGTACGTATTTCAGAAATTTTGTTGACAAAGTAAAATTTTTCACATTTTCGTTAAAAACTAAAATATAATAATAATGAAAAAAAAAGTTATATATAGCGGATCATCTCATACCCAATTGATTTATATATGTATATATATATATGTATTATTTGAATGAAATTGTTCTTAACTTAGTTCATGTTTCATTTACATAAAGCGTGGGCGTGACAAGTTGTCTTCATAAATAGATCATATTACAAACAAAATACAAACTTAAAAAAAAAAAATTTTAATAAAATAAAATAAATTATAAATAAATGGTGACAATTTTCATGTTTGGCTGAAGCTGCCGAGCGTCACGCCCACTTGAATAAAGATATCGTCGTGTTTTCTTTTTCCTTTAACATTTGCTTATCGCTTTTCGCGTTTTTACTTGTGTTTTTTTTTTTTTCTCTATTTTATGTTTTTGCTTTCATCTTACTTCTGTCAGGCATTTATCACGTGCTTTTCGTTTCATTTAAGGTTTTAGTTTTTTTTTTTAAATTAATTTTTGTCAGTACTTATGTGTGTGTGTATGAGTGTGTGTGTATGCAACATGCTCAAGTTGTTTAAACGCATACAAAAAAAAAAGTAGAAAAAAAAACTTTATAATTATGAAAAAAATTTGTTTACAAACTATGAAAAAAAAAATTAGTTCAGTTTCTTCGCTTACATATTTTTCTTTGTAATTTTGTTTGTTGAACATTTTTGTCGGGCTGACGGCGATTCCACAAGTCCATCATAAGCTGCCCCACTCGTCCTCTCCCTCTCTCACTCTAACATATTTCATCGTATATATATATATATATGTATATAGTTGGTAAGAACAGCCTGAACTTGAGCATGCTAACATTTCATATAACTATATATCATAATAATAATAATAATAATAAAAAAAAAAAATTGATTTATAAATTATGAAAAAAAAAGATATATATAGTAAACAGATCTTCAGCTATATACTCGAATATATAAGTCAGTTTTTCCTTCAGACATAGAAACAGAAAAAAAAATATATTATTTGCCTTCACGCGCCTAACGTTAAAGATATACATATATTTGGATATATATATTTATGAATTTGCCTAAGGTTAAGCACAAAAAAAAAAAAAAAAAAAAAAAAAACTCCTCTCTTCTCTATATTTAATTATATAGAATTGTTGAAATATGTATATTGATACATTTTAAATAAAACGAAAAAAAAGCACAAAAATAAAAAAAAAATTACAACATAAAGTAAATGAGGAACATAAGCATGAACACAAAAAACAAAAAACAAAAAATTAAAAAAAAAAATGTTCAGAAATTCATTAATTTAAAGTTTAAGCTTAATGTTGAGAACATATAGATGGATGATCTACTTATATATACTTATATATGTGTATATATATTGTTTTTCATCTATTTTCTGAAATTTTTTTTCTTTTTGTTAAGTATGATATTGTGTGTGTGTATTTGAGGTTATGTGCGCCACAGATAGCCGCTATTAGCAGCAATTGTTGCTGTTGCCGTTGATGTTGATGTTGCAGATGCTGACGTTGTTGTTGCAGCAGCAGCAGCTGTTGATGTTGCTGTTGCTGTCGTGGTAAATGTGTTGCTGTTGAGCAACTTTTGCAGCTTTTGTTGCTGTTGCTCCATCGTATAGCTGTAGTCTGGTAACAATTGTTGCTGCGTTTGCAGCATGCGACTATTGTTGCTCTGCTGCTGTTGTTGTTGTTGTTGTTGATGTTGCAGCTGACTGCTGTTGTTGTTGCTATTGCCATGCGGACTCAAGCTTAAATTTTGGAATTGACTCAGGCCATTGTTGCTGTTGTTGTTGCACTGCATGTTAATGTTGCTATTGCTGCTGTGCGGACTAAAGCCCAAGCTGTTGTTGCTGTGCGGACTAAAGCTCAGACTGTTGCTGCTGTGCGGCTGCTGTTGATTGCTGTATTGCTGAAACATGTTGCTGCCGTGCGGACTGAGGCTTAAGCCATTGCTGCTGCTGTTGCTGCAGCTGCTGCTGCGTGACATATGTTGCTGCTGCTGCTGTTGCTGGTTGTAATTGCTGTAGTTATGCGGCGTGTTGCGTGGCATATTGTTGATGCTATTGTATTGATAGTGATTGTTGCTATGATTAGCAATATTGTTGCTGCTGTTGTGCGACAATGGTTGCTGTTGTTGCTGCTGTTGGTAATGTGAATGATACTGTAACATGTTGCTGGGATTGTGGTTGCTGCTGGTGTTGCCATTGGTGTTGTTGTTACTATTGTTGTTGTTGTTGTTGTTGAAGCCGCATGCCTGCTGATAGAGTTGCAGTTGCTGCTGCTGCTGCGGCGTCAATTATAAGTAGGGATAATGGTACTTCCTGCGGTACAGTCCATCAAGCAAATCGGCAAAGTTGTCGCCTAAATTCATAATTTGTTTTATTTTTTTTTTTTTTTTTTTTGTATATATATCAAATAAAATGAAAAATAAAAAAAAAAAGAGAAAATTTGTATATTAGTATATTATGGTTTTTCTTTTTTAGAAATTAAATATTTAAGCGTCTATTTGAAAAAGTTGCATTCGAGTAAATATTTAATTTAATTTTAAAATTAAGCTACGCATTTTGTTGTCATATATTAATTTAAATTTAAATTTAATTTAGTTTTTCAAGTGCTGCTGGACAAAAAAAAAACCCTAACTTAAATAACTTAGTTCTCGTCATTTTGATTTTAATTTAAAACTAAGCTAGAGATTGCGTGTGAAAAAGTTAGTTTTGTTTTTTGTGTGTTTTTTGTTATTTTGTTTATTTTTGTGTGTTTTTTTTTTTTTTTTTTTTTTTTTTTTTTTTTTTTTTTTTTTTTGATTTTGTTACGTTTACTTTTCTTTCTTTTTTATTACATTTAGGCATTTACGCCTTTTTGTCTTTCAAAGATTTTTTTGTTTGTTTGTTTGTTTAATTTTTAGCGAGTTTGTGTGTTTTAAAGTTATTTGGAAATTACACGACGTAAGAAATTCTTGACGAAAGATTTATCGATTATTTCTTGATTGTTGCCAAAAATCATATATATTTATCGATTTGTACGATTGATTCATTCATTGAACGTGCCATGTTTTGTTGTTGACTTGTTTGTGTTTGTTTGCAACTTTTTTATTATTAATATAATTACTTTTTTTTTTTAATTTAATTTTTTAATTTGTGTTGAAACAAAAGAAAAATACAAATATATATATTTTGACTCAAAAAATTATTCAATGGATGGAATTCTATTGTGAATGAGAACGTGTACAAAAATTGTTTTGTAAAGAGAACTTGGCAAGCAAAAACACAATTCAGATAAACATTAGAGAGAGAAATGTATATATATATATAGTATATATATATATACATATATCTATCGGCTATATAAGCTAAATACAATACGTGATTTATGATTGAAATCTTTTTTTTTTGTCGCATGAGTTTAATGGATTACAGTTGTAGAGCAAGGGGCACAGCTGCCTTCGATTTGCAAACTAAATTATATATATGTATATATATATATATATATATATATATATATATATATATAGTATATATATATATAAAACTGAAATGTTTTAGGTTTATCTTGGGATTGTAAAGCGCAAGCAATTAACTTTAGATAGACGAAGTTTTACATATTTGTAGAGAAGCGGTTTCTTCTGCGCATTGCTTAAAATATTATATTTTCAATTTGATATATATATATATATATATATATATATATATATATATATATATATATATATATATATATATATATATATTTCTAGGTTGTCTTTATGCAATGTTGGAACTTTTTCAAATAACGCTCTACATATTTTTTCAATTTTATTATTAATATTATTATCATTATTATTATTATTCTTTTTTTTTTTTTTTTTTTTGAGAGAGAGTCAAATAGTCTCGAATTATACGAATCACATGGTTTTATAGTTCTAGTAAAGATTGATGATATGAGAAACTAAAATAGAGGAATGCATAAAACATGGCACGCTTTGAATAGATTTTCTTTGATTTTCTTTTTTTTTTCAATTGGAATTTTTTTTAACAAATTTGCATTATGAGACGAAAGTTTTAAGCTCGCTGTTATATATATATATATATGTGTGTGTGTGTGTTTATATGTCCGATTATGTCCGATATGTAGGAGTGCGTGTATATGTGTGTATGCGAATGTGTGTGTATAACTGAATCCAAATTGAGCGCGAGAAGCATTGCGAAAAGTTCAAGAAGTTGAACGAGTAAAATGTACTTTGTGCTTGCTGCTGTTTCTTTAAAGCTTGTCGCTTGCTGAGCTAAGAACATGAATACTTTTTCTTTCATTTGTTGCTTCTTTCAAGTTTCTCACTTCGCTTGCCAAGCTAAGAGAGAGAGAAGCGCATAAGCATAGTGTAATATATATGCCATGCTTAAAGCTTCTTCTCAGCGAAATTGAACGCGAGAAGCATTGCGAAAAGTTAAACTCTTCAAGCGAGCAAATGTATTTTGTGCTTGCTGCTTCTTCTTTAAAGCTTCTCGCTTGCTGAGCTAAGAAAATGAATAATTGTTTTTCGTTTGTTGCTTCTTTCAAGTTTCTCACTTCGCATGCTAAGCTAAGAGAGAGAGAAGCGCATAAGCATAATGTAGTATATATACCATGCTTAAAGCTTCTCTCAACTGCAACTTCTCACTACGATTCTTGCGCTCAGTATTTGAATGTCAATTGAGGTCAGTTGTCTGTGTATGTATGTATGCAATTATGTAAGTTGTTTTTATGGTTTGTGAACTGTTTCTCGCTGCTAGACTACTTAAATTATTTATTTAGACTCGATTCTTATGTGCTCTCAAAAAAAAAAAAAAAATGTTTAGAATTAAATTCAATTTTATGATTACGACTATCATTAGGCATAGTAGAGAATATAAAAAGGAATAATTACTATCGAGACCAAAGATAGCATCGCAAATAGCATCGAATAATGAGCGTAATTTTTCCATAGCTCCGTCTATAAAAAAAAAATGAAAAAAAAAAATAAACAAATTTGTACAACTTGCATTTGCTGTTGTTGTTGTCGTTGGCGCCAGCTGATTTTCTTATTATATTTTTTATAAATATTATTTGTTATATTTTCTATTTTACATATACATATATAATATATATAGATACATATAAATAAATATATATTTATATATACATATAGATACATAAAACATGTATATATATATAATTTAGTTTTTCTTTTCATATTTTTTTCGTAACACTTTTTATTTTTTTTTAAATAAAGAAAAATCAAAGGCAGGTTGAAGAGTCGATGAAATGGCAGACATAGAACCAAATTTTCTGGATAGGTTAGTTTTTTTTTTTTTTTTCGTTCTAGATGGGCGTGGCATGAACACACGCCTCGGTTAGTGCAACAGCAATAAGGTTGGTGGGACACATATGTATGTATGTATATATATATATATGAGATATTTAACAAAACTACTTGAGATACTAATTAATAAGAATAAACTAAATAAATGCTCGATTAACGTTTGCTAATATAAAAACTAAAATTAAGCGCAAATATATAATGTTTAACAATTAAAATAAAATACATTAAAAAAAGAAGAAAATAAATGCCTTAAATATAAACTGATCAAACAACAAAGAAGAAAAAGAAAGAAAAAAAAACATGAATTGAACAACGTGAGAAACATTAAAAAAAAAAAAAAAAATTGCCCTTTTTTTCTCTTGTCTAAAAAAAAAAATGTCATTTTTTTCTCTTGTCTAAAAAAAAAGTAGCTTTGTTAATATGAGTTGATGATTTTCCAGAAGTGTTCCAGTTTTCTTTTCTTTTTTTTTTTAACACTTAAACAGCAGGCACAACAAAAAAAAAAAAAAAAAAAAGAGTAGGAATAAACATTAGAAAATGTATATACAATTAGCACTATAAAAAAATTGGAAAAAAAATACATATATATATGAATATATATATATATATATATAGAATATATATATATATATATAGCATAGAGCCCCGCCTACTCCACACACTTTTATCACTTGAAACAAAGAAAAAAAAAAAACAGAACATTGCTCTTTTTTTTAAGGTTATGATTTTATGCATGATACACTTGTAAAAAAATATGAAAAAAAATATATCAACATAGTTTTTATTTTGTTATATCATTCTTATGTTTTTTGTTATTGTTCGAGGCGTTTTTCAAGTCAAAGTTATCGGTACGCACCGGAACCGATAAGGGGGTGTTTGGCTTTACTGTACTTTACTTGTTACTTTTCGCAAATGAAAACTTGCTTGTCACTGCCTTAAAAAAAAAAAAAAAAAATTATACAAATTTCTTTTTTCTTTTTTGACACATGAAAAAAAATACCAAAAAAAAAGAAATTGAAGTTCGATAACATCGATAACCGTCTTGATCGATTTATATGATCGATTTATATGATCGATTTATATGAACGCGTTCAAGTAAGCGCACCCCGTTATCGGCTACGTAAGTGCGCGCATACTTACCATGCGCCACACGCTTCGCCTCATTCTTAACACGTCAAACAATCCCTGTCTCTCTGTCTCTGTCACTGCCTCTGCCTCTCTTTGTCTCTTTCTCTCTCTCTCTCTCTCTCTTTTGAGCTGTGAACAAAAAAAAACCTGTTGCGCGAGCCCCTTGGCGGCGTTTCATTTGCACGTGTGAACGTGGGCTAAAGAACAAACAAAACAAAAACGAAAAAAAAAATGGAAGAAGAGGCGCGCAGACACGCAGACACACATACACAAACACGCACGCACACAAGCACACAGAACAGGCACACACGCGCGCGCACATGTTTACCGTTGTTCTGTTGAGGAGCAAAATTTTGGCATTTGCTTTTGCTTTTACGTTTTTTTCATCGACAACAAACAAAAAAAATAAAAAAAAAAGTTGTTTTCTTTTTGTTTTGCGTTTGCTTTTTATTCTTTTTTTTTTTTTTTTTGCTTTCTATATATACTTAGGTATATATATATATATTTATATACTTTATATATATATATATATATAATTATATATATGATTATATATGCATTCTCGCTGCTATCGGTCGACGTTGCTTGATGTGTTGTTGCTGGTGTTGTTGTTGTTGTTGATGCTGTTGTTGTTGTTGTTGTTTTGTAACACACTACAAACTAAATAATTTTAAATTTAACTCTATTTTTGCAAATATATATATATAAATACGTTACTTTTTATTATAAATATATATATATATATATACGTATATATATATACATATATATATATATATATATGTTATGAGAATAATTTGTTGTTTGTTAAATCATAAATATGATGCGATTGTGTTTTATATTGTTGTTGTTGTTGTTGTTGTTGTAGCACGCTTGAATGTAACAAACAGGGCAACGTTATTTATTTTATATTTAATTGTTTATGTGACAATTTTTTTTGTTTTTAATTACATTCAGTTCCTTTACTTAGTTCAGTTCTTTTGATTTTTATTTGTTATTTAATTTTATGTTTTATGCTTTGCCACAAAAAAAAAAAAAAGTTGTTCACGTTTATATATTTCTTTTTTAATTAAAAAATTAATTTATAGATATTTTTTATAGTTATTTGCCGTGGGATATTTGTAGCTTTAGTTTTTGTCTTAGTTTAGATTTTTTTTTTTATGCAGCTCAGTCCGTTTCGTATTCCATTTTAGCACACATACACTCGAAAAAAAAATTGTCTCGTTTAGCACATTCTCTGCAATTATGTATGTATGTACGTATATATATATATATATATATATATATATATATGAGTGCTATATATGCATGTGTATATGTATACAAAAAAAATGGATATATATATATATATATAGTTTTGCTATTTATTTAATATCTGTTTCTGCTCTTAGCCTAAATGCAGCTCAAAAAAAAAACAGTGCTAAAAAAAACAATTGTAACTGCAATCGATATTGTTATCGATTGATTTTGTTGCATATATAGCTATGTGTTATTGTTGTTTCATTTACTGTTTTAGGCATGAGAGCTAATCGTTGTTTGAGGAGGATTACAAGAACAATGAACGGCACTTGGGTTCTCTCGGCTTGAACGTTTCTCTGCTCGTTTCAATTTTCAATTTTATTAAGATTATTTGATTTGTTTTTTCTTTATTCATGTGTATTCATGTGTGTGTGCGTGTCATTGTGTACGTGTGTGTGTGTGTGTGTGTGTAATGCTTTATTTTTTTTATTCTTGGCTGCACTAAAACTGCTTTCTATAAAAGCTAAACAAATTTCAAAAAAAAAAAAAAAAATGTATTTAAAAAAAATTGCCTTTTTTTTGTTTTGTTTCTCCAGTTTTTGTTTTTCGTTAGTATTATCTAAAGTTAATTTTAAGTTAAAAATACGCATTAGTTATTTTTTAATTTTTAAAGTATTTGTTGCTTTTTTTTTTGTAGTTTTTGTTTTTTTGTTGTTTTTTTTTTTTGTTTTTTTTTTTTTTTTTTTTTGTTATAAAAAAATTATTGTTCAAATATACAATTCAATTTGTTTGTATTTTGACCATATTCATATATAGGTAATTAAATAATTAATTATATATATATATATATATATATATTATAATTATATATATTATATATATATATATAAGCGAACATTTCTCTTAACTTTTTCTGCGTCATTTACATGGAAATCAAATTTTAAAAAACAAAAAAAAAAAAAAAAACATGAAACAAATTGCAACAAGAAATTTTGTTGGTTATTATATAGAAAATACGTTGCTAATAAAAGGGAACTAAAAAAAATTATTTATATCTAAAATTAAGTATGCTTAAAGTTGATTTTCTTTTTTTTTTTTTTTTGTGTGTTTCTCCATGGGGCGCGGTTAGAGTTGGTTGATTGTTTGTCATTGTTGTTGTCAAAATTAACAAAAAAAAATTATAATAAATATATATATATATAAATTTATATATATATATTTATATATACACACAAGATATATATATTTCTCGTGTGGTTATAAACTGGTCTGTTGTTTGGGCATTTCATTGGATGTTATTGAAATTTTCATTTCTTTTCTTTGCTTTGTTTTTGTTTGTTTTGATCAGCTTTTGTTTTTGTTTTTTGTTTTAGATAAACTTTTGTGCATCAAAGTAGGGATGCGTTTTTTGGAAGCGCTGTTGTGTTTTTAATGATCTACCTCTGTGAACCATATTATTGAAGCCGGCCGCCATGTGCGGTGGTGGTGGTGGTGGCGGTGGCGGTGCCTGCGGCGGTCCCATTCCCATCTGTGACATGAAATGCGCCGCCTTTGCCTTGCCATGCTCCTCGGCCAGGCGCACGGACAGCGGCTGTGAGCCGCCCTCGGGTATAACGTTATTCAGCGCTGAGATAGCCTCCTGTGCCTCCTCGCGTTTATTATAGCTATATGTATGGATCGCACAGATATCGCATAACGATGCCGATACACATATATATATATATCAATATTATGCATATGTATGCCAAAGAGAAATGTGAAGAGAAAATGAAAAAAGAAAAAAAAAAATAAACAAAAACAAAAAAAAACATCATTAGAATGGAAAGTGTTAATGTTAATGCGATAGATATATTTTTTATATATATCGATGATTGTTATCGATGTAATTCGATTCGATTATTGTTTGCCACTTACCGTACAAATGCCACACCCCTTGGCCGCCCAGTTAGCTTATCACGCAATATATTCTTTTGCACAATGGAACCGTATTTGCCAAAGATCGTGTCCAGCTGATCGTCGGTTATCGTGCGCGGCAGATTGGTCACATACAGATTTGTATCCTTGATCGATTCACCGCCAGGACGCGCATATGAAACCTGCAAAAAGTACAACAAAAAATAATAATATTAAGAGATTGTCAATTGTTGTGTGAGATTAGAGCGAGCGTGGATCAGATCAGGTTTATATATTCGTCTAGTTATTTTGAACTAGCTCACTTATAGTGCTCGCTCTAGTTCATTTAGTTATTTCACTATATTTACCTTGAGCCGCTTATTGCGCACTGTGATCCCATTGAGCACTTTAATAGCACGCTGCGAATCCATTTCCGATGTGAAGTCCACGAAAGCATAACCAAAACTGTAGCCAGTCTAAATTGAATTGCAAAAGATATATATTAATATTTGATAATATTGCTATAGCTAATGATGGATCAGTTTTAGCTCTGCTAAAATCAAATTCAGAACAAGTTAAAGCTCAATTGTTTAGAATCAATTTAGAAGAGATCAACTCACCTTATAGTCTCTCATGATTCTGCACGTGTTGATGGGTCCAATGGCTCTAAATAGGGCATACAGCTCGCGATCAGTCATATCCTGCGGCAAATAGTTGACTATCAAATTGGTGTTGCTTGTGCGCTGATCGTTCATTAGATCATCGCTGCCGCCGCTGCCGATCGATAGGCCGCACAGATTGTTCAGCGAATTGTTGCTGGCCATTGGCATATTGCAGATGTTGCCGCCAAGGGAATTGGCGCTGCCGCCATTTCCCCCAGGGAAATCGTTGTAACCGCGACGCGACGAGGAACTTGGAAATGTAAATTCTGTGTCCTGTGGTGAGAACGCATAACGTGACTGTAATCAAATTAACCATACAAAGATATTCTAATGTTGAGAGCAGGCCTCATAAAACGCTGTACACATTGTAACTTTCAGTTTGTGGGTTGAGGAGATATCGACCGTGTATCGCTGTTATCGATATACATACATTCTCTATGTCTCTCTCTCTCTCTCTCTCTCTCTCTCGCGCGCGCGCTTTCAGCAGCAGCATCAACAACAACACACAAAAGTTGTCTACGAAATTTATGGTTTTTATTTTAAAGCTTAATTAAATTGCAGAAAAATTAAAGTTTTGCATGAATCGAAAATGTTGAAAATGCTCAAAATGTAACGTGCGTACTTAACGGTTGCTATTTAACAGACGCATGTTAACGTTTAACAGCGCTCGGCTCTTACAGCGTCTGCTGTGTTTATGTTCATCTGTGTGTGTGTGTGTTTATGTGTTCAACTGTAGTTAACAGCATTTAGCGTGGCATTTGTTTATAATTTATTGTTTAATTTGGGGCAATCGGTATTGCAAATTGTGAGCATAAAGCAGAAAAAGAAAACTGAAAAACAAAGGCAATTCTCAAAGAATATGAATAGAAAAATCGAACGAATTGCCAGCTGTATATGCGTGCGTGTATGTGTGTGTGTATATATATGTGTGTATATATATATATGTGTGTATATATGTGTGTGTATATGTGTGTCTATGTGTATATATGTGTATGTGTGTATGTGTATATATGTGTATATATGTGTATATATGTGTATATATGTGTATATATGTGTGTATATATGTGTATATATGTGTATATATGTGTGTATATGTGTGAGGGTGTGTGTGTGTTTGTGTGTGTGAATGGCTGCAACAGCACAAATCGTGTGTGTGTTTGTGTGTTAGAAGAGAAAGAGAAAGTTGGAAAGGGTAGCTTATTAACAGCGCAGGACTGTTATACAAAATGCTATTAACAGCTCAAAGCTGTTATTGAATCACAATTGCTGCTGTTGCTGTTGTGTGACTGTTGCTGTTACTGTTGTGTGGCTGTTATTGTTGTTGTTGCTGTTTCAGTTTAATTCTGTTGTTCTTGTTGTTGTTGTTGTGACTTTTTGTTTGAAAAGTTTTGTATTTTGTTTTGCTGACCAAAATGCAAATTTCAAATTATCAAATTTAAAGTTGTATTTATTTAATTTGATTATTTTACAATTTCTTTAAGTGAAAATATTCATATAAATATTATAACTATATTTTGAGAGCATCCACAAAAACTGTATTTTTTAATATTTTCTTTTTTTTTAATTCTGATTAAAAGCGTGTGTGCCCCAGGAGCGTTCAATGAGACAAACTCAATAACATTCAACTAGAATAAATTTTTAAATATATTTTGCATAAACATACAAAAACGAAAACAAACAAAAATTCAATTATCAATGCAAATTGCAATTTTTTTTTTTTTTCTTTTAAATTATTTTAATATTTTTTTTTATTCTTTTTTATTGCTCATGCAATGAAATTTGAGTTTGATTGATCTCGAACTTTATGTTCAAACTAAAATATATAAATTTATTGTATTTACTAGAAGACTAAAAAGCTGAATATCTAACGAAATACGTACCATTCCTGATGGCAGTGAATGAGACATGCCAAATACACGTCCACCGCTGTTTCAAGATTGATGGATTGAAGAGAAGAAAATATAACGATATTAGCACACAACATATTTATAATTATTTTAGTAAAAAAAAATTATAATACAAAAAAAAAAATAGATTACTAAATTAAAACTGATTTAAGGCGCAATTTAGTTTTTGGTTTTCGAAATATGTAAAATGCTATGTAATGAATTGAAATTATACTAATGTATGAATGAGTTGGCTTAAAGACTAACTTAAGTTGGCTTAATAATAATCATCATTCATTTAGACCTAAATAGGCAATCCAATGTGTGTGCAGCAGCAGTTAAACCTAACAGAGCCGCATATAACATACTGTTAGTGGCTCTGTTAATGTCAATGGCTTACACGCATTGCATTGCCATCATCATATTTCTAACAAGACTTAGTCGCTTAAATATCTATAAGTATGGACAATTTTCGTAATGTGTAGCAGCCTTTTGGGCGCTAAATGCAGAGAGACAAAAGCAGCAGAGTTAGATATCCAATTTTTTTTCTTTTTTGGTACTAACTCTGCGCAAAGCAAAAGATGAAAAAAAATTTTTTTTTTTTTAATTCTGATATTTTTATATTTATATATATTTTTTATTTTATTTATTTATTTTTTTTTTTTTAGTATTTGCATCTATATATATTAATACTTTGAATTTTTTTTTTATTATTCGCACTTAAAAAAAATGGAAAAAAAATACACCATAATTTCTTAATTTTTGATTTACACTGGAAAAAGAATTCGGACACATATTTCATATTTTTTGCACTTAAAAAAAATGGAGAAAAAAAATACTTGTATTTTTACACTGAAAAAAAGTGGATACCACTTTTAGACAATACGGAAGCAAATTTGTAGTACACTAAAAAAAATAAACTGCGGACGTTTGTCATTTGCTTCGTTACACTTAAACCATTTTGTATAGTAATTTCAGCTACACTGAAAAAAAAAACACCCAGTGGATACAAATTCCTATTAAGCACTTGAAAATAAAAAAAAAAAAGCTTTAATTCTGCACTTGACAAAAATTGTTGTTACTGCACTTGAAAAAAAATTATAAAAAAAAATAATAACAAAATATAGGACTTCCCACGTGGACAATTTTGGAGTGATGGAAATTGAAATGTATTTTTTTTCCTATAGCAATGTTAAATTAATTTGTTTTAACTATTTTTTGTTTTGTTTTTGTTTTTTTGTTTTTGTTTAAGTTTATGATAAATAGGTCGAGTCTTTACTTACAGGCGTTGACGTCGTCTTCGTTTAAGGAACATTTTGTTGTTTGGGTTCTTCACAGAGAATTATCACACCAGTTTTCTTTTATATATATATAAATATATATATATATATAGATAGATATATATATGAGTGTATATATATTTGCTTATATTCTTTTCTTTGTTTCAAACAATAATAATAGTAATATTAAAAATAATCGTAATAATAATGAAGTGGAGCGAAAAGCAACCACACTAAATACAATCGAATCGTTTGTATTTGTCGTTGTTTTCGCTGATGCTGTTGAGATCGCTTATAAAGGCTGCGGTTGCTTGGCTGCTGTGGAAAGAGATCATGTCTACACAATTAAATCAACTGGCAAATAGATCGATAAACACAGATATTAATTCATATATATATATATGTAAATGGATCGAATTATCGATGCGGGATCTTGTGTGTAGATGTGTGTGTTGTGTTCGTTAGTTATAGTCAAAGAACTTTTTTCCTTCATTTTCATTCAAAAAAAAAAAAAAAAAAAACTTGTTGCACACGAAAAAAAAATTTAAAAAAAAAATGGTATAAACTTTGCTAATTGCCTACTGCATCTGGCAACGCTGGAAAAACTTCTGTTGCTGCTGTTAAACAACAGTCTGCTGTTGTGTTGTTTAATAACAGTCGCTGCAGTTTTGGTGCTGTTAAATAACAGTTTCTGCTTCTGTTGATGTCGTTGATTGTTGATTGCTGTTGTCTGGATGATTGTTGATTGTTGACATTGATGAATGCTGCTGCTGTTTTTGTAGTTGTTGTGGCTCAAGGCCTGGCATACTTGCTTGTTGTTGCTTTTTTTGAAATTGATTTTCTTTTTAAAATTTTCTTTTAATTTAAGATTCGCACCTGCTGTTGCAGTGCATAAGAGTGAGGAGTTATGGGCAATTCGTCTGTTATGCATTGGATATATAAGGAGAAATCTATATATAGATAACTTTGTGTGTGTGTGTGTAGGTGGGGGAGTGTAGGTGAGTATGTGTTTGTGTGTGTGTTTGTACAACTATAAAAACAACAACTGTTGCTGCTGCACTGCTTACTGTTAACCTACATGGCTACACATACATAGCTTAAGCTTAACAGTGCTGTTGCTGTTGCTGCGGCGATGGCGATGACGACTGCGGTTTCGACTGCGACTGCAACTGTTATGGAGCATATGTCAAGGTCCTGACACAGTTTTGCGAGAGCACGTGATACCACGCATACACATGCATTTGAGTTTGCACGCAGTTTGCAGCTCGCAGCATGCTCTCTCGCTTGCGCTAACGCTCAGTCGATTTTGTTTACATTTGACCGCCGCTTGCAGCAATAAATCTAAGGGCACAAAAGGAAAACAAAAATCGAATGACGCCATTTGGAGTATGAAGTGCGGCAACAGTGCACAACTTTTTATTATGCATTTTGGCATTTGGCACTTTATCCATTTGGCAATCAAAAGGAAGTTGAATCACGCAGCTCAAGGACCTAAAGAGATGATGATGCTGTTGCTGCTGCTGCTGCTGATGCTGTTGGCCCACTTGGCCCAGCAAAATAGGTCAACTAAGGACACTAGCACTCGGCACGAGTGCGTCGCCATGTGCGTATGCCTATGTGTGTGTGTGTGTATATATATATATACAGCAAAAAACAGTCAAGGGAGTGAGAGAGTGAGAAGGAGAGAGAGAGAGAGTTTTATGCTTAAACTTAAGCTTAGCCTATGCTATGAGTGAAAATGCATTTTTGAGTGAAATGAAGTAGCGAACGGTGAACGGTGAACGGTTCTTTTATTTTTCGATTTGTGATTTGTGGAGTGACGTTACAGTGGGGCAACGTAAAGCAAGTGGTGAAAACTTAAATAGACAATTAAATAATTAAATAACTTTGAATTACAAAACAAAAAAGAGAATTGGATTTTTTAATACTTTTTTTTTTTCGTTTAGATAAGAGAACATTTACCGGTACATCGTGAGGCTGTTTAGGTTGCAAAGGCCGCACCACGAAAACGTTGTTAGGCCGTTACGCTAATCCTCTGTGGCCGAAAAAAAATAGATATATAATATATATATCTTTAACGAAATCTGCTCTCAAATCCCGTTGAAACTGGAAATGGCGTATTTTTCCATCTTGCTTTTGGTTTTCGTATTCAGATTTTTATTTAATTATTTTATTATTATTTGTTTTTAAATTTATTTAAATGCAATTACAGTTACGTTCGAGTGGAAGATCTTGCCTTACGTTACGTTAAGTTAATTTGAGTATTGTTTCTCTTTACTTTGTTTTTGTATTTTTTTTTTTTTTTGTCTTCCTCCTTATATTTATTGCTTTTTATTTATCACATTTGTGTTGCAAGACACTGGCGAACAGAACGCGACGCGACGCGTTGCGTTACGTGACATGTTGCGTTACGTGACGTTAGCAATGCGAAGCGCTGTAGAAAATCGTGTCAGTATTGTATATATGTATATGTATTTAATGCAAAATGTGAGCAATGGGAGCATGAAACGACGCACCGAACTAACGTAAAAACGTAACTGTAAATGCTATAAATCGAGCGCATAACGAAAGAGCTACGTAAAGCGTAAAGGTACGGAGCGCAACAGCTTCAGAAATGAAGCGAGAGATGGGGTGGGGTAGTATTGGATGCAATGACTGAATGACTATACAAAAAACTCTAAATGTGAAAATGAGCTCAAAATAATAATTTTGGGGGGGGGTATTACGTGTCGGCTATGTATAAATTTATACATATATATACTTTCATATATATATATATATATATATATATATATATATATATATATATATATATATATATATATATATATATATATATATATATATATATATATATATGTTCATTTATTTATTGAACTGCTACGAGACTGTTTTTTTGCTGTAGTCTACACACACTGTACATATAGATTTAATTGTATATATAATTTGTATTCTTTTTTGAGGTTAGCTTAAGCTGCTCTATGTGCTTAATTTACGCTCTGTTCTCTTTCGTACTGTACAATCTAGTACAAATCAGATAAATAATAGTTCTAGTAGCTGTTGTTGCTTTGCAGTTCATGTTGTTGTTGTTGTTGTTGTTATCGTAGCACACTCAAGAGTTTCCATTGTTGTTGAAAAAACAATAACAATTTTTTTCTGATACAAATAAAGGGAATGTGTGCATGTGTGTGTGTGTGTGTATTGGTTTAGGGGGTTAGTTTAGTATATTGATAGGTTAAGTTCGATTTTTTTTTTGCTCTGATTCTTTTTAATCACAGAGGATGCTGGAGAGGGGGGGGGGGGTGTTTGGGTTGCTGTCAATATATACCAATGCATACAGCGACGTTGCCAGATCATCAATTGAGCCTAGCAAAAAAAAAATCAAGTCGAGTGGGTAAAGATATGTCTAAGTCTACTATCAGCTGCAAAGTAGGCAAAACTATTTTATTAATTTTTTTTTTTTTTTTTTACAGCTATAAATAAAAACTGGGACAAAAAAAAAACATATATATAGTGGGAACTTGTTACAGTGTGCGCGCTAGAAAAATAACTTTTTGGCACGTTAATTGGCTGTCTTTGTGTTCGTGTGTGTGTGTGTGTGTGTGTGTGTGTGTGTGTGTGTGTGTGTGTGTGTGTGTGTGTGTGTGTGTGTGTGTGTGTGTGTGTGTGTGTGTGTGTATGTGTATTTGTTTTCGTTTATGTTCGCGTGTGTGTGTGTATTTGTTTTCGTTTATGTTCGTGTGTGTGTGTGTGTATTTGTTTTCGTTTATGTTCGTGTGTGTGTGTGTGTATTTGTTTTCGTTTATGTTCGTGTGTGTGTGTGTGTATTTGTTTTCGTTTATGTTCGTGTGTGTGTGTGTGTATTTGTTTTCGTTTATGTTCGTGTGTGTGTGTGTGTATTTGTTTTCGTTTATGTTCGTGTGTGTGTTCGTATGTGTAAAGAGGGATATTTAGGGATATTTGGGGATATTTTGGGATATTTGGTAATGTGTAGCTGTTGTTGTGTGTGTGTGTGTTTTTTTTTTTTTTTTTTTTTTTTTGTTTGGAATGCTTGAAGATGAAGAAACTGAAGTTAAAATTTACCTCGACTTGTTGTAACCGTATGGAGGATAACCACCGTTATTATTGTTACTACCCGGATTATTGTTGCCGTACATATCCTGAGAGTGTGTGTGCACGAGTATTTTTAGCAAAATACTCTGAGTGCGTCGTTCTTTTGTACAAGACTTGAAGATTAATTCTCGATTTCTTTTCTAGCGTTTATATCTCGATCTACGAGATCAGAGAGTTTCGTATTCTACTCTCTCTCCCTCTCCCTCTCTCACCCTCTTGATCACTTGGCGCTCAGCGCTCTCAGCTGCCAGCTGCTGTTAGTGTTTTTCTCTTCTTCTGTGTTTTGTTTTTGTTTTTCTTCTTTTTTTTTTTTTTGTTGTTGCTCTAATTGCCTCGTCTGCTTTGGCTGTGGTGTGAGTGAGCGAGCGAGCGTAAGCGTTTATATGTATTTGAGAGAGTTTTGGTCTTTATGCCAGTGTGTGTGTGTTTTATATTGCCTGGCGAGAGCTTTTTGAGGCTCTCGTCGTAGACTGGAACGCAAATAGTTGCGCTCAAAGCCTTTTCGTTTCCTTTCTATCCAGCCACACAGTAAACAGTTAGTTAATCAATTTGTCTCTTTCTCTTTGTTTCTTTCATGCAGTTACTATCAAATATATTGGCGGGCGCTTTGTCGTTTCTTCTTCTTCTTCTTCTTTGTAGACTGGACTGTTATATTTTACTCTCTCTGTCTCTCTTTCGTCTTTGTAGCTGTTGTTGGCGCGCTCAGCTGTGTTGTTGTTGTTACTATGATGGTTGTTGTTGTAGTAGTAGTTGTAGTTGGAAGTGAGAGGTGAGAAATTGGCAAGGAAATTAACATATGATCATATATGAGACGTGCATTATGCATTGTTTTCTCTTACTTAATGTGTGCGTGTGTGTGTGTGTGTGTGTGTGTATGAATGCAAATGTGTGTGTATGCGTATGTAAGCGATTTTTAACAGAGTAAATTATTTAAAACGGCAGGCAGATTACAACAATATTTAAAGGCATCGCGAGTGTGTGTGTGTCTCTCTCTCTTTGTGAGCAAAATAGAGTTGCCACCACAATAAAAGCAAATTGTATGCACTGTACATACCACCTTGCCACCTTCAATTGCTTGATTACCATTTAGAATAAGCTTGACTAGAGTTGTCACCCACCCCCAAGCACAATTATTAACTTTAACGAAGCCGATCTTTGTGCATAATTACAAAAGGGTTACCATCTTATATTTATAATAAAACATACAAGTCTTATAATGAAATAGGGTTGCCAGTTTATACAATTATGAAATCAAACTTCTTTATTTGCAGTATGATTTAGATTAGTTAGAGCTGTCGCCCCATAATGGAAGTCCATTAAAAAGGGGGCAAAGATTATACAGAGTTAAAGACTTGCCAGCCTGAGCATATGTTTATAAGCAAGAAAACTCGTTTCAGCAATATTAACAATATATAAATATATATTAGAGAAATAACTCTAGCAGCCAGAATGTGTCTAATTTGCAAAAAATTTCGAAAACCAAGACGTAAAAATGCGCTTAAATATATAAATAAAAACTATATATAGGGTGATATATATATAAAAATATATCTCTCTCGACAATACTAGATATTTATATATAGAGAGAGAGAGAGTGAGAAGGAGAGCCGACATACCTTGCCATTTTAAAGTTATAGAAAGACGACATGGTCGTTGAAGGTGTCACAGTATCAAAATTGAAATCCATTATTAAGGATATATGATGGATGTATCACACACGATTTATAATATTTATATATATTTATATATATATATATAGAATATTTGTAAACGAATCACAATTTGTAAGGCACAAGTTAGACTTGACACAAGTGAAACTCGACTGAAGTGCGTAGGGACGGTTCAAAGCTATTTAAACGATCGCCAGGATCTGCGCCCGATGGGCGGAGAGCTCGACAAGCTACCTGCCTGAGTGAGAGGGTCAGAAATTGGGCGCAAGGTGCGCGTGCCAGACGCGTGCGCTACCTGATCGAGTGGCAGAGGGAGGATGACAACCACCACCCACACGAGTCGAGTCGGCCCGATCAGCGATCAGCATTCGATCTACCGGGAAGCGTGCCATTTTTATGACGGACTTTTCTGGATTCAGGGGCAGATGTTTTGTCTTCTCGGAAGCTCTCTCGCTCTCTAATGCTGCTGTCTTGGCAATGGCAAGGTGGAAATCTTGAAAGGTGGAACATTGGGACACAAGCTGCAATTCGATTTTTACTCGGAAAGCAAGCTGCAAATTATATTCGAGCTGGAAAACTGAGTGCAAAGAGATTTACAAGGAATTAATCAAGTCGATTACAAATTAGTTAAGAATAGCTCGAAAGTTTTATTTAGACATGCAATAGAAGATCTAAGTTATATATTTGATTTGATAATTTACTTAAATAAAGGATATACGTTTTATATTTACTAAATTGAAACGGGTCAACTGCTCATTGATTAGGACAAGTCTTTAAACTCTATTTAATGGATTAGAATGTCGAAGAATTAAGACAATCCCAAAGGAAGAATGCAGAAGAAATTTGACTTATCTAGGGATATCTTTTGGGATATACTCAATGCTGAAGATAAACTCAATTCTATTTACGACTAACTTAAACGATAAAGTAAAATATAATATATTCTATGAATCAAATCATATATATCGAATATATATTTCCGAAATGTCAATTATGAATTCAAGATAAAATAATATAATATTAAATATTAGATATATCTCATATATAGCAAATCTATTTCTGAAAAATACTCTCGGCAAGGCGCCTGAAACCGATTTTCTTGGTATTGGGCTGACATTTTCCAACTAGCTCAGCTAATGAGTGACTGCTGATATATCACCTGCTTTTCAGGCAGCTGCAATTTCTCGCTAGGATTGTAGACAGTAATTTTTCTATTCCCAACGGAACTTTATACATGTAATGCGTATATATAAATATTAGTTTACATTTTGCTATATATGTATGTTATTTTGTTCATAGAATAGTATCGCATCATATATCTAAAAAAAATATTAGAGATATATCTGAATAAGCTGCATAGCTTGTATATCATAATCTATTAATGTGATATATATATTTATAATCAATGAAAATTTAATTTAATTTAAAATTAAATTAATGACAATCTTAATATTCATCTCAAATTGTTATCAAACTATTTTATTTTTTCCGTATTTCCATGAATGTATTATATTATAACCTTTTTTTTTAATTTTATATCAAAGAAACATTTTCACATTTTTGAAATTGCAACTCTGTGTAATTATCTCAATTATTCTGTAAAGAATTATTATAATAATGTCCTTAACCCAATAAACTAAACTGCAGAGCATTTCAAAGCTGGCGAACCTTAGTCAAAGGAAAAGCGAAAAAAAAAACAATTGTAACGAGTGGGGGTTAGCTCTTCGGCGCATGTTCCACTCCACACAAGAAAAAGAAGGGAAAAAAATACACAGAGCGTGGACACAGCTAAGCCGAAATTGAGGACAGGCCAACGCAGCCACCACTAAACCTCCCCTCAGCCACCCAGCAGGAGCTGTCGCAGCAGCAGCGTTGAATCGCAATGGGCTGGACAATAAATGCGTAGCTGCGTAAACGCCGTTATCAAAAAGGGAGCAAACGAATACACAAATAGGCAAAATGTTGCTCCGTGTATATATATATATATATATATATATATATATATATATATATATATATATATATATATATATATATATATATATATATATGTATATGTGTGGGTAATGCTCTTAAAGCACACACACAGAGACAAAGACTCCCGCGTACAACGGTACAAGGATATAAGAGAGCTCAACTAAAAGCGAATACATAACCGAATTGGTTCTGTAGCCAAAACTCGTACATAAACAATTGGCAAGCAGTATAGAAAGGGCGTGTTGTAACTGTTGTTGTTGTTGTTGTCGTTGTTGCTGCTACTGCAGCTGCTGCAAGTTCGAATCAATAGTAGAACGTTCCGAAGCGAAGTACCGAAAGAAGTTTCAGTTAGAAGAAGCAGCAGAGAGCATGTAGCTACGCATGTAAATCACGCTGAACATACGGTGAAAGCAAACAAGACTAAAAATCAAAACAACAAAAAGAAAGTCATACGACAGACAACAGCATACATGTGTGTATGCATGTACATATATACAAGAGAGCAATCGTCACACTAGCTGGCCCATACGATAGAGCGAGAGCGAGCAACAGATCGCAACTAATTCACAAAAGACAAAAAATGACAAAAGCAATGTCAAAGCAAACACTAGAAATGAACTAATATAGAAGAAAAAATACCCTGTGATCGTATGTCTACCAGATTTACTGAGTTTTCATAAAAATTTATTAACAATTTCGTACGCAAATACGTAAGCAGAATTTAATTATACAATAACTTATCATATTATTTTTATTTAATTTTTTGAATTATTTTAATATATGTGTTACTTGGTATGTAAGGGAAATATGCAACCCTCTACGCAGGACTGAAACTATACATGGCATTGAGCTTTGAACAGTAATCGAGTAGCTGAAAATGCAAATGTACGCTTAGCTGCTCCTACTGCTGCTGCTGCTGCAGATAACGGCAACTCTCAGTGAAGAAATTTAACAGAGAGCTGAAGAGCTGGAGAGAGCGCACGTATACAAAACAGTGTATGCAGCACCAAATCAAGGAGAAATATTAAGACAAAAATGAAATAACACAGATAGCTGAATTAACTGACGAATCAACAGCCAAAAAACAGAAACAAAACCAATACGAATTGCGGAAGAGAGGAAATGGCATATGGCAAGGCCGGCATTCCAGCTGATGTGTACATACATATATATACATATACATGTATACATAATGGAGTTTAATTTATGAACACATGTTATTGCATTTTTAACTGGTCAAACCCCACGCTCCATTCAGCTCTATCTCCCGCCCACCATCACTCCCCACTCAACCAGACGCGAGTATGCGAAACAGGTAACGATCGCCGATCGTTGCTCTCTCACAGGCGAATGGCCCATCGTCACAGGAAGTGGGGAGCCAAAAAAAGAGCAAGAGAGACAATGTGTAATCCAAAGCGAAGCAACAACACAAACTATGGAGAATGCGGCAGCTGTCCACAAATGCAATTGACGTCTGTCTGCGCGCTCTCTCATTCTCATTCTCTCACCACTTCGGCAGCTGCATGGCCAGCCAATGGCAACGGCTCAGACAGAGGGAGACGCAACGGAGTGCACGGCATGCACGAAGGCCGGCCGCCGGCGCGACTACCTGCTTGGTCGGAGAAAGAGAGAGAGTTCGAAAGATCTGCACATGAACACCTTTTCTTCAATGGAAAAATGGCAATAAAATCCAATATAAATCCAGCATAATTAAAGCAGGCGCGCGTGTGCCGGTTTATAATGTTTGTATTAAACAGCATTAACTTTTATGGCGATTGGTAATCGAATCGATCAATTTCGAGAGAGAATATAATAGAGTTATAACTGTTAACATTGGGAGTGTAGTTTTAGTAAATGCCAACATTTTGTGGCATTTGAATATGCTCCTGTCCAGCAATTATTGTAATTAATATAATGTACAATACAATAAGTAAACAATAAATTTCTTGCACAAAAAGCTTCATTTATCTTATCGCATCCATTTTCAAAACATCGACAGAACAGCTGCTACGTCACAGTGCATTACCGAAATAGTGATGCCACCACAGCCAAACGATTGCAGTTGCGATTTTATAAAAAATAATCTGTCAGCCTTACAAATTAAGGAACTGCTAGACGAAGAGAACGGGAAAGAGAACGAATGAACCGGAAGGGAATAAGCAGGACATGTAAAAAGGTTCATTTCGCTTAGGTAGACGAATACGACGGACAAGAGACGGCAAAAATGTGACATACACACACATACATACATATGTATGCAGGTCTACTTTTCGCAGCGTAACTGATGGGAATCAGTGTGTACACACTATGTGCATAGAAGCTTGTAGCTTAGCAGCGCGCACACATGGCAACTTTTTGCTGGACGCGACTGTATGCACGCGTTTTGTTGTAGTATTGTTGTTGTTCCTTATGCCGCTACAGAGCAGCTTGCAAGTGTTCGCCCTTTTCGTTCCCCTCGTTTACACGTTTCGTAGCAAAGGGCAAAATGGTAGTTTTTGTACAAATAAGAGAGAGAAAGAAATGAGAAACAGACGGCAACTCGATTTACCCACGTTGCCAGAAAAATTAATTTCAAACAAAAGAACAAAAATTATATACAAATGTACATACATACATATGTACCTATGTGTAAAGTGTTGTGAATATTCCGATAAACTTACTGTAATATGCTTGCCGTTTACCGCTTACTCTTTGACTATAATATTGTTGTTGTTTGTTGCTTTAAAAAAAAAGAGCACATTTGATGCTAACAGCAAAAAAAATACAAAAGCCTCAAAGCATGAATTAGAAAAAAAAAACGCTGCAGAGCGATCAAGTTGTTGGCTTGACAACGAGGGGGGCGGCGGCGGCGCTTAGTAAAGCCAACACACACACACATATACACACCATACATATATTAATATATATATATATACACATATATACACGTATACACGACGCACACAAACACAAGCGTGCTTCGTTCACTCACACGCATTCGTCATCGACGCTAGCAGCGAGTGGCGGCGGCCTCAGTGAACGAGGACGTTGTGCATGTGTCTGTCTGTGTGTTTATATATTTCTCTCCCTCTATCAGTGTGTGAGTGTATGTGTGTGTATATGTGAGTACGCGCGTACGTTTTCAACGGCTCGTTGCCATTTTTGCTTTGGTGCTGTCGTCTCTACTGCTAAAACTACAGTACACTGCAAAATTATGCCGACTTCTCTAGAAATGTGCACAATCATAATATATGTATGTATATAAGTTATTGGAATTTTACAAGCGTAACGAAAGTCTGCAGTTTGTTTTAATAAATAAGGCATACACTTTTCGTACGCACTGTATAACAGAATTCGTTTGTTTTGTATGGCTATATATACTAAACATACAAACACATGCTCAAACTGTTCTTCTTGTAAACATCACTTTACTGCACTTAAAAAATTTTTTTTTTAAATTAATTTTTGTATTTCGTTTTATACATATTTTCAGACCGTTTAATACACCAACAAACAACAGTGTAAAAAAAAAATAATACAGCGAGTAACTGCTACAGTTACTCAAAAATGCCCTGTTACTCGTTGTCTTTTCGCCGCACACTCATACACACATATGCATCCATACGCCTATATACGTAGTAAATGATATGTGCAATACATTAACAAAAATTGTAAATAAATTTTTTTAAATGTTGAAGCATTTTGGTTTACTAGAATGAAATGCAATAGCTACGCATGTTTTTTTAATGATACGATTTACTCGAGAGGGGAAAAAAAAAACAATTTATGTGCAATATTTGTTTTGGGTATGTTTTTCACAATGTCTGCGTGTTTTCTTTTTCTCATTTTCTCTTTTCGTCGATTAACATTATTTCGAATTATTTTTCAGCTTCTTTTATATACACTTCACGTCACGCTGAAACCCATTGTGGGCCCTAGTACATACACACATGCACAGATACGTTCAATATGTATGTACATACACACGCATGTGCCTGCATACGTGTGCGTACGTGTGTGTATGTATATTATGTTGTTACTTTAGGCAGGCTTTCTTCTTCGATTGCACTTAAAAGTCTTTTGCCCTCGACGATTAAACGCATACGAAAATGTATTGCATTGTGTATTTAATTGCAAAAAAAAAAGAAACGAAAAAAAAATTCAAGAAAAACAGTACAAAGTGGAGAAAAAAAAGTTACCAGAAAAAAATGCACTGCGCGCGGCGCTACAAATTTCCTTCACAGTTCACAGCCGACAAAATGATACTGAAAGCGTGACCGACTCGAGCGTGAGCAAAAAAGCAGCGATTACTATATCATAACAGAGTGCATCAACGCGGCCACACTACTGTTAAGCTTAAATTTTGCTGTTAGTTATCGATAGCTTTGGTAAACTTTGCGAAAACACAGATTTGCTGAGTTTTGTATGCTAAACTATAATTTTATTCGCTAACTACTTAACTGATCTAAGCTCAATTTATAATCAAAAAGTGTAGTAACTAACCTTAAAAAGAAATTTGTATTAAACAGTGAGCGAACCTATTTACAGTCTGCAAACGCATTATATACCTCCTGTTAACGCCGCATGGCATATCTTTAAGTGCTGCCACACTGTCAGCAGTTGAACAGCTGTCAACACTGATCTCTAAGCAAACGGCGCACACCATTGCGCGCGCAATTTCAAAATTACATACATACATACATATGTTATTGTGGTGTTTTAAACAAATGCCAAGAGTTCAAATTTCAGACTTCATTATCTATATATGTATATAATACTTAAAACTTGACGTTTATTTCGTATGTCTACAAGCTGATGAATACTACACTACAATTAAAACTAAGCTTACAATCGTTAACAAACGACTAATATATAAATGTTTTCGAGTTTGTATCAGTACGTAGGCGCTATACATATCTATATATATATATATATATATATATATATCTGTATACTTATCTGTATATATATACGAGTATACTTATCAACATAGAAAAAAAAACATAGTCTGCATATATATTAATTTTACATATATCTATAGCTAAAAAAAAAAAAACAATTTTTATAGTTAAAATGTACAGTTACATAGCAGTCCAAATCCGATTATTTTTCTCTTTATATTAGCTAAAAATAGCAAAAAACCGATAAAGCTATACAAATGTAACAGTTGCTTTTCATATCCTAGTATGTGTGTGTGTGTGTGTGTGTGTTTGAGGGGGAGGGGCGAGTGAGTGTGTGTGAGTGCGCGCGCGTGTGTGTGGATGTGTGCGTGTGTGTATGTGTGCGTGTGTGTATGTGTGCGTGTGTGTGTGTGTGTGTGGTGGGGGAGGGGGGTGTAGTAGGGTTTGTTCCATGTCTTGTGTCAGAGGTGCCACAGGGGCGTGGGCATGGGTGAGGGGGGGTTTGGGTCGGGTCTGGGGTTGTTTTGGGCAGTTCATTGATATAAACATAAACATAACACTACAAGTCTTTTTTTTTTCATTGAAGGGCGTATTGCAAGGCAAACGGGGCGCATACATTATCGGTTGCTTCTTAACCAGTATTTTGTTGTTGCTGTTGTTGATTCGTTTTCCGGGTACACTGCATTATGCCCAGTATTTCCAGTTTGCCCAGTATTTTTTTGTACACATTAACATTATGCTCACTCCATTGCCACTATTCTGTCATACACTAACATTTGCTCTCTTCCCACTATTCTGTTATATGCGAACGTTCGCCCAGTATTTTCGCATACATCCGTCCTCGACTCTGTACCAGTTTGTTATTTTCTATTATTTTAGTGTTTTGTTCGAGCATTGTCCTTCCTTTTCGTTTCTTTCTTCTCCTTTTCATTTACTTTTTTTTTTTTTTTTGCATTTCCCAGTATTTGGTTAATCTCCTCCTAGTTGCGATTTCGATGACCGCCACCGCCACCGCCACCACCTCCACGATTCCGGTTACCCAGAAAATGACGACCGCCACCCTGATTATTGCCACCCAGTCCGAAATTCTTAAACGGTCCACCCGGTCCCAGTCCCTGTCCAGGTCCCAGTCCCTGTCCAGGTCCCAGTCCCTGTCCTGGTCCCGGTCCGGGTCCCATGCCATTGCCGCCGCCATTGAATGCCACACCCAGATTGTTCATATTCATTCCATTCATATTGTTCATGCCATTCATATTCATATTCATATTGAGGCTATTCAAGTTAGAGTTCAGATTGTTGAGATTATTCAGATTCAGATTGTTGTTGGCAAACGGATTAAACGGATTGCTATTCATCACGCCCATACCATGGGGCGGCATGCCCAAAATGCTATTGGTGCGCTGCGGCGGTGGCTGATTGAACGGCGGCATGGCCATGCCCATGGGCAGCATACGGCCCACATTTGGGGGCGGCTGCCGTAGCATTTGAACGATATTTGGCGGCGGCTGTGACATATTTGGCAAAATGGGAGCTAAATGGGGCACTACCACTGAGGTGACAGTCTGGGGCGGATCCTCGGGCAGCTGAACGACCAGCCCATTGTCATCGATGTAGATGTGCAGCTTGGCGAAGATCTGCTGCAGCGTCTGATTGTTCACAATGAAGTTCACGTCGAAGATCTTGTTGAGCGACTCCTGTTGATGGAACTTTTTCAGCTCAGTGAACACCAGGGCGAGCTGTTGATTCACCATGATCTTGTTGTTGCTGCCTAGCTGCCTGTACCAATTGGAGCTCTGCAGCAGGTTACGTATCTCGGAGATTTGGCGTCCGCTGTCATTGAAACAGGTCGATGATGATGTGGTCGATGTTGTGGTGGATGTGGATGTAGATGTGGATGTGGAAGCATTGGCGGTGCTAACATTTAAATGCGCACGACGGGGATCACGACGCGGATCACTGCGACGCGGATCTCCGCTAGTTGCTGCGCCTGACTCTATGCTGGACGAGACGGCGGAGGTGACAGCGACGGATATGGAAGCGCCGCCCACTGTCATGGGTGGCGGCACGTTCATCGAGGGCAATGCGGCCAGTCCAACGGGCGGCGGTGAACTGGGTGTCGAGTCGATTAGCTGGGCATCGGGCGAGGCGATGCAGTTGCTCGTCTTGCGTTCGCGACGTTCTGTGGTGAAGGCAGTAGCTGTACTAAAGCTGGCACCGCCCAGCCCACCGGGCAGAATCGAGTCAGCAGCCGCACCCATCTCCTCTGTGAGCTCCGGCAGTCCGAGAATGCGACGCACGCGCGGATCACGCACTTCGCGGTGATCCTTGTGGCTGGCGCTCTGACGCAGCTGCGAATAACAGGCCGGTTCCACCAGCACCTCCTGCATCTGCCAGCGGATCGGGATGTGCGAGAAGATGGCCGCATCGATCTCGGTGGCGGGCAAATAGTGTTTCATCGGCTCGAAGGGCAGACGCATATCGGTGTCGCGATCCCGTTCGCGTTTCGCTGCATTCGAGCGCGCATCCTCCAGCGCCGCCTTGGCCGGCTCATAGTCGTACATGGAGCGACGGGAGTAGAGCGAGGCATTCACCGCATTAGGTGAAGCGTCTTGAGGTGAAGCACCCGAAGCCAGCTGTGTCTGCTGCTCCCCAGCGCCGCCGCCCAGTCCCTTAGGCGATTGTGAGCCCGGCTCCGGTGTTGGAATTGGTGTCATGGACCGTGAATTTGAATTGGAATAGTGTACACTGTCCAAGAAGCTATAGCTATCGCTCGTGGCATTCGCATCATGGTTCTCGCTATCGTCGGTCGCATTATCGCCGCTGTTCGCCCTGAACGGATTGTAGAAGGAGCTAAAGAGCATCTTATTAAAGGGTACGCCAGTTGCGCCGACTGGCGATTTACTGGCTGATGCCGGCGGACTGCTGCTCTCCCGGTGCGGTTCCGGTGTGCCGGGCGCTGACTCGGCCGACGCAGGAGCTGGTGATGTGATAGTTGTTAGCGTTGATTTCTGGGCGAGCATGTTGCTCATAAAGGTGGGCAGATCGAAAACGGATGGCAGGGGCGGCGCATCCTCATCGAGGTCTGACTGGGTAAGTGGCTTCTTTTCCTCTTCCTCACTGGAACGTTTCGATTTCTTTAATTTGGCATCCGACTCGGACTCATCGCCGTCCTCGCCATCATCGTTGCCATCGTCGATGACTAGCTGTTCGTCGTCCTCTTCGCGATCATCGTCCACTGGTTGGAAATCGAAAGAAGAATTATTACAAGCAGGTTAATAATAGCGCAATGTTAACCATAAATGTTAACAGGTTAAGGAATATATTACATCAATATTAACAGACTATCTGTCTAAAATAATATTAACAGCGCTCTGTTCATATTGTATGTTAAGTGCATGTTAAGATATGATATATATATAGAAGATAATGTAGCTATTCATCCTCAATATATACCTTATAAGTATCTCTAATCAGAGAATTTCGATTTGGTTCTTGCTTAGGCTATATACTTACGCGGATCGCTGCCTGGAAAGTTGACATGAGCGTCCTTCAGATATTGAGTATAGTCGACCATGATGAAGCCGTTGTTGCTGTTGCTATTGCTGTTCGAGCTGAGAATGGTATTCAGATTGCTCGACTCCTGCTCTGTCTTGCTGGATCTGCAACGAATACAAAAGCATAAGCATGTGCTTAATAGATACCCTATTAAACTGTGTGGACGAGCATGCTTACTTGGTCTCAGTCGTTGCCGCTGCTGTTGCGGCTGTTGTTGTTGTTGATGTTCCCGTTCCCGTTCCCGTTCCTGTTCTTGTTGCTGTTTGAGGCTTAGCTTCTTCGGCCTTGCGCTGAATCTCGCCCAGCTCTGGGAGCGTCAGGCCCACCTCGGTCAGTTGGCCAAAGGGCACCTGCAGCATCTGCTCCAGATTTGTAATGCCCAGCTTATTCAGTTTAGCCATGTGCTCGGCGCTGAGCACCTGCGTCAGATTCACCAAATCCAGATGGGCGGGCAAGGGTTTAACAGCAGGTGCACTTGGCGCCGCTGTGCTTGTGGCGCCAGGCGTCGTTCCTGAGCTTGATCCAGCACCTGCCCCTGCTCCCGCTCCTGCTCCCACTCCAGAGGCTGTTGGAGTTGTTGCTGCTAGCTTGGTGCCCGACTTTTCGGCCCAGCGCGACTTACGCTTCTTCTCTGGCTTTGAGTCTCCCGGACTCAGGCTGATGGGCGGATTGATGACCATGTCGAGCAGCGAGGGTATTGTACCACCGGCTACTCCTGCTGCTCCTCCTCCTCCTCCATTTGCTGGCGCCTGCTGCTGCTGGAGATTGGAATTGAGCGTAACAATGGCGCCCCCTTGATTGGCCGCCTGCGCAGCCGCCTTGGCAGCGGCATGCTGTTGATCCTGCAGTCGACTGATGCCGGCACTAGCCAGCGTTGTCCATGTATTGTCCATGTGGTACTGTTCGCACAGCTGTTCGTGGCGTCGGGTCATCTGGTTGAGCGCAACGTCACGTGAGATGCGCTTGAAGTCGCCGAGAATCTCTTTGGGCGCCGTCTCCATGTGCTTCAGCAGAATGTTACGCAGCTGTTCGGTCAGTGGCTCGCCATGATGGAAGAGGCAATCGTCGCCGGCATAGCAATCCATGCCTAGGTAGTAGAACTTGCAAGGGAACTCCTTGTGCATGTAGCTGCACTTGTCCCGCTTGGCACAGCAATCCTTCAGGTAGAATTTGCACAGCTCCAGTTTGCGTGGCTCGCGCGACTTTTCATCATTGGAGTCACGACGATTGCGTTTACCGCCGCCAAGTCCTCCGCCTCCACCACCGCCGCTGCCGCCACCACTGCCTCCTCCACCGCCGCCACCGCATGCACCCATGCCAGGTCCTCCACCCAAGCCACCGCCGAGTGCACCAATACCACCGCCTCCATCGTGGCGTCTATCCAGATCACGATCACGGTCACGTTCACGTTCTCGCTCCCGATCACGTCGCTTGCGTCCTCCTCGCATCTCCTTCTCGCGCTCACGCCGCTGACGTCGACGCTGAGTAGCACCCATAGCCGAAACATTGGCCACCTCGTCCTCCGAATAGGAATCATAGCTGCTGTAATTCTCTGGCGGCGAGTCATAGCCCGCATCGTCGCCCATGCCAGGCCATTCGTTGCTACCGTAGCGGTTCGCTGCGGCATTCGCTGTGGTGCCACCTGGCGGCGGGCTACCGCCACGGACATTCATCATTTCGTATTCGTCCATTTCCATGTCGTCGCCGCCGCCAACGCCGCCGACTTCTTCCATTGAATCACGGCGAGCACGTTTCTAAGAAGAGCGAAAAAAATGTTATAAATCGTGACGCGCTACCAAACATACCCTATAATAATAGAGAGTGTCTATATATGCTTGGCTGGCATGATCAACTAATGCACAACGCACATAGATACCCTGTAAAAGCATATAGAAACTACCTTTGTTATACCATATGCTGGAAGTAGAGATACCCTCTCCAATTCTCCTAATGTATTTCGTTATTATGTTTTCGTAATAACGTAACTGTATTAAATGTACTATAAATACCCTGTTCTTTTAATGTAAACAGTGGAAACAAAGTGAATACTCCCTAAATATATACAATTTCGTATGGGCAACACTATACAAATACCCTCTAATTTACAATCTACAATCAAATATAAATAAATAAATTAAATAATTCAAATTTTGGCTATAATTTATACAATGGTAAACCATTTACTAACCTAGCCTTTTACATGACATACTCGACTAACGGATACCCTTCATTTTGTACTATAATCAATATGTTTTTTAAGGCATTATATTAATTATTATTTAATACTGAATAATTTAAAATAAATCAATTTATAAATAATAATTAAGAATAGGAGCAAAAATTCTAAATTTTTATAAATTGTCTTGATATACACAAATATACATATACATTGAGTGCAAGATAATATTAAATATATAAGAATTGATAAAACAAATACACATCAATTCTACAATTATATATTTATTAATTATATAAATTAATTTTATTTGTATTATTATTATTATTATTTATTTATTTTTATTTTAATTTTTTTTTTTTAGAATTTTAGCAATATTTTTTGTTTATATGAACTCGACTAATTTGTTTATATCAATTAATTTGTTTATATTATTATATTGCAGGGTATTTTGCTGTTGATATTTTTTAAATATTCAATTTTTTCAATTCTAGTTAATTAGTAAATTTCTATATATGTATACTAATATAATTCCCCTCATTAACTTAATTGGTCCAACTATAGGACTCTATGCTATGCTATGCTCTGCTTGTGGCGAAACTGATTTCTAACGTTTCTGCCGCTGCTGTTGCTGCTACAGCAGATGAATTCGCCTCATGTCTGCCAAGCCAATCAATTGCACTCAATTCGCCTTGCGATTTGTGCCGGTCAAAGCCGAAGCGAAAGGCGAAATTTTCAAATCGTGCTGCTTTAACGCTCATTACACGATGGTGGAGGGGAAACGAGTGGAATGAGGGTGTACCGTTAGCTGATAGCAACGACCTACCTGATGCTCCTTGTCTTTCTTTTGCTCGCGTTCGCGTTCCTTTTTGCGCTTGCGTCGACGGCTGCTGCGACTTGCCGGTGGCTGCAGTTGCTGCTGCTGTCCCCCAAGTGGACCATTTTCATGGCCGATGCCAGCGCTGCCGCTGTCGCCGGCGGCGTTGGCGGCGCTGTCGGCGTCACTGTTATTGTTGTTGCTGTTATTTAACTTGGTCAGTGGCGGCTCAATGCCCCCCTTCTTGAGCGCCTTGGCAATTGCGTTTTCAATGCTCACAGCGTGATCATCTGTGAGAGGGCGATATATGGGGGGAGTTGGAAAAGGGGCGCAGTTAGAAAAGACGTCACAGAAAAAAAAAAAAACAGATCCCGTTGCTGTTTACCTTCGAGTGGCCGTGGCTTCTTGGATTTGCTATTGTTGTGGGAGCCTGCCTCGTTGGCCAAGCCCAGGAATATAACGTCATCGTCGTGCTTCTCATTCAGGCGCTCAATACCCACAAATTGGACCTCATCGTTGGAGCCACAAGCTTTAAAAGGCCCTGGCTTTCCCTGTTGTTTTTGTTGTGATTGAATTTGCTGCTGCTGCGGCTGTTGCTGCTGCTCCTGCTGCTGCTGCGGCGGCGGCGGTTTCTGCAGCTGCTGCTCATCCTCATCATCATCATCGTCGATCTCGCCATCTTCAAGATCTTCAGCTAGATTTATTAGTGGCGTTTCGCCAGCCACAACGGATGACATATTGCGATTACGTTTCAAATTGAGCAAAAAGTTCTGTAAGAGATATTATTGATCGAGGGATTTAGCTAAGTCAGGAGCAGGGTTGATTTCAACATTCGACATGTATTTTATATATTGGACGCAAATGCATAAAGATTCAAACGAACCGCTGACCACAATGCGAAAAAGACACATGTTGCTCGCCTCTTTATCAAGCAACATGTTGCTGAGTCAAAGCAAACCATTGCAGGCACAAAATCAAAAGCAAAATAAACATATTTGAAAGAAACAAAAAAAAAAAAAAAACTCTATATACTAAACAACACACACACTTGCGTGAGTCTGTGTGAGCAAAGCTTTGTCATACTTTCACACTTGGTCGCATTCATACGTCCATAGTCGCAGTTTAGCTTTCCATTCACTTAGCATAGCCCTGTTAAAAACGCAGAATGTTGCCATCAACATTGTGCATACACAGACACTTGTTGCTTGGCCTTACAAATAGATACATATATACATACATACATATATTTAATTATAGAGAGTGAGAGAGAGGTATGAACAAATATGCGTACATACAATATGTACTATATATGTACATACATAGATATTGCATTGATAAAAAAAAATGTCTCAATTAGATCAAATATCTGTAGCAAATGCGTATTTACGCATTAGCAGATTACTGTTAAACGCCGTTATAAAGAACCTTTGTTTGTATGTACATACATATGTATGCATATATGTATGTATATATAAATATGTATGATGCACGTTTTTCAGGCTAGCAGAAAAATACAAAAACTACATACATATGTACATACATACATACAAATCGTATTTTTGCAAAATTCAGTTGGCCCCTTTAACACAACACAACAAAATTCACTCACACACACACAGACTCATTCATACAAGTATGTGTAAGCGTAAGCAGTAAGCGGCGCTCTGGCACGCTCTCCATTCTTGCTGACATATCATGTTGTCTCGCTTGCACGCATGGCCGGAGCATAAAACGCAAATGCGTGACACACATACATACGTGCATCTGGTTGTGTGTGTGTTTTGGTTAAAACGTTCGAAATGCATATTTGATACATATGTATGTATACATACAATAAATGTATAGAGATTTGTATATACAAAAACAGTTATAAATTATGTTAGAAAAATTACACTTTAAACTTGTCGCTTTTGTTAGAAATTGCCACATATTTTCCGAGCCACGCAGGGAGAGTATTTTTTTTGCAGCCGCGCTGCTCGTCTCTATATATGTATGTATGTATACAAATTGTGAGCGTGTATGTGAGTGAGTATGTGTATGTAATGCGACGCCCCGCATGACACACGAACGAAAAAAGAACGCTACAGCAATGGCCGCTGTGTACCGTACCTTTTCATATGCACATGCAGAAATTCATGTGTTTGTGTGTGTATATACGAATGTACATATGTATGTATGACGTATATACGAATACGCAAGTACACAGAGTGGGCCCCGTAAGAAATATTCGTTGGTAAGGTTAATATTGAAGAAAAGAAAAATATGGAAACAATTCCTTCTTAGTTTTTCTCTGCGTTCAACTTTGTTTCTTCCTCAGCTTTGCATGTTGTTTGACTAGGGAAATGCGGGCGTGGCTGGCAATAAAAACAAAAACGAACAAGAATTTGTTGCGAAAAATTTGGAAAAAATTGTTTTGTGCTAGCATGTTTTTTTTTTTTTTTGGTTTGTTTGTTGATTTTGGAACAATTTCTCTTACGTTTCAGCGTGGGCGTGGTTTGTGGTTACGGAACATTTACAAATTACAGTTATTAATGGTTTATAACATTTCTGTTCAATTTCGTTGTTTTGTTGGTTATATTTTTGTTTTGTCGATTGTTGTTTCCCATATTTTGGGTTGATTATTGTCTTTTTTTTTTTTTTTTGCTTTTTCTGCTTTTGCTTGCTTGGCGTCGTAGAGTTCCCGCTGCTTACATAATGAAGTGGTACAGTAGGTGAATAGATATGCATATATGTATATAAAATATGTGAAGGTATATATATATACATATATATGTACATATACTGGCATACACTTATGCATATGGCTATAGCGCAATATGAGTGTACACACATATACGTACAACATTTATCGAATGCATATATGTGTACATATACATATATATATATATATATGCTGCCAAATATACATGCGGTATATATGTATGAGAAATAAATATTTCTTAATTTCTCATTTTTGTCGTTTTTTCTTTTTGTACATTATATGCAAGCTGTCGCTCTCTTTCTCTCTGATTGTGGCCCTGGCCTCTGTATATGTCTGTCCCTTTCTCTCTCTTTCGCTCATAGACAGAATAACAAATACATTAAATAATTAAAAACTCGTCAACATGAGCGTTGTTAACAATTCAACAATATCTACTTGAATGATTTGTGAAAATTGCAACCGTACACCACTGACACAAACCAGGGTTGGATACACACAATTGTGCTTGTGGTGAATTTTTGATCAAACATTTGGCAGCACCGTTTGAGCGCAAATTTGTATGTCAAATTTTGCATGCCATTGCTGGCCGTGTATATTGGTATAATTGATTTTTGTCGCCAATTAAAAATTGTCAATATATAAAGCGTGGACTGCAGCAGTGTACAAAATTGTAATCAATTTTAAAGGCTTGGCGCCAATACGGGTGGTCACAAGTCTGGCAGCACTGCCATTGCTACCTTTGGTGAATTTCTTTGCTTTAATAGACAGCTGAGTGCGAAAAATTTCGCAGAATAGCGTAAATAATAATACGCCAATGCAGAAATGTTATTTTATATAGAGATATACACTAATATATATATATATATATTCAAATATGTATGTATATGTATATAAATATATACATATATATATAAGTTTGAATATGGTATTTGGGTTGAGGTGGTCAGCATTGCAGACATCGTTTCTTACCTTAGACATAGACTTAGACCACTCTTTATTATGAATGTGCTTGCTAAATATAATTTGCTGTGCTTCAATACAATTAATTATTTTTATTTCTCTTGAAATATTTTTTTATTTTTATTTGGTTTTTTTAAATTTGTCCTGCTGCGATGCATGTAACACAATAATGAACATTGAATAGTAATGTCAGCAAATAAGTTGATTTTGTCGCTTTGAGTGAAAAGTCAAGGCAACTTCGTTTTCGTATTGTATTTGAAATGTAAAGGAAATCGATAGGTGATTGTCGATAAGATCAATGTGACCGTGTGTAGGGCAATTAATATACATAATGGATTCAATCTCAATTAATATACATACATAATGATCTCAATCACGGATTGATTTTCTCTTCATTTTATGGCAATTTTTACTCATGAATTTTATTGCATTTATATAATATATCAACTTTGCTATGGTTGACTTGTAAGTCTTCACAAGGACTGTAGCTCTTTTAATACCGATCATTACTAATCGTTTATGCAGTGTAGCCGTGTGCGTTGATTTGAGATTTCGTAAAAGGTCACACTTTTGATCGCGTGCTGAATTTATTTTTATTTTGATAACAATTAATAGCAAATGTAGACATAATTGATGCGTTTAATTACATTTAAACAACATATGTAAATAACAATAAAGTGCGCGCGCGTACCTCTGTATGAGTGTGCGTGCACCTCTGTATGCGTGTACGTGCATGTGAAGCTGCAACAGCTGATGTTCTACTTTTTCATTGACTTTTTGGACTTCCCCGCGAGCGGCTCTTGCAATGCAGGCTGCACTCGATAATCTGCATTTGGATGACTTGCCCTATCTCGAGCGTGATCTTAACTTGGCACAGAAGGTAAGGTATTGCACAGGAACACATATATAAATTCAAATTCCATTTGCCATTTAAAGGTTTCGCTGGCGTTTCTTCTGTTCGGCGATCAGCATTCCTTGGCCACCTACATATTGCAGCGGCTGTTGGCACTGATGCGTGCACCGCCAGCGGACCAATTGAACAGTGATCTGCTGCGTCAGTACGCCCAGACGAACCCAGGATATTGGCGTGGCCATCTAGTCGAGGCGCTCTGCATCATCGGCGCTCGTCAAGTGCTCCGCAAATTGGGCTTCAGCTGGACTGAGCTGCGCCAGCACTATTTACCGCATGTCCAGGAGCTGGCGTTGCACGTGCATCCGCTGCTGAAGGCCCTCTACAATGTATGCGAACAGCTGACGGTGGCACAGAGCGGACGACTCGTTCTCGATATCAATGATAAGCTGGCCCGAAGGCGTGAGTCCTCCGGCGAGCATGGCGAACCTTTGCGCTTCTATGACTACTCCTACTTGGAGATATTTCTGCTCGACTGGCTGACTCGTCGTCATTTGTGCCTGGGCGACATCAATGCCATTGGCAGCGATGTGCAGCTGCTCATTGAGTACTTCAAGTTCAATGACCTCAACTATCTGGCCACGCTACTCATCCAGACGGTCAACTGCAGCGCCAACGAGATGAACAGCAGTTCTTCAGTGAAAAAATTCGAGGCTGATGATTTGCAAAATACTCGACCTGCTCTAAGTAAAGCATTTGTGGCTCCTGCTCCAGCTCTTGGTTCTGGTACTGATACTGCGCCCGCTACTCCATCATCCAGCACCAAACGTCAGCGACACTCCAATGCTCTACAAGTGTGTCGGGATAGGGCTGGAATATTGCTCATAATCAATCAGCAGAGTTTTCATCGCGATGTAAGCGAAGAGCTAATTGTGAGTAAACAAAATTAAATTTTAAATTATATCTTTTGTTGGCTAGATAGTTCTATTAGAGAACATTAAACAAAGCTATAAATGTTACCAAATCAATATTGAATATTTATCTAATTTACTTTATAGTCTAGTCTAAATTAGCTATATCAATTTATATTTTTAAGCTTAAAACCTATTTTCAAAAAAAAAGTATCGGTAATCGATAAACATATGTATGCTTTAAAATAGTCCGCAAGGCTCTCAAAATGTGATTTTTAGCGTTTTTCTGTGCGTAACGTATTTTCTATGCAATTTATAAAAGCCTTTTCTCAATTGACAAAATTCAAATGTAAATAAAGGTAAACAAAAATATTGGTAAATGGAATATAACGTGACTTAACTACATGAACTACCTAAATTTACATATAAAGAAAACATAAATATCGATTGGCGATACTACAAAAGAAAGCACGATTTGCGTAAATTAACTGTAAACAACTTTAAAACTCGTTCATTTAAGAGAAGCTATAACTAAAACTAAATCATTTACAGACATATTTACCCAGCCAGAACCTAACGCCACGCAAAGGCACCAATGCAGACAAACAGCGTCTCATCGATGTCTTCTCGCCGCTGGGCTACACTGTAGAGGCGCACGACAATGTGAATCATTTGGATATAATTAGTCTCATACGTAACGCCTGTGCCAGATCTCATCACCGAGACTCACTTATTGTGTGCATATTGTCGCACGGATTCGAGGGCGCCATCTATGGTGCGGACAGCATACCGCTCAGCATCGAGGAGGTCAAGAATGTGCTCTGCGCCAACGAGAGTCTGCACGACAAGCCAAAGATGCTCTTCATCCAGGCCTGCCAGCAGAACGAGAAACAGTTGAAAACGGTAGACAACGAAGTTTTTTTTTTTCTTTTTGATTCGAATTTCTCATTCATAGTCTCTTTGTATATACTATTAATGCAGCGCCGTGTGAATGCCACGCCGCAATCAGCCATCCAGCTGGCAAACATGGTGGTGGCCATGTCAACGGTGCCGGGATTTGCGGCTCTGCGGCACAGTGTGGAGGGCAGTTGGTTCATCCAGACGCTGTGCGACACAGTGCAGCGGCATGCGGAGAGGTAAATAGGTTTCATCTTGAATTCAAAACCCAGTTCAGCTAACTTCAAGTTTGCTTTGCTTTAAATATCAACATAGATCCGTAATTTCGATTTCTAATCCTTGCCCAATCTTGCAGTGATCACATCCTGGACATTCTGACCCTTGCAGCCGGACAGGTGAGCGAGAAACGCGGCGATAGGGATCAGAAAATGGTGCCCATTGTCATCAATACGCTGAAACAGAACGTTTACCTCTCTGGCTCCACTTGATGCGCACTCCGGGTGTTTCCACTGTAGAAATTTAACTATTATTTCAATGTAGATGGATCTGTGTATATAATATATATTCTAATCATTTTAGTCAGTCAATATATATGTCTTTAGTTTATTTTTGATTAACGGCATTGTTTGTGCCTTATGCTAAAAGAGTTCAACAAGATGCTGCTATCTCTGTCTGATTCGCTACGCACTCTGTGGGACTCACTTTATCGTCTCAGATTCTGCGGAGCGGCAGCTTAATAAAAATGCCTTATATAATATTTTAAATATGACATATTTTCTTTTCAAATCCGATATATACAACAGTTTGTAAAATTGAAATGTAATCTTCAATTGCAATATTCAAGTTATGTTTTAAAATCAATGTGCAATTTTCGATTATTACCGATAATAGGTATAAGTTATGCAGGAATATGTATTTGAATTATCAAGACTGTCATGCTTAGGCCGTGACAGACCAGCCCCTCCTCCTGATCAGGTGGAATGTTTCATTTATAATCTATTATATCTGTACATACATATATAATAAAATCCAAGCTAGCGCTAAAGTCAACATTTTTTGGACTTTGATCAACAAATTGAATAAAAATTTCAAATCATAAATCAAGTAAATATAGAATTTATTGTTATATTATAAAGAAATTGATTTTTACAAAATTCAAAATAAATTCAAATATGTTTAAATATTAAAGATTATTATAGTATAGATTATTTTTGGTGTTTTCCTCGTATCAATTGATTCATTGTTTAAAACAACAAAATCACTTTAGCCGGTTGTTTACATGCCCTTATTAGCAGTATCCCCTAGGATATAAAAAAGGAGATAGAAACATTAAATTTATCATTGGAAAAATTAAATAATTACGGTTCAGCCATCAAGTTTTCGAGGTCAGTTAGCATCGACTTTTGTAGACTGATTTCCTTGTCGGAGTTTGGAACGAAATTGCCGATGGTGGTGTGGAGCTCCAAGGCAGTCTGCAGCTTGTTTCTCGACATATTGCAAACGTTTCGGCAGTGCTTGAGCACCAGCCCGAGGAGTTGGGTGCGACGGGAGGGACATGCCATGGGTGCGTTGAGCATCTTACATAAGTTTTTCATCAGGCAGTTATTACCAACCCAGGGCGCAGAGAGGATGGCATCGAATGTGCTCAATTGAAAGGGCTTATTGCGCCGGAGGGCCCACTCCTTCGCAAGGCTCAAAAGCACTGGCCAAACGGGAGATTGGATTACATTCGTCTCTTCGAAATGGCTGACCAAATATGCAATGCATCGGTTACGCCACAGAGATAAATCGCTGTTGCACTGACCGTCCATTGTTTGTGGCTCCAAGTGCTGGTCTATTAAGTTCTTCATGCAATCAATTATAGGTTCTTTGTTCTGCTCTGATGCATTACAGGCAATCCGCTGATTTAGCAACGTGCACAGTGTCTTCTTCGCGGCCTCGACCAGGGGCTTTAAGTTGGGGTCGTGGATGGAATGTTTGAACACCTGCTGAATGCAAAGCAAGGTATCCAAGATAATCTTCTGCTGCGGCTTCGATGTGATGAACAATTCAACTAGATCCAGGACTCGCACGCGAAAGTTCAACAAAGAAGTCCCTTTCACACTGCCTGATTTGTGTAGATGCTTGGAGTTCTTATTCTGCTGGCTTTTAGATTTGCTATCGATGCTGCTAGCCTCATCGTTGTCATCTGTCTCCCCATTCTGCTGAACTTGCTCCGGATTTGTGGCCTCATTGTTGTCATCGTCAACAGCCTCTTGTTCCTCATCTTCACACTCTTCATCATCGGAACCGGATTCAGAATCATTATCCTCATCGCTATCTTCATCGGCCTTCTGCCGATCGTCTTCATCTCCATCCCTCCCTCGATCAGCATCATCAGACTCCTCCTCCTCCTCTTCTTCTTCATCATCCGTGTTGTCATCCTCGCTATCATCTCCGGTGGTTTCGTTGTCTTCTTCAATACCATCTTCATCGGCATCCACATCGGCCCACGACTTGTCTGCAATCGGATTTCTATTCATGTCTAGCATCTCCAAGATCTGCTGCAGATTATCTTTATCCAGTTGTGGGATCAATGTGCCGCCAATGGAATTTACAATGTCACGCCAATAGTTACCCGTTTGGAGCAACAATTGGAGCAGAGCATCGATGAGGACCGTCTGCCATTTGGGTTCCGAATCAGTTGACTAAAGAAACAGAACAACAATGTTAGGCAGGCTATAGTTTAAGGGGCATTTGTTTATGTTAACACGTGTTTATCACTGTTAGCACTTACGGTGTTGCGATTGCGCTTGCGCTTGCTCTGCAATTTGTTCGTGATGGCAATCCGCTTGCAAACGAACAAATCTTCGATGACATCCAGTCTAATATTGTTGCTGGGAGTCAACAAGGCGAGGCCAAGGAACATGATTAGCGTATCAAAAATTAGACTTAATTGCTGGGTTTTATGGTTCATTGAAGCCGGCGAATCTAACAATTTTTGCACCTTCTCCCACACTTGGCGTATTTCATTAGTCATCGTAACTCGTAGCTTCGGCTCGGTGTTTGATTTCGTCAGATTCCGAGACAATGGCAGCAAGAGCGAACGCAGCCGCTGATTGAGGGTTACCAATTGCGCGGTTTTTGTACCAATCTTGTTGACAAGACTGTTGAAAAATGCTTCCTCGCAAAGCGCGGCTGCCTGATAACTGAAGACGGCCGCATCGTCGATTGTACACGGCTTCAGCTGATCATTCAGATGATAGATGGACGCCTTCATCAAGAAGTCCAGCTGAGTTTTGCGGTTGGAATGGTTAAGCTGTTGCATTTGCATTAGACAATGCTCGAAATCCTGTTGAGTCATCTCCTCACAGCTGGTGAATCGTGCGAAATAGAAGTCGTACATTTGATTCAATCCCTGCACACTCAACTTACTCAACATACTTTGAGTAAAGCGTGGCGTTTGAGTAATATCGTCTAGCTGCATATGCTTCTGGAGCAACGGACGCAGAATTGCCAGCTTGCAGGCATCCTGTTTGAAGTGATGCTGTAATGTAACTAGCATAGCTGTCTCAAGTTTACGACATATATAGCGCATGTGACGCTGTGTCGGCTTGATATTGCCGTTGGCCTTGTTCATTAGTTTTTTAACCGTGCGCAACTCGTCCATCACCAAGTTCACCAATGGCTCTACGGCGAACATTTGCTCCAGCTGCATGTGAGCATTAGGCTTACTTTCCTTAAAATTCATCAGTATGTTAGTCAAAGTTTCTATTATGTAGCTCTTAACTGTAACGTGCCTAGTCGGCAGCGCCTCAGTAATATGTTTCTGCCAGGCTGTCAAGACCGCTGCATTGCTGCATGTAGCCAAAAATTTGCCCAGGCGGGAGAGGGTGCCATATCCCTGCATAATCGAGGATTTTAAATAGAGCTCGAAGAGCTGCTGGTATTGTGGTGTCTGCTTGCGCCAGAGTATCGACTGGAACTGCTGCAGGGGCAACACCATGGGATAATTAAGGTGTACGGCCAGCAAAAGGTCACATATGTGAAGCTTCTGTGTCGCAATGGGCTTATTCAGCTCTGGTTGCAGCAGGGGCCAAACGTGAGTCTGGAAACTTGCCGTTTTCACCTGAGCAGAAAAAAAAAAAAAACCTCATGCTTAGTTTCTACAGTTAATAAAATGGCTATTTCAATTCTTACCTTCTCTAAGGAATTAGCCATAATGTCAGCGCAGAGCGACACCAAATACTCGCGTCCCTTTAGCTGAGCTATCAAGATAGGATAGGCTATTGCTATTAGAGTTGCTGAAGGCTGTTCAAAGTATTGCGACTGCATGATGGACAAAATGGTAATCAGTTGTCCAACAGCAGCTAATGATTCTTCTCTGCCATTTTGGTTGCTATTGGAGGGCAGCTCGCGCTTCATTAAATTTAAGAGTTCGAGTGGATCTAGACCGGACACACAGCGTAAAATATTGCTTATGTAGCCCACGTTAGCGAGCACAGCAGCCTTGTCGTCGGCACCGGTGCAGCGCACCAAACGTTTTAGAGCATAGGCACAGGTTGCGGTACGCTGTAAACATTATGAAATTAATAGCAATCAAATTATTTGTAAAAGTCCAACTTTAAAAATAATATTTGCATATCACATTATTAGTTTTAAAATTTATCATTTACAATTTTTATAATCTTCTAGAATTTGAATGCTACACCATTTTTTTTTTTCTTTTTAATTTGCCGTTACACGCAGTGTTGCATGTCGGACAGAAAACGTGACAATGCTAGCATTTTATTTAGTATTTTTGTTATTCTTTTGCTTTTCTTTGAATTGCATTTGCATTTGAATTATAAATTGAACAAAGCCGCACGTGCGGTGCGCTGTAAACATTATGCAATTAATAACAATCAAATTATTTGTAAAAGTCTAACTTTAAAAATTGTATTTGCATATCACATTATTAGTTTTAAAATTTATGCTTTATAATTTCAAGATTTTTCTAGAATATGAATGTTACTCCATCTTTGATTTATTTTGCCGTTACACGCAGTGTTGCATGTCGCACAGAAAGCGTTACAACGTTGGCATTTTATTTAGTATTTCAGTTATTCTTTGTGCATTTGAATTATAAATTGAATGTAATATTTAAATTGTATATTGAATAAACGTATATGAGAAAATGTAATTAATATAACATCCGAATATTGGGTTTCATTTCTTTAACATTTGACGGCAGCACCCAAAGGCAACTGTGACAGCAGCCATTTTTTTTTTTTTTTTTGCATTTCAAAAATTGAGTTTTGCAAATTATATGAGTTTAGATACATACCTTGCTGGTATCCTCCTCGTTGCCAAGCAGTGAAATTATGTCGTTTACATGCTTTTGTGTGTTCTGCTTGGTGCTGTCCTGCAATTTGTTAAAAATTGCGAAAATACCTTTATTTATACCGGCTTTCTTGGTTATTATTTCCGTGGGCTGCTCGGAAAGCTCGGAATCAGATTTCTCTATTTCAATAATTTTTCGTTTTTTTACTGAAACATTTTCTTCGCCTGTGCCATTTAATGGCCTCTTTGGCTTGCATTTCTTTTTATTTGATTGCGAATCTTCTTGTTCACTGTTATTTTCTATATCTTGTTCATTATATGCTAATTGCAATGTATGCAATCCATTGGCCACTGCTGGCTTCTTTTTTTTTAAAACACTTATTCTCCTCCTCATTTTATAAAAAAAATTTTTTTCTGACAAATCTGGAGCTGAAAATACTTCCGCAACGTATGAAGAACTTTTTCAAATTGGTCGCTGTATGAATTTGAGCAGCAATGTGAGAGTGCATACGGTTGTATTTAGGAATTATCGTTTTATTATCGTACTCAAGGCAGGTATGTAGCTTATCTGTTAACAGTATAACTACATGAAAGCTTACAGCGTAATTGAAATAGTTGGCATGGTTAGTTGTTGTTATATAAATAAAAAATAAAAAAGGCAAATAAAATCAGTAAAAAATGTACGTAGGAAAAACAGCATATTAATTACTATCTTTATATACATAGATATGTATCTTCATATGCTGTTAAGTAAAGAAATGATTGATATTTATTTTGTAATCCTAAGACCAGCACCAGAACAATGTTTGTTTCCTATATATTTTAGAAATTACTATTTTAAAAACGCTATGTACTTTCAATTTGCAGTTGTGTTGATGCTGTAATAGCTTGGAGTCTAATCGATACATATCGCGCAACCAAATTAAGCGTGAGCTGCATACCATTTAGCTGTTGCTCTCGCGGTAGCACGTATCGTCAGAGTGGCGGTAAATTTTAACCGGTAATTGATAATCGTTTTTTGACTCTAAGAGAAAAATAGGGGAAAAAAAAACGGACAAAATAAAAAACAAACCAACAAGCAGCAGCATTGGCTCATTAATGGTTTGCTCATATACTTTCAGTGTTTTATATCAAGAGGCATTCCGATCTCGCTATTAAAATAATTTTTTTTTTCTAAATATAGAATTTCAGTAGGTGCCATTTCGTAAATACTGTTTAAAAAATTCAGTCAAGTATGATTTATTAAAAGAAATATATATTTATGAAGATTTATTTAATAATTCTTTCTTTGAGTTCGTTTGTTTATCGCGCGCTGAGCATTTTAAATGTATATGCGTATTTTGTACTTTAATCCGTTCCATTCCAGCATTCCAATATTCCGCTACTTTTGATCGTTTAATTTCCAACGTTCCATATGCTTTCATCTATCAATTGATTCAAATTGTGTCTAACGATTTTTTGATACTATTTTACTTCCCACAAAAAGAAAAAGGAATGATAAATAACAAAAAGGCAAAAAACCAATTGTCCCTTGAAAAACGTATTTATTCTCAACATCTTTGGGTTTGGGATTTTCCAACTTATTTTCGCACAATTATCTAATTTATATATTAAAATAAAAATATGCTATTCTCAGCAAATTTTTTGGAGTCTCATGTATCAAGAAATTAATTAAACAATTCCAAATAAAAAAATCAATTGCATACATATGTATATATTGAAGTTTTATTGATTGTTATATTAAAAAGAAACATCTTCTTTTTAATCATTTTTGCAAAATTAAAACAAATTCTAATATTTTTAAATATTCAAGATTTGATTCACTACAAATAATATTTCTTTTCATAGATTTTTTTATATGTTCGCCTCGTATCACTTGGTTCATTGTTTAAACCAACATAGAGCATGTAAACGCTTTAGCCCCGGCGTATACATGAAAACCTGCCCTTATTAGAGGTATCCCCCATGATACAAAAGAAAGGAACAGTAAATTTGTCCCCGGCAAAATCTAAAAATTAAGGTTCAGCCATCAACTTCTCGAGCTGAGTCAGCAGCTTCTTTTGCAGAGTGCGATCCTTGTCGGTGTGTGGAACGTATTTGCCGACGGCTTTCTGGAACTTCTTTGCGGTCTTCTGCTTATTGCCGGATATGTTGCAGACGCGTCGGCAGTGCTTGAGCAACAGACCGAGGAGTTGGACGCGACGGAAGGAACACAACGGGGATGCGGTGAGCAACGTACAAAAGTTTTCCATCAGGTTGTTAATGCCAGTCCAGGGCGTGGAGAGGATGGCATCGAATGTGCCCAATTGATAGGGACTGTTACGTCGGCCGGCCCAGTCCTGGGCAAAGCTTTGAAGTACCGGCCAAATGGGAGAATTGGTAACATCCGTCTCGTCGAAATGGCTGACCAAATAGGCAACGCACCGGTTACGCCACAGAGCTAACTCGCCCTTGGTCTGAATAGGTTTGGCCAAGAGTTTGCTGTTTGCATTTGCATTTGCTTGTGGCTCCAACTCCTGCTGCTCCATTAAGCTCTTGATGCAGTCAATTATCGGTTCTTTGTTCTGCTTCGACGTATTATAAGTAATCCGCTGATTGAGCAACGAGCGCAGCGTCTTCTTTGTGGCCTCGGCCAGAGGCTTTAAGTTGGGGTGTTGGACACAATGTTTGAACACCTGCTGAATGCACACCAAGGCATCCAAGATAATGTTCTGCTGCGGCTGCAATGTGATGAACAATTCAACCAGATCCAGAACTCGCACGCGAAAATGCAGCAAAGCAGTCTCTGTGATGCGTTCTGATTTGGGTGGGCGCTTCGAACTCTTACTCTGCTGACTGTTGCCTTTAGGTTTGCGCATCTGGAAGGCCGATTCCAGTGCCTTGTTGAGACGCTCGCCCTGCTCTTCGGTAACGTCATTCCAATCAATGCTGTTGGCATCATCGTTATCATCTGTTTCTCCATTCTGCAGAGCTTTACGCACGTTTTCGCGCACTAGTTCCAGATTTGTGGCCTCATTGTCATTGTCAGCGGCCTCCTTTTCCTCATCTTCGTCCTCTTCATCATCGGAGTCGGATTCGGAATCGTTGTCCTCATCGCCATCTTCATCGTCTTTGTGCTGATCGTCATCATCTTTTTCTCCATCTTTATCATCATCATCAGAGTCAGAATCTTCATCCTCCTCTTCGTCGTCATCCGCATTCTCATTCTCGTTTTCATCTTCGGTGGTTTCGTTGTCTTCTTCAATACCATCTTCATCGGCATCCACATCGGCCCACGACTTGTCCGCAAACGGATTTCTATTCATGTCGAGCATCTCCAAGATTTGCTCCAGATTATCTTTATCCAGTTGTGGGATCAATGTGCCGCCAATGGAATTTACAAACTGGCGCCAATAGTTACCCGTTTGGAGCAACAATTGGAGCAGAGCATCTGTAAGGACCGACTGCCACTTGGGTTCCGACTCAGTGGTCTAAAAAATCAGAAGAACAATGTTAGGCACACACGGCTCGTTTGCCAATGTTAACAGCTGCTGTCAAAATACTTACGGTGGACTTGCGTTTGCTCTCCTTGCTCTGTGACTTGGACTTCATGGCATTCTGCTTGCAAATGAACAAATCTTCGATGACATCCAGTCCAACATTGTTGCTGGGAGTCAACATGGCGAGGCCAAGGAACATGATTAGCGTATCAAAAATTAGACTCAATTCCTGAGTTTTATTGTTCATTGAAGCCGGCGAATCTAACAAATTTTGCACCTTCTCCCACACTTGGCGTATTTCATTAGTCATCTTAACTCGCAGCTTCGGCTCGTACTTTGATTTGGTTAGCTTCTGAGACAATGGCAGCAACAGCGAACGCAGCTGCTCATTGAGGGTTACCAATTGCGCGGTTTTTGTACCAATCTTGTTGACAAGACTGTTGAAAAATGCTTCCTCGCAACGCGCGGCTGCCTGACGACTGAAGAGGGCCGCATCGTCGACTGTGCACGGCTTCAGCTGATCGTTCAGATGATAGATGGACGCCTTCAGTAAGAAGTCCAGCTGGGTTTTGCGGTTGGAATGGTTTAGCTGTTGCATTTGTCTAAGACAATGCTCGCGATTCGATTGAGTCATCTCCTCACTGCTGGTGAATCGTGCGAAATAGAAATCGTACATCTGATTCAATCCCTGCTCGCTCAGTTTACTTAACAGAGTCTGAGAAAAGCGTGGCGTTTGCGTAATATCGTCTAGCTGCATATGCTTCTGGAGCAACGGACGCAGAATTGCCAGCTTGCAGGCATCCTGTTTGAAGTGATGCTGTAATGTAACTAGCATAGCTGTCTCAAATTTACGACATATATAGCGCATCTGAAGCTGTGCCGGCTTGATATTGCCCTTAGCCTTATTCAGTTTTTTGGACGTGCGCAACTCGTCCAGCACCAAATTTACCAATGGCTCTACGGCGAACATTTGCTCCAGCTGAATGTGAGCATTAGGCTTACTTTCTTGAAAATTCATCAGTATGTTAGCCAGAGTTTCTATTATGTAGCTCTTAACTGTAATGTGCTTAGTCGGCAGCGTCTCAGTAACATGTGTCTGCCAGGCTGTCAAGACCTCTTCATTACTGCATGTGGCCAAAAATTTGCCCAGGCGGGAGAGGGTGCCATATCCCTGCATAATCGAGGATTTTAAATAGAGCTCGAAGAGCTGCTGGTATTGTGGTGTCTGCTTGCGCCAGAGTATCGACTGGAACTGCTGCAGGGGCAACACCATAGGATAATTAAGGTGTACGGCCAGCAGGAGGTCACATATGTGAAGCTTCTGTGTCGCAATGGGCCTATTTAGCTCTGGTTCCAGCAGAGGCCAAACGTGAGTCTCGAAACTTGGCGCACTCACCTAAAAAAGAAAAAATCGTATGCTTAGTTTCTACAGTTAATAAAATCTCTATTTCAATTGATACCTTCTTGAAGGAATTAGACATAATGTCAACGCAGAGCGACACCAAATACTCGCGTCCCTTCAGCTGAGCTATCAAGATGGGATAGACCATTGCTATTAGAGCTGCTGAGGGCTGCTCAAAGAATTGCGACTGCATGATGGACAAAATGGTAATCAGTTGTCCAACAGCAGCTAATGATTCTTCTCTGCCTTTTTGGTTGCTATTGAAGGGCAGCTCGCGTTTTAGCAAATTCAACAGCTCGATAGGATCTAGACCGGGCACACCGCGCAATATACTATTTATGTAGCCAGCGTTAGTGGCCACAGCAGCCTTGTCGTCGGCCCCGGTGCAGCGCACCAAACGTTTTAGAGCATAGGCACAGGTTGCGGTGCGCTGTAAACATTATGAAATTAATAACCAAATTATTACTAAAAATGGAATTTTTACAATTGTATTTCATATCACATAAGTTTTAAAATGTACAATTTACCAATTCAAATTCTGCAAATACTTTCTTGAATTTGAATATTACTCAATTTATTTTTTCGTTTTTGTTTTAAATTGCCGTTACACTCAGTGCATGTCGGTTAGAAAACGTTACAATGTTAGCTTTTCATTTAGTATTTTTGTTATTCTTAGGTTTTTCTTGGGGAATTGTAATTATAAATTGAATGTAAGATTTTAATTGTATATTGAATAAACGCATATAACACAATATATAATTAATATAACGACCGAACCTTGGGTTTCATTTCTTTAAAATTTGGCTCTTGTAAGTAACTGTGACTGCATTTTTATGAAAAATATAAGTTTTTTTGTACATTTCAAAAATTAAATGAATTTTGGAAATTTACATGAGTTTGGGTACATACCTTGTTGGCATCCTCCTCTTTGCCAAGCAGTGAAATCATGTTGTTTACATGCTTTTGTCTGTTCTGCTTGGTGCCGTCCTGCAATTTGTTGAAAATTGCGAAAATACCTTTATTTATACTGGCTATGTCAATTTTGTTCTCCTTCGACTCTCCGGCGAGCTCCACGACTTCTGCTTCCTCATCAATATTCTCTTTATCCACGATTTTTCGTTTCTTTTCTGAAACCTTCAAGTTTTCTTCGTCTGTGGCATTGAATGGCCTCTTTGGGTTGAATTTCCTTGTATTTGGCTGCGAATCCTGTTGCTTTTTATTGTTATTTTCCTTTTGGTTTTCTTGCATTTGTTTAGCTGCTATTTGCAGTTTAACCAATGATTTGCCCACTGCTGGCTTCTTTTTATGTTCCCCACTTATTTTCTTCTTCATTTTTATTTAAAAAAAGCACAACTTTTTAATAAATCTCTTAAAACTGCAAAGACTGCCGCAATTTACAAAGCACGTTTCTAAAGTGCTGGCTGGCCCGTGGAATGTATTTTAGTTTTAATGTGACTGCGCGGTTGTATTTAGGAACTATCGTTTATTATCGTGCCCAAGGCACGTATGTTGCTTATCTGTTGATAATACAGTTTTGTGAAATTATTGAATGATTTACGTAGGAAAAACATCATACAAATTACTATCTTTATATCACAGGTACTGGTAAGTAGAAAGGAAAAATGCTCGTTTTTATATATTTTAGAAATACTATTTTATAATGCTTGTTACATTTCATATGTATTAATGCTGCAATAGCGTGAAATCGAATCGATACACATCGCGCAAATAAATTAAGCGTGAGCTGCATACCATTCTGAAACAGCTGTTGCTCTCGCGTTTGCACGTGTCGCCAGAGCTGCACTCAATTTTTACCCTTATTTGGATGTTGTTTTGGTGTTTGGTGTGCGGCGGCATTTTTTAACCGGTAATTGATAATCGTTTTTTGACTCCAAAAGAGAAATAAGTAACCATGGGAAAAAACAAAAACAAACGCAACAAGCAACAGCAGCAGCAACAGCAACAGATAAGACTGGTCACACCTTCGCAACAAGCAAAGGAAATTGAATCATTGACTGCAGACGATACAGCAGCAGGAGTAGCAACAATAACAACATCTACAGATAACAATAACAAAAAGCAGGCGAGCAGTAGCAATAACAGCGCAAGAATGCGCAACAAGCAGCTGCAGCAAAAGCAGCAGCAACAACAACAACTACAAATTAAGTTAAATCAACTCGCCCAGGACATATTGGATCTGGTGCAAATTCAGCCGGCCAATGCAAATGATGAATGGAAACAGTATGTGGATCTTCAACGGCTGCTCGATCGCATGATCGTTCTTGAGAAACCGCTGCAAGAAGCTGTCTTTCCCATCAACGACGCTCAGCTGAGTGAACAGGCACGAATGTCGAAGGTCGAAGCTTTTATAGAATGGGCACGGGAAGGCGGTGTGCAAAGCGATTGTGTGGAGATCGCAACATTTCCGGGCTATCAGCTGGGCTTGCGGGCCACACGCGACATTGAGGCGGGTGAACAGGTGCTTAGTGTACCACGTAAGCTCATCTTTTCCGAGGAACTGCTGCCCGAGAAGCAGCGTCAGCTGTTTCGCAATTTTCCCACCCATCTGAATGTGACATATACGCTCATCATTGAGAAATTGCGTGGCGCGGACAGCCCCTGGCAGCCGTTCATCGATACTCTGCCTTTGCGCTACAACACCGTGCTCTACTTCACTGTGGAGCAAATGCAACGTTTGCGCGGCACCTCGGCCTGCTCGGCTGCTGTACGGCATTGCCGCGTCATTGCACGCCTCTACGCCTCCATGTACAAGTGCGCCTTCATGCAGCTCAATGACAGCGTTATGGGCGGCATGGCAAATCTCTTCACCGAGTACGGACTTTGCTACGAGCTCTATCGGTGAGTGTACGCTACGTGTTCCATATATCATTACCAGTTTCCCTTTGCGTTGCTCATTCAAATCTGTATTTAATGGTTTACCTATATACTCTATCAAAATCTTTTCTTTTTGCTTCTTTATTAATAATATAATTATTAAATTAATCATATTTATGAAGTTTTATTTCATAATTCCTTCTTTGAGTTCCTTAAACAGTCCCGCGCTAAGCTATTGCTTATTTTGTACTTACATCCAGTTTCATAGGCTTAGATGTTTCTAATCTAAATATTTTTTTTTTTTACTATTTTATTATTTTATTTTCCACAAAAAAAAAAAAAAAGGAAATATAAATAACAAAAAGAGAAAAACAAATTGTAACTTATTTACATGCTTACATTTATGTATCTTTATATATATATATGTATTTATAATTGTTATATTTTGTGGGCACAAAAAAAATTGAATATTCTTTTCATTTCATACATGTTTTATATTTTGCAGTTATTCTAATTTACCAGTGTTGGGCAACCTATCATTTTTTTTGTGCGTTAAGAGGCTTTGGCTATAGTATAGTTGTTGTCATAGAGCAATGAAATTGGTTTACTTTGTTGTGATTCGATATCGATTGAAAAATTTATTGTCCTCAAACATTTGTTGTATTCAATTTTGTTTTAGTTTTCCAACAGATTTTTTTTTCATAATTTGTTTCCTCTTTGTTATTTCTCTCTCTCTCTCTCTCAATCTCGCTCCCTCTCTTACTCTCTCACTATCTATGTATCTCTGTTTGTGCTCTAGCGAAACCCATTTCGAATTCTATTTGTGCCCCTGAAACGCAATTTTTATTAATTTTAATAATCACTTATATCGAGTTTTTAGATGTTTCTGCATTTTTTAGTTTCACAATTACTTGATTTATTATTATGAATATATTTTTTTTAGGTTAGCTGTAGTTCGAACTGTAATTAGTGTCTAGGATTTAAATACTATTTATTTAAGTATGTGCTTAAGGCTAAACATGACACAGACCTACAAATTGCATTCACTGAATGACTTTAGCTTTCATCTATTCAATTTCAGTTGTTTATTTGTTTTATTCAGTTTTTATTTTTTTTTATTTTGCATAAGTATTTTGGAGAAGCAAAAGCTTCTCTCTGTTCTTTGTTCGTTTTGGTCTGAAATTTTTGCTTGATCGTTTCGGGCGTTTTGTTAACTTAGTTATTTTCTTTTTTCGCGCTCTCTCTCTCTCTCTCTCTCTTTCAATCTACCCTCTGTCTCCCTCTTTTGCTCTAGTCTTTCTATTCACTTCTCATGTCAAATTTGTTGCATTACTTTAAATGCAATTTGTAGGACAGTGTAATACGACCCATGTGCAACGACTTTTTCCTCATCTGCATTTTTTTTCGTTTCTTAATGCAACCACACATACAAAAAAAAAAAATCTATTTCTCTTAAATTCATAAACTAGCATATTTTTCGTGTGTATATTTAGATTATTTTTATATTTTATATATATTTATATATTTATAGTTTATATAAAACTTGGCCTAAACGGAGCGAATACCATCAACGGTTCTCTAGGGTGTGTGAGAGTGTGTATTTTTGTCTAGAGTCTAGTGCTAAATTAATTATCGAATGATTTGCGCAACGTATCGAATAGGTATTCCTGCACCTCGGGCGAATTGGGATCCATAGTATTGAGTTTCTGATGTGTGCTGCGCAGTGTTAATGCCAACGAATTGACGCCACGCCCAGCTGCTGTTGCAGTTGCTGTAGCTGTTGTGGCAGCCGCTCCAGCAGATGTGGCTACTGTTGCAGCCGCAGTCGATGTTGCTGCTGCTGCTGCTGATGCTGATGCTCCTCCTCCTGCACCTGCACCTCCTGCTGTCGTCATGGAGCAGCCCCCGCGGCTAAACAGCAGCGAACTCTGACGCTGCAGATGATGTGATTGTTGTTGATGCTGGTATTGATGGTGCACGGGCGTGTTGCATGACACTGTGGCAATGCCGAGCGCAGCATTTTGCGGCTTGAGGCACATATCACCGCTGTTGTTGCTGCTGCTCCTGCTGCTGCTGCTGTTGCTATGGCTGTTGCTGTTACTGTTGCTGCTGCTGGTGATGACCAGCTCCTCCATATGCTGGCGCAGCGACGAGCGACGCGAGGCATTCGCCGTCTGTGCCAACTGTGGCAGCTTGCTCTTCATCGCATTGTAGGTCTTCAGGTAGCTCGACTTGCGTTTGCGATGCTGCTTCCAGCGGCAAACCACAAAGATCACCATCAGCGTGGCCAGCGACGTGAGCACAATGGCCGCACTGGCCACCAGCGCCGATTTAATGCCCGCTGGCATGCTCGCATATAGGCTGCTCAGATGCTGTTGCGACATTGTTGTCGCTGCCGCTGCCGGACTACGATGGAAACCATGTCCGGATAGCTCCAAGTCAAGCAGATCGTGTGCACGGGCCACCTCATTCTCAATGGTGTCGATGACATCGCTGTTGTCCTCGCTGGGCGGCAGTTTGCTTATATTTCCGCTGTTCGTGCCCCCGAATGCATTCACACTTAGATCAATGTCCATGCTGTTGCTGCTGCTGTCGTCCTGCTCCTGTGAGCTGCCCGCGTTGCTGTCCAGCAGTAGGCGTGGCGGTGGCAAATAGTATGCGTTCCGTTTATCCTCTACATTGGCGCCGCTAGCGCGTGCCGTGGCCAGCGAGGCGAGCGCCAATGTTTTCCATGATGGAAAAAAACCAAGTGACTTTTCGCTGCGCGACTGCTGCTGTTGTTGTTGGGCTGTGGGTGTGCCTGATAGGGGTGTTTGGGCATAGGCGGGTCCTAGGGAGAGACATTGAGAAAGAAAGTGAGAGAGAGAGAGAGAGAGAAATGAAAATGTGGAGTGTGAAAAGTTTTAGTTTGTTGTTGTGCGGCGTTTACAGCGAGCTGTGGCTTGTGTGCGTTAGTACCAGATATGATGGCATATTTGGGTAATATGTTATCGATAAATATCGATGCACAAATATGTATGTCTGATAAGCAAGTATTCGCAACAAAACTAAACATTGTTAGCTATGCATATATAAATGTCATATTGTAGTTTTATCGAGACATTTCATAAAATTTAATCGAATATCAATAGTTGTTTATTGATTATAGCTAGCTATTCAATGTCGTTGATGGCGTTGCGTAGTAATAAATTGTCATCGACACATCGACTTGTGAATCTATCGGTTATCGATTATTGCCAAGCTAGCAAAAGTAACAACAACTTTTATGCAATAAGCGATCAATTATATTTAAGCAATGCATGTGTTATCGATAATTATTAGAATATATTATTGATGATTGAGAATTGAAGTTAAAATATTATATTTTTTAGATATTGTTATGAAATGCGATAACCGTAGAAATATGAAGACACAGCTGGTGTTAGCTATCGATAACAGCGCGTCGATATATAAAAGTTAAATAAAATTGATTCAATAGTTTCAATAATCGTATGATTGTGTAGACAACATTTACTTTACAAACAGTGCATCAGTGCATCGATATCGATAACACAGCACACTCAAGTCAAGTATGCCCAACATTCCCAGCGATTACTTACGTCTGTGCATTTGGCGTGCTGAGCTGCTGCCGCGCACTGCTGTGTGTGTGTTTGTTTGTGTGCCTTTTCGATCATCATCAACAACAGCAACAACAGCAGCAGTTAAATAAAAAATAAATACAAAAAAAAAAAAAAAAAAAAAAAAAACAATAAGTGAATATAGATATCATAATCATAATCAATCAATCGATAAATGGCAACAGCTCAGCAGGCGCCAAATACGCGCGCATCAGCACACGCTCACTGCAGCAGCTGTCGCCGGCGCTGCTCGCGCTGGCGCTGCCGTTGACGTCGCAGCCGCAGTGCAGTAATACCTCGATTGCGATTGTTATCGATGTTATCGCCGACAGCACCATCATCACCATTCTCATTATTCGGTTCAATATCAATAATCGATGTGAAATAGCTGGAACCCTGCGAATCCGTTTTAATCTCATCCGGTTTCACGCTCTTCAAATCGATCAAATTGAAATGCGGAAAATTCTCAAACGCCGTCACAATATCCATATTATCCTGCAGTACCACCTTTTGGCCAGGATAATAGCGCGATTGCTCACTACCCGAGCTGAGGATCGTGGATAGGTGCAACTGACTCGAGCCACGCTTACGATGCTCGATCAGCTCTTCTAGCGTCATGTTGCGTTGCTCGAGTACTTTGAACAAGCGATTGCCCGAACGTCGATCCTCGATTAGTTCGAGCAGATCCGTGCGATCATCCACATCATCGATGAGCACCAGCGGCTGCTGCTGCTGCTGCTGCTGTTGTTGCTGTGTGCGTATGCGTTGTTTGGCTGGTAGCGCTGTTGCTGTCGGCGCTGGCAGGCGTATGTGATGCGTATTGCTTTCAACTTCATCGAAAAAGTTCTCCAACTCATCGTTGCCCTCTTGTTGCTCCTCACTGCTGTTGTTGTTGTTGCTGCTGCTGCTGCTGTTGTATGTTGCCGCTGTGCTAACTATGTTGTCGTTTAACTCCAATTCAACATCTTCTATGCCCTCCACGGAATTTCTATCGTAATTGCTACCAATAATATTGTCGCGCAATCGTTTCGTTTGTTCTCTGCTGTTGCCGTTGTTGTTGCTGTTGCTGTTGCGTGTGCGATAGAGTGTTGCTGTCAGCAATTCGCTGCTGTTTTCTTGCTCAGATATATCAACTGCTGCTGCTGCTGCTGTTGTTGTTGTATCTAGCGATAGCATTTCGTCCTCAGTTTGCTCAGTTATTGTTGCTATTGTTGTTCCTGCTGTAGTTGTTGTTGTCGCTGCTGCTGTTGTTGTTGATGTTGATGTTGTTGTGCTGCTAGTTGTTGCTTTGAATAATCCATGCGGCTTGAGCGTGGAACGCATTTGCTGTCGCTTCTTATAAAGCGGCAAACGTGTGGTTGTTGTTGTTGTCGTTGAGCTGCTAGCAACAGTTGTTGCTGCTGTGCTGCTGCTTATGCGTCTCGTTATGCTGCTGCTCTCACGCGATGAAGTGCCAAATAGTTTTAAACGTTGCAATGCCGGCAGCTTATTTGGCTTGGGTTTAAACAGTTCCTCTCGTGAATCCCCCAATTGCTGCTGCTGCTGTTGCTGTTGCTGTTGGTCGTCATCCTGCTCCAGAAATGCGGCAGGTATACGTCGCACACTATGCTTGTTGCCGTTGTTGTTGCTGTTGTGACTGGCTGCCGTTGCTGCTGCAGCTGCCGCCGTCTTGACCTCTTGGCTGGCAGCTGGCGCCACAGCTGTTGTCTGCAATGCCAGCAGCGCATTTTGCTTGCCCTTGAGCAGATCATCGAGCGATAGATTCTTTTGTTGCAATATCTCACTGAGGCTCAGACCGCCCGAGTTCTTCAAAATGTTCTTTAGGTCGGCAGACGTCTTGCTGGTGCTTGTGGCTGCAATCGGTTGCTGCTGCTGCTGCTCCTGGTCTTGTTTCTTGGCCTGGCCGTAGGGTCGACGATAGGCTTTGCTGGCGCCCGAGGCGGATGCCTCCGTCTGACGCAGTCGCTGACGTTCGCGCTCCCGTTCAAGCGCAGACATTGGCTCACGTATGGGCAACTGTTTGCGTCGACCAGCTGCAGCATCTTCTACATGGCCACGCCAGTAGGCGCCATTTGGTTCGCTCTCCTCCTCGTTGGCGCCCATTGTGGCCAGCGGCAATTGTGGACGTCGTTTGCGTTTGCCTCCTCCTGCAGCTGATACGGCTCCAGCTCCTCCGGTGTTCGGACGTCGCCGAGGCACAGCTGCAGTTGCCTCCGGCGTTGATTTGCCATCGTCCACAATGAGCGAGACGCCCGTTTGGAGCAGTTGCTGCAAATGATGCGAAAGATAAAGAGAGGAAAAGAGAAATAGTTAGAGAAAATCAGTGTGTGAGGGAGAGAGACAGAGAGAGAGAGAGAGAGAGAGAGATAAAACATTGTTATCAGATGCTGCAAAAGAGATTTATTGCGCCGGTTAGCACATGGTCAGCGTTTCGATTGGCTTTCATTGATTGATGGACTGCATTGATTAATGACATTTCTGAATGCAACAGCAACGCAATCAGTGGCCGAGCAACTGAGCGGGTATGTGCGTGTGTGTGTGTGTGTGTGGAAATGTCTGTGTGTGTGTGAGCGAGCGTAATCAATTTAACACTACTTTTCGCCCATAATCGATAAACAAATGAAATCATTTATATATATGTACATTCTAACTGCAAATGGGGTAAGAGCTTACGCTATTTGGATAGTATTTAACATCTATCGTTTATCGATAAGTGTAATCATTTGCCTAGATATAGTTACTAAATAAAGCTTTAGTTGATAAAGTCATATTATCGATATTTATGAAAAATTGTGGGAATACCATTCATTGATAATGCTGAAACGGCAATAAATGTGTATTCGATAACTATGCATATATGCTTAATTATCGGTAGAATTTTGTCTGATCGATATTTAAGCATATATGCATACTTGCTTGATTAATAATCGACAATGCTGACTCTAAAAATATCGAACTTGTTTAAGAATGCTGTGCTATCGATAACCATAATATAATTTTACATAATAAATCTATAATGCATAGGTAATTAATTAATTTTCATTATTGTGGTATCGATAATAATATCGATGTCAATATCGTTAATCGCAAATGCAGTTATTCCTTTATCGATACCCATTTGTTATTGCCTATCAATCGATAATATTGTAACCTGCAAAAATGATCTTATCGATAACAACTAATAATAGTTAAACTGATTTATATGATATTAAATTTGATTAACACTTTCCACCGGCCATTCAATGTTTGCTAATTTCTCGGCTACATAATTGCCCAGAGCATAAGGCTATAACGTGGGAGACAGGCTGTCAAAACTTAGAGATAGGCAATGGCATAGTGAGAGTGAGAGAGGCACATGGATTTAGCTATAGTCATTGACTGAGCTGCCAAACCGTGACTTCAGGCGCATTTCCGTTCACGTAATTAATTTTCAATTTAGCGCCAAACCCTTGCTGCCCAAAACAGCCAACCATCCAATCACCAAGCCACCCCAGCCACCCAAACCACCCAAGCAACCCAAACACCCAACCTATCTGCCTTAACCCTTGGGTGCTTGGTCCATTTCACGTTTTCTGCTCTGATGTCTGCATAAGCAGCGTAAAAGCTAGCCTGATTATTCGCAGTCGGATTATTAACGTGCATGGGTTTGCCCGTGCCTAGACGAGGCCCTGGCACGCCGTCCTCCTCCTGATGTGCCTGAGTAATTGGCTGGTTCCAATAGCAACTCTTTCTCTTTTGCTTCTGCTCGTCCATCTGCTCATCCTCCTCCTGCTGCTTTGCTCTTAGGCTCTCGTTGTTTTCCCCAGCTCTAATCAGTCTAATGCAAATGTCGATTTGTGCATTTATGAGCTTTATGAGAATTGTGTTGACTGTGTGTGTGTGTGTGTGAATGTGTTGTGGGTGCGTGTGTGTGTGACTGTGGTTTGAGCCTTGTAGTCCACATTAATGAAATTGATAAGATTGATTTTTGATGACCTACTAAAAGATATGTTTTATTTGTGTCATGCGATTTGAAATGCGATATTCCATGTAAATAGAAGGCGAATGAATGCGAAGTTCGTATAGAAATATGAACGTAGATATATGTAGCTCTAACGAACATTTAGTAATTTGATAAAAAAAAAAAAAACCAGTCATTATTATTTATGAATTTTTGTTATATTCCAAATAATTGCTAAGCCTATTAAATTATAGCCCTTAAATTAAATTTGTTGTCCTTTATATATCGTAGACGATTCTACCTGATGGTTGCATTCATTAAAGAAAAACTCTGAACGAATAATTAAGTTGAAGGCTAATGACAAAACTAAATTGTTGACGTAAAAGTTAAGCAAACAAAGCGCCAAAAACTTGCTACGAAACTCATTACACAATATGCTAGCCAAAAAAACAAAAGCAAACACAAAGAGAGAGAGAGAAAGAGAGAGAGAGGAGAAGAAGAGAGAGAGAGAGAAGAGAGAGAGAGAGAGAGAAAGAGAGAGAGAGAGGGAGGTAGGCAACGAGAGAGAAAAGCGAAAAAGTTTTAGCGACAACTGCAAACAATGCAAAAATAATGTAAAATTGAAAACACAAACTCATTCTGTCGCAGTCACAGAAAATTTCAAAATGGAATGGAACAAAAACGAAATGGCATGGAACGGCGTTGACAATGCAATGCAACAATAATAAAAAGAAGCTTTCGTGATGACTCAAGGAGCTGCGGTAGCTGCAGATGAGTCTGAAATAGCTCTAGACAGTGCATAGGCATCATGTTGATTTCGATAATATATCGATCAGTAGATTTGAATATATATTATGGGGTTCGCTGTTGCTGACATATGCATATTTATTGAATCTAAAATCTACATTATTTTTCTATAAATCTCTTGAAGTTTCCTTAGGTTTCATTATTTGAGTTATACGCTCATCGCTCTAGTTTTATAGAGCCAATCGCAGTTGCTGGGCAAAAGCGCATTAAACGCATTTCCTCTTAAATCTGTTGAGCTGTCTGGCAACGCTCGCTGTGTGACATGTTGTTGTCTACCTTTCAAATTGGATGAATACCAGCAAAAGCCCTAGCTGCCAAGTTTTACTCTATTTTTTTTTTTAAGGTTTCGGTTTTGTGTTTAGGTATTTTTTTGTATGCCCATTGAAAATGTTTATGCACAGGGTATATGGAAATTCTTGAACATATGAAAGTAGAACAAGAGAATATAAATTTTAGAAAAATATGATCGATATTTATCGATATTTCCAAGAGTTTTCATTATTATTGCCAAGCAACTTGTGGAAAGTTTTTGTTATATAATTAAAAAATGGTATATAGGGTATGTTGCCTTCGCTCACTTAAATGTTTCAATTTGGCCAAGTTTTTGGCTGCAGAGATTGCATGCATAATGAAGATGGACGTCAATGGCAATCGAATTGTTTCATTCAGCAAAGTTTTAAACAAAGAACCCAAAAAGCGAATACGAACTGAGCGCAGCTATGCCACAGCCAGCCAACCAGTCAGCAATTGAGCTCAAGGAGAGAGTGGAAGATGAAGTGGGATGCGTTAGAGGCTGAAGGCTGCATTGGGAGCAGCTTTAAAAATGCAATCCAGCGTGTGTTTTTTTGTTTTTTGTTTTTGTCTCCAGTTCGCTGTTTTTGCAGTGCATTAAATCAAATGGAGAGACGCTCCAGAGAGAGAGCGAAAGAGAGACTGGGAGACTTAGAGACCCTGATGTAGCATGTGTGTGTTGACAGCAATAGCAACACTTTAGAACTTGGCCTGTCAGCAACAGCAGCAGCAGCCTTAAAAAAAAGTTTGCGGCGTTTTTATAGTCACATAAGCTCACTCCTTGTTTTTTTTGAATACTTGCTCCAGCTGCTCGAGCATAGCATATTGGCTTGTACATCTGTTCACTATGAGAAGTTGGCTTTAAATTGGGCTCAATTAAATATGTGAATATATATAAAAATATTAAACGATCTATATTTGTTTATTTAAGGTTACCCATCAAGATCTTGGCAATATGATATCAGAAGTCAATGTTATTTCTGTTCTAATTTTATCTGCATTGCTTAGTCTGATCAGAAAGCATTCGACATTGATTTTATTATCAACAAATTTCCCTATCTAAACAAATTCCATCTTCTTGTTACTCCTGCTCAGCTGTAACTTGCTGAGAATTCGAAGCTTTTAGATTCAACTCAGATCGGTCATATATCCAGGCCTTAGCAAATAGTGGGTTCAAGCTTGAGCGAGCATTACGCAGTCGTTTAGTCTAGGCTACTCCATTTTCTCAATTTTCTCTTCTAATTTTTTGTTGTTTCTTCTTCCGTTACGCTTTGTGCCATTTTTTTTTTCTTATTTTTTTTTTGGTAGTTGTTTTTTGGACGTGCACCTTTTGACCCTATTTCTGGGCAGCGGACAGTTTATTGCCTAAGCTGTTGAGCTGCAGCGGCGTCTTCTTCTAGTTTATCAATGCCATTGTTGTTGTTGTCGTTGTCTGATGCAGTCGATAAATGTCAATGTTAGCGTTAAAGCTGTCATCGGTTGTGAGGAAAGAAAATGAAATACATAACTTCCGCACATCTGAGCTGAGTTGACATGGGCTGTGTCTTTATTTTTTCGATTAATAAGCGAATGTCTGGCAATCTCATTAACTTTAAACTGACCCTAACCAGCTTAGCTTATGATATCTCTGTTATTCATATTTTTGTTTATCGTGTGTAAACTTGCATTGCCGCCAGGTGGCAACGCTGTATTATTATCAGCTAAGCTAACCTTAATGTCAAATATTTACCGAACACTCGCAAAATTTAACTAGGAAGCCAAGGGAGTATGAAAGCAAATTATTAGAGCAATAAAGTTTATGCTTATAACTTCTGAAATAAAATTGTCTTATGCACTCAAATATCTAATTAGCACATCAACCATGTTAAGTCTAACCGTTTAGCTGTGCAAAATATTGAAAGTACATGTCAAACTTTGTAGAGCTAAAATGTTGTTGTGATTATCAATCAAATTTGAGTGCATGTAAGAATGGAAGATACATATATACGTACATACATTCGTGGCTTACTATAGTTAAAAGTGGAAGCTTGTATTGATATTGTTCAAAGAGCATGTTAAATTTTGACATGAGCTTTGAAATAAGTGCTTAAAACTTATGTACATATGTATGCGTGAGGACTTGAAACTTGTTTAGCTAATTAAGTGCTATATGTGTGTATAGTTATATATATTACATATATAACTATATAGATAGATCTCTCTATTTAACTATCTTCTCCATTGCTCATCAATGAGAACAAAGAACAAAGAGTTTTGTACACAATAATAAGCTAAAGCTTTGATGGCCAAACTTTGCAAACGAGTTTTGTAGCTTTGTACCTTTATAATAACTATATATGTATATTTGTCTATATATATACACATTTATAAGGCAACAACTTTGTTAAGTTTTATGCACTTATGAAATATACAAACGAAATATTTTGGCAATTTTTGGGCAAGTCCCGCTCAAAGGACATTAATGGTCTTCTACAAAGGACTTAAATGCTGTGTGGAGGATGGGTGGATGTGTTTCGGAACTTGTTCTTCTTGTTTTGGGGGAAAGCCACAAAAAGCTGCTTAGCCGCTGCTTGTCGCGTTTTGTTGTTGTTGTTGTTGTTGTTGCTGACGATGTTCAGCCAAAGCATGCAATAGACCCGCCCAAGCCTCGTTTGCTTGTTCGCCATCACTGACCGTGGCAACCCTTTCGACTACATCTTGTTCTTCTTCTTGTTTCTCTCTCCGTCTCTCTCTTTCTCTGTCTCTGTCTCTCTGGTTTTTTTGAACCACTTCAAACAAGTTGCTGCTTTTCATAATTAAATTGAAAAATTTATGCGCAATTAAATGGAAAACTTTGCTTTGTGGTCCAAAGCCACGCAAAAGCCAATGCGAGCGAGAGCACGACAGGCAGGCAGACAGGGAGAGAAAGAATGAAAGAGTGAGAGAGCGAGAGAGAAATAGAAGGGGAAAACTAGAGGGGGAGAGAGCGACCGGCTATAAATAAGAGGAGCTGCCTGTAGTTGACTAGCGCATACCTTGTAAATCCGTGTATCCGTTCTTTATTATTTGGCTTGAGCTCTTGATTGTAATCAAATTATATCGATATTATGCTTAAATTTGATGTCGATCAAATCAAATAGGCGTATTCGATTACTTGATAGATTTATCGATAAGTAGTTTATATCTTTAGTTAAGGAATGAATTTTCATTATCGGAATTCTGAAAACCTCCAAATACACATATTCAAGCTGTAATCAAGCGACAACTGCAGTACAAAAACTACTCTATAATAAGTCTATGTGGCTTGCCGGTAACACATTTTGTTTACAGGGTATCTCCTAAGTGCAACTGCAAATAGTTAAAGAGCGAAACTTGTCTGTGGTCTGACGCGAATTATATATTTATTGCATTAAGTGATGGCATCAGCTATTATAAATAATCTTTTATAATAATAATCTTTTCAATTCTCTTTCCCCTTTCAGCTGGGCCGTATCAACGGTAACAACGCGTCAGAATTTGGTGCCCCGTGAGCTGGACGTTCAAGATGGCGCCGAGCTACCAAGTCAATTGGAGGGCTTTGGCGAAGGCGTCGATGGGAAGCCAGAGACGTCGTCGGGCTCCGCTAATTTACTAATGTCGGCATTAATACCCTTTTGGGACATGGCAAACCATCGTTCTGGCAAAATCACCTCGTTCTATGACAAGGCCGCAGCTCAAATGGAATGTACAGCCCAGGAATCGTACAAGTCGGGCGAACAATTCTTCATCTACTATGGTGATAGATCCAATGCGGATCGACTAGTGCATAATGGGTTCGTGAATCTAACAAACTCTTACTTCGACACACTCATTCTTTACTCTTTTCGTCTAGTTTTCTGGATATGCAAAATCCGAAGGACTATGTGCAAATACGTTTGGGTCTCAGTCCAACCGATCCGCTGGCCGAACAGCGTGCCATACTGCTCGCCGCCCTAAACATTGAGCGTAAAGCGGAGTTGCGTGTGCTGCCCGCACCGGAGTACATATCGGGCGAGCTGTTGGCATATGTGCGCGTTTTTAATATGAGCAAGGAACAGCTAGAGCATTGGTGTAGCAACGTGGAGCGTGCTGTCGACCTGCTGCACATCGATTGTGCTCTGGAAACTGACCTGGAGACACGCACCTGGCAGTATCTGTATCAGAGACTCAAGCTGCTGATCGGCGTGCTCGAGGCGACGCTCAAGGAGGCCAACGAGCTGCAGCAGCTTGAAGCACTGCAACAGCAGTCCGATGCATCTGAAATTGATATTATGGTCCTACAATATCGTCAACTCGAGCGTCGCATACTCAGCGATGCTCTCCAGTACGCACAAGAGCGTCTCAAGGTCTAAGCTCTAAGTTGGCATATATATTTATTTTTTTTTTACCCAATACAAGGACTACGAAGGACTTACTGAACCCTAAGAAAACCCAAATGAAATGCAAGCCCATCAATTCTTTTTACGGCTCTAAATGTGGAGTTTATTTTTTTTCATACTTGAATTTTATTTTATTTATTTGAGAATCAATTACAAATTTTGCATTTGAATTGATTGTCATTTTCATTTCTTCTCGATATCATCTGCATTAAATTATTGCTTTTATTTAATTTAATTTTACATAAATATTTATGTATAGTTTTTGCTAATGATTTTTTAATTTTTATTTGATTAATGTCATTTAATAATTGTTTTATGTTTGTTTCTTGCGCCATATGAAATAAATGCAATTAATAACATTTGAAACTGAGCTTTATATATTCTTGAGGGCTTAAACGAATTGATGTTTGATTAAAAACCCCATTCAAATTCAATTATATTTATGGAAATAATCAGCAGCAACAGCAATATACAAGAGCATATGAAACAAGAAACATGATACATGAAATATTCAACATTCAACATTCAACATGAAATATTCAATATTCAAAATTCAACATTCAATATACAACATACAACATACAACATTCAACATTAAATATACAACATTCAACATTCAACATTCAACATTCACCATTCAACATTCAACATTCAACATTCAACATACAACATACAACATTCAACATTCAACATTCAATATACAACATTTAACATACAACATACAACATACAACATTCAACATTAAACATTAAAAATTCAACATTCAACATTAAACATTAAATATTAAACATTCTACATACAACATTCAACATTCAACATTCAACATTCTACATACAACATTCAACATTCTACATTCAACATTCAACATTAAATATACAACATACAACATTCAACATTCAACATTCAACATTCAACAATCAACATTCAACATTCAACACTCAACATTCAACATTCAACATACAACATACAACATATCATAATTGTATATAGCTTGTTTTGTGTTGTGTATTGTATGTTGTTTTTTTCATGTTGTATGCTGTATTTACATCCATAAGCAAACTACATATACTACATATGATATATGACATACAACACATAATTGACTATTGTTTGTTTGTTGTGTGTTGTATCTGTCATCTTGTATGTTGCATATGCAAACTACAGCATACAACATTTAATCATCAACAACATGCTACAATATGAGAAGCAACAAACAATACACATGGGCATACATATCAAAATATAACAATTGAAACAAACAACATACATTGAATAACAATTAAGGACCGCATCAATCATTAACAGCAGCAGCAATAACATTAGCAACAATCAACAATCAACAGTAACAAGTGCTCTCAGCAACACCATGTAACAGCAACCACAACAAACAACAATAACAAAGCAACAAATTTAACAAAAAAATCAAAACAAATGAAATGGGAAAGCATCATCCACAAAATGGGCGCATCCAATGCAAATGAGCATTAAAAACAAAATCGCCTTAAAATGTATGAAAATGCGCTTAAGTGCTTAAGTAGCATAGACCCAACATACACACACACACACACAGACACACACCCCTAGCACTCACACACATATATGCAATTACCAAACGCACATGGAGACGTAGCATAGAGCATTTGGATTAAAACAAGCCAGGCTTCTAACCACGTGTCCATGCGGCCGCCTCTTTGTCAGTGTTGCTGTATGTGGTCTATACATATGTAAATGTGTGTGTGTATGTGCGACTGTGTATGTGTGCGGTGTGGCAATATGCGTAGATTTATGTAAAGCATTGCTGTGTGTCGGAATACGTGCGTTCGAATGTTGATGAGACGCAGACAAGCACAGAGAGATGGGCCGACAGACAGATAGAAAGCCGGACAAATGGGACAATTCAAATATGCCATAAAGGATACCCTAAAAAGGACAAAGGGACAGGTTTCAAAATTCACTTTGTAGTTGGCAAGGCGTAGGACCATTGTGAATTATGGCCAGAAATCGTTGGAAATGCAATTCAAGTCGATTAGAGTTTGTGCTTTCGTCTCTACGAATTTCCATCTGTCTCAGATTCAGTTTTTCTTATTAAGAGCTTTTAATTGGATTTCCATGCAATTGAATGGCTAGCTATAAGGTTTCATTTTCGTCCCTAAGTCCTTCATTTTAATATTAAGTCATTTGAACATTGAGTTAATCAATCTCTTGTTAGTCAGTTAGACAGGTGGCAAGTTAGCTAGTTAGTTTTAATGGTGTAAGTCAATCGAACTTCGGTTTGTGCTACATCATTGCTATGTGCCAGTCAATCAATTAATCAGTGTGCTAATCAGATCAATCATTCAATAAGTCAGTCTGTCATAGTTAGTCAGTGAATCAGTCTGTCAGTGAGTCAATCAGTCGCTTAGTGAGTCTATCAATCAATCAGCCAGTTAGTGGTTAAATCAGTCAGTCAATCAATCAGTTAGTCAGTCAATGAGGCAGTCTCTCAGTCACTCAGTTAGTGTCCAAATCAGGCAGTCTTTCAATTAGTCTATCAATCAATCAGTCAGTCTATCAATCAATCAGTCAGTCTATCAATCAATCAGTCAGTTAGTAGGTAAGTCAATAGGTTAGCAAAGAGTGGGTCATTCAGTCTACCAGTAAATCAATCAGTCAATCATTCTTGCAACAAGTCAGTTAGACAATTAGTTAGTCAGTCAGTCAATTAGTCAGTCATATAAACATATTGAAACATACATTTTAGCAAGACACATTTATCGATACACATGTTTCGATAAATTCACACTTTTTTGCTTACTCTCATGGTCAATCAATCAATCAATCAAACCAAATCACATCCTCGTGTCAACAAATGCCTTCGAGTTGTGTGCTGTAGTTTTGCGTTTTGGTCCACCCTAAATTGCAGCGGCTTATGCGAAGGCAAACACAAAACAAAAATCTTTGAAGGCCGATGGGCGTGACCATTTGCTAATTGCTTGACAGCAACAAATTGGCCAGTCCAATTAGCAACTTTAAAAGAGGCCGTGGACTAGCTGTGGGGAGAGTGTGTGGTGTGTTCCCTGCTACGCTGCGCCGGTGGGTTGACGGCGGGTGGTGCAAGTTTAAGTGATGCGATTGCAATTTCGGCTTTGGCGTTTGTGGAGCAAATGCAAAAAGTCAGCAACAAGGCAGCGAGCAAAGCAACTGGAACAGCTGCATCAATGGCAATCGATGGCATAAGCCAAACTAAATTGCTAACAGGATAACAGGATACACACACACACACACACACACACACACACACACACACACACACACACACACACACACACACACACACACACACACACACACACACACACACACACACACACACACACACACACACACACACACACACACACACACACACACGAGAGAGTTGGCGTTGTCGCGGAGTACGGTCGGTGTTTTCGCGGTCCAGTATTCTATATTTTGTTTTCGCTGTAAGAGTGGAAATCATTAAAGACAACGTGTATGCTGCGGATTATACTTACCCAGCTGTTCCAAAGACTACGAGAAAAACACTTAAAACGTGTCGAACGCTTTGTGGCGGCGTCGCGAAGTATCCGCTTCGCCGAGTGTGGTGCAAGAGAGGGGGGCGGTAGCGTCTTTTTGGCCTTCCATCTCTTTTTTCCTCGACACAGGGCGGGAAAGCGTTCTACTTGTGCTTGTGTGTCACAATTGTCACACTTGCACAAATAATAACAATCAGGTGCACAGCTGTTGTAGTGCTGGAAATCGCAGCGGACACTCTAACCTTTTTGAGTAACCTAACCATTTTGAGTAGTTTGGTCTTAGCAAAGACAACAACCTAACTTCTGAGGCGAAGTTACAGTAGCTAAAGTACTGCATACTTTTAGACGCAGTCTAAAGTAGTGCATACTTCCGGGCTCCTAGTGTCTCGAAGCTAAGCTGAGTTTTAAATTAGTGGGGTCACCTAATTCAAATTTTAGTAGCCATTGCCCACTACAGGCTACACGCCACGGTAGTCGGAGCAGGTATGGAGGCCATGATGGAGGATGAGCTGCAAGCTTTCGCGCGCCGCTCTTCGCTGCAGCGGTCACCGCAGCAACAATTGAGGGCGTTGCCGCAGCCGGTAGCACTGAGTCAGTCCCCAGTGGCTGTTTGCCAGGCACCGAAGTCCTTAAAGGAAGCGTTAGCTCAAATAGGAGTTACCTTAGAGGGCTTGTCTGCTTTATTTGGTGGTCAGCGGCATATAAATGCCCTAATGAGAGAGGAGTTGACCAAACTGGTCAATCTTCACAAGGCGGCCGAAAAGTTCTGTGACCGCACAGTTAAAAACTGCGAGGTGCAGACCACGCCGCCCAAGAAAGCAGTGGAGAAAGTCCACAAAGCGAGCATTAGTGCTCAAAAGAGCAATACGCCCAAACGGCCAAGGGAAGTAGCCGCCGAAGCGAGGAAAACTCCTTCGAAAAAGTCGAGGCCCAACAGAAGCGTAACGGTAGAACAAATAGCAATAGGTTCGGCAGTTAGGAATGCAAATCAAGCAGATCCACAGACTAGCAAGAGTAGCTGGACGGTCGTCAAGGGTCGCAAGCCCATACAAAAGCGGCCCAGAACTGACGCAATTGCGATCTCTGGCGTAGGCGGGTGCAGCTATGCGGACATGCTTCGTGTAGTTAAGAGCGACCCAAATTTAAAACATCTGAGTGGCGATGTTCAAGGGATCAGAAAGACAGCTAAGGGGGACCTCCTGTTGCAACTAAGCAGGAAGCCGGAGCATAGTGCAGATGCTCTTCACGAGGCTGTAGGCAAGGCATTGGGCGACAGAGCGGTAGTTAAAACACTTACCGAAACGGCACACATTGAGATTCGTGATCTTGATGAACTAGCGAGCAAAGAGGAGATAATAGAGGTAATTAGGGTGGAGTTGAAAGATAGCTCACTCCCCATTACGGTCATTAAATCGCTTCGGTCAGCTTACGGGGGACAGCAAAGAGCTACAGTTGCTCTCCCAGTTGGGAAAGCCAAAACTCTGCTCGAGTTGTCCAAAATTAGGATAGGATGGGTTGTATGCCGTATCCGAGCCGTGGACCAGCCTAAACGCTGCTTCAAGTGCCTCGACTACGGTCATATAGCCGCTAACTGCGCTAGCGACTGTGATCTGAAGGGTGCCTGTTTCAGGTGTGGCGAGATGGGTCATAGTGCAAAAGCATGCACCAAGCCACCCAAATGTAGCCTCTGCGTCCGTAAAGGCGAAAAGCAGACGGATCATTCAGCAGGCAGCTTCAAGTGCCCATCCTACCGTGAAGCTGCGCGTAAAATGAAATGTTAAGGTTTCTTCAACTTAACTTAAATCATTGTATAGCTGCGCAAGATATACTAGAGCAGACTGTAAGGGAAAAATTTATAGATGTAGCCTTTCTCAGTGAACCTCATCACTGTAAGACCAGCTGTCCCAGAACGTGGGCAACAGACAGTACTGGCAAAGCAGCGCTATGGGTATGTGGCGGTTCAACGAATGTGCTTTCAGATGTTAAGCCATTCAATGGATTCGTACGCGGCCGATACGGTAACTTATGGCTATACAGTTGCTACCTGGCCCCCAGCATGCAGCTCAGCGATTTCTCAGCGACGCTCGACGAGCTTGCCGTGGATGCTAGGGGTCGGAAGGCCATTATAGCAGGCGACTTCAATTCATGGGCGTTAGAATGGGGTAGCCACACAACTAATACTAGAGGCCGTATCCTTCTGGAGATCTTCGCGACATTAGATGTTGCACTGCTCAATACTGGCCAAGAGTACACCTTCAGTAGGGCTGGATACGGATCAGTAATTGACATTACTTTTGTCACTTCATCCCTTTTTCGGGAAGCATCATGGAGTCATTGCGATAGTTATACGGGCAGCGATCATACGGCACTTCTGTTCACAATAGGGGAGCCACTTGCCAGGGCGCCAAACTTGTGGAGAGAATCGTATCAGCTGGATACTTTCAATCCCTTGGCCTTTTCAGTGGCCATTCAGTCGCTGGGCACATCTGGCAATGCTGAGGCCAGAGCATGCCAAATGGTAGCCCAAATTCAGAGTGCCTGCAGTAGTAGCATGCTACGCCGCAAGCGGTTCATGCGACAACAAACGCCTATGTATTGGTGGAATGCACAAATAGGTGACATTCGACGCAAATGCATCCAGGCGAGAAGAAGCTACCAACGCGCCCGTGGTAGGACCACATATGTAGAAATGCAAATAGCATACCAGGCGGCTAGAAGACAGTTGAAGAAGGCCATTCGGGCAAGCAAAAGAGAGTGCTTCTTAGAATTGTGCGACTCAGCCGAATATGACCCTTGGGGCAGGGCATATAAGATAGTGGTTAAAAGACTAAACGCAGGTAGGCAGGTGCAGCCTATGGATCGTTTGGAGCTTAAATCGATTGTGGAAACACTCTTTCCAGAAAGACTAAGCTCCATTCATGCCCCTGAGACCATGTCTGCCGAGCAGGGCTCAACGAGCACTCAGATTGACTTAGTTACGGACGAGGAGATATTAGTAGCTCTGAGAGGTCTTAGACTGAACTCAGCCCCAGGGCCAGACGGGATCCCAAATCGTGCGCTAAAGCTAGCCCTCGCCTTGCACCCAAGCGCGTTCGCGGAATTATACAACGAATGTATAATTCATGAGACGTTCCCCGCAATATGGAAAATTCAGAACTTGGTATTGCTACCGAAGGCTGGCAAACCACCGGATGAGCCATCTTCGTATAGACCAATCTGTCTCTTAGACACCATGGGAAAGGTGTTTGAGAAACTGATTTGCTCTAGGCTGGAGAGGGCCATTGATAGCGCCGGAGGCCTTTCACCTAACCAATTTGGTTTCCGGAAGGCCCGTTCAACAGCAGATGCGCTTGACAAAGTTGTCGGCCTGGCAGCTTCCGCCATCCAAGGCACCAGATGGAAGCACGGGACGAAGCGCTACTGCATCATTGCGACTCTAGATGTGAAGAATGCCTTCAACACAGCTAGTTGGGATATGATACTGGATGCGATGTCACAATATAATATCCCTAAGTATCTAAAAGAGATAGTGAGGAGCTACTTCAGAGGAAGAACACTAACATACAATACGAGTGAGGGTCCCCAAACTCATATAGTGTCTGCTGGAGTCCCCCAAGGTTCAGTGCTGGGGCCTCTCCTATGGAATATGATGTACGACGGCGTACTGCGCTTGGAACTACCAGCAGGCGCGCACACCATTGGCTTTGCCGATGATGTAGCAGTCGTCACCATAGGAAAGGAGCTTAAAGATACTGAGGATATGTGCAGCGCAAGTATCAATCGCATACGAAGCTGGTTGTCTGGAGCTGGACTAGAGCTAGCGGCGCACAAAACGGAAGTCGTCCTAGTCAGCAGTCGCAAGAGAGTGGAAACTGCCAATATAAAGATCGGCAGCGTTACCATCGCATCTAAGAGGGCGATAAAGTATCTTGGCGTCATGATAGACACGAGATTAACTTTCCGCGAGCACTTAGAATATGTGCATAAAAAAGCAGCTGATTCTTGTAGAGCTCTCTCAAGAATTATGCTCAACACGCGGGGACCAAAGCAACAACGACGCCTCCTCCTAACGAGCGTCATTAGGTCCGTCATCCTTTATGCTGCACCAATATGGTCAAGTGCGATGGCAACGCCGAGCTATAGCCGAGGCATTTGTGCCACTTACAGACTGAGCGCAATCAGAGTCAGCTGCGCCTTTAGGACAGTCTCCGATGACGCGGCACTTGTTATTGCTGGCATGGTGCCACTGGAGGAATTGGTCGCCGAAGCCGTGGAGCGGAACACGCAGGAGCCTATACAGCGCGACGTTATCAGGGCGGACAGCATTGCACGATGGCAAAGACGATGGAATACCTCAACAAAAGGGCGCTGGACGCACACGCTCATCCCTGAGCTTGCACCATGGATAAACCGCAAGCACGGTGAGGTTAATTTCTATCT
>JAUESR010000196.1:16080000-16365000 GCA_030914345.1 Drosophila koepferae | reverse complement strand
TCGAAACAAATTGTTAAACACCTATTGAACTATGAACTAAAAGTAATCTATGATTATATTATGATTATATTATGATTATATATATATATGATTATATTATGATTATAATATTTGATAAATTATTGATCGGTTGTAAGATACACATAAGATATGCAAATAAATCATGATTTAAAAATCAAAAACAGGGTGATCGATAAATTTGTTCTGAAATTTAAATTTATTAAAAATGATTAAAAATGTTTACACCACCAGATATTTCATATGGAACATATCATTAGAATAAAAAACTTATCGATAAATTACCGAATTGAGAAAGCAGCTAAGCAATAAGTAAATAAATAATTATTTAGATTATTTAAATTGGTATTAAAGGTAAGTCAAGTCTTTTTTTTATGAATTTACTAAAGTACTCTTGTAAACTCAATATAAACTTAAAATTTAACAAAGCGAAGTACCTTCATATATATATCTAATATTTGCATAGTCTTCTCCAGCTTTCGAGCTAAGGGTTGCTATGCAACCCATTCGATTTGGTTGCATGCGTGAGGGGTATGTGCTGGGTATGAAAATAATAGTCTGACAGACTGCAAGAGCTCTTAAATTTTCTAGTTGCCATATCGAGAAATTCGCATATTTTTCGCCCGTTGTTGTTGCTGCTGTTTGAATAGCCGCCCCAAAATTCATGGGGCTTACTCTAATATTTGCTCGAACTTTGTGTTATCTTTTCTCTTTACTAGCCCTCCAGTCTGTTTTTCTCTTGCTCGTCTCTTTCCTCTGTCCGTCTGCACGCTGTCTGCCTGGCAGCTGCAGTTGCAGCTGCAGCTGATGAAATTTCACAAATTTTCGTTATGCAAGAGCAATTTCCCCTCGCACCGCCCACAGAAATGAAGAAAGTGAATTTCGGTAGCATCTATTTAATAGAGTTACAAATGCTGAGCACAAAATCATAATTTCCAACTCACTAATAAATTTCAGTTACAATTGGAATGCAGATTTTTTTGACAGCGGCATATTCGTACATTTTCGATTTTCGTATTTACAGAGAGAAATGCGAATTGAGTAAGTTTAGTTGGTAAATTTCAGTTGCTGGTATGCTTTTGAAGAGCTTCTTCTATTATCTATCGATAAAAATCGATATGAAATTTTTATGGTTAGACAGCTGAGAGCAGCTCAACTTGGCTTAGAAGTTCATCTTAAGTGTTTAAAGATTTCTATAACTTTTTGTATGCTATATAGCACATGCTATATCAGTTTATTGGTTTCGATAACAGTTCTTATAATTGCTTATGCTCTTTGCTTTATAAATCTTAACTCTTTTCTTACAGCTTCTTATCGCTTATACCTCTTTTCATTCTAATAAATTTAGATCTTTGGAATCAAGTAGATAAGTTAGACCCAAAATGGTAGCCAGAACTAAAATTTATTGGACAGCATTATATTGTCCGAATTGAAGAACTAGTATTTTTTAGTGTTTTTCCACTTTTTCTCTTTTGCTTTTCTTTTAACTTCGGTCTTTACTTTTACAAAGTCAGCATGTTTGCTTTGGAATTTTCCTGCTTTCCTTTTGCTTGCTTTGCCTCTCTCTGTGCTTCTCAAAGCCAGATTTGCTGGGCAATTTAATTGATTGATTTTTGTTTTGTTATTTCATTTTTTTTTTGTTGTTGCGTTTGAGGAAACAACGAAATTTTGAATCAAAGGGAAAATTGTTGTTTCTTAGCAACTTTCACTTAGCCCTTACCAGGTTTGGTAAAGCCTACAGACTGTCATGTATGAGTGGCCGAGTAGCCAAGTAACTGAGTACTTGAGTGGCAGTAACAACGCTGTTGCTGATGCAGTAGATGTTGCTGCTGCTGCTGCCGGCTAACAAGGTTACCTGGGCAACTAATTTGCATGGGACGTGACTGTACCTGAGTGCAGCTGCGAGGCACTGTCACCGTGTTTGTTAGCAATTAACTGGGCCATTGTTGCTGTCAACATTCCCAGGCTCAAGCAGCAGCGCCAGCATCAATATTGTTGTTGCTGCTGCTGCTGCTGCTGCTGCTGCTGTTGCTGCTCAAGCGTTCTTGCATTTTGCATTGGAAATAGCCACGCAGCTAGCTGCTTATTTTATTTGCTAATTGCAACACTCGACGGCAAGCGGCAAGGACAAGAAAAGGACGAGCCCTTGACAAGTGCTCGACAAGTTTCTAGTAGCAGCAGCAGCAGCAACAGCAACAGCAGCAACAGACAACATTGTCGCTGTGGGGCAAATGCTCTTCGGCTCCACGCCTTCTTGCATCCTTCTGGGTTAACATGGCAAACAAATTAAAAGTGACGCATCTTATTCTCTATCTCTGTCCCGTTCTATCTCTTCCTGTCTCTCTCTCTCTCTCTCTCTCAAGCAAGCAATGCTTTCTCTTGCAGCTGCTGCGTTGGCACTCTTTAACATTCACATTTACATATTTTCTTTGCCTTTAACTTTTTGCATTTCTTACACATTTTTTACATCCTGCCCAAAGAGAGAGAGAAAGAGAGAGAGAGAGAGAGAGAGAGAGAGATTCCACTGACATCTTCATTTGAAGATCTTTATCAAAATTATTGTTTACTTTTATATAATAAATGTATCGGTACAGAACTCTATATAGATTTAGTTTTACACTTACAATAGATGTAGTTATTGATTTCATTTCTGTGTTACTTTGTGCCGCTAATTTGGCTCCACAACATGTAGTTTTGCATAAGGGTATATCGCAAGGCTTGCATCACTAATTAATATTGTAAGAATAATAATCGATAATGTTATCGAAATATTTAATATTGTGAAAGACATTTGCAAGATGCAATTTGAGTTTTATATACATTTTTTTTGGCTTAATGTTAAAGCAAATTTTTGTATATTAATAAATTTAGAAATTCTTCGGGAATCTTTTTAGGGAAATGAATACTATAAAGTGCGCTAGGTGCGAGTCCAAGCTTGATTAATTCTGTAAAATGGCACATTTCAAATGACCATGTAAAACAGACGCTTGACGCTTGTTCAATGTCTGCATCGTCAGGCACATTCAGAGAGCAGTCGATTGTGTCGGTTCTTCAACGAGTTCGTACAGAAAGCAAAAAGTCTCTAGTGCATGTATTGGTATCGACATGTTTATGTGAATGGGAAGACCGTTTGCATAGGCTCTTTGATTTATCCGCTCCCTTATTGTGACTCATTGTGCGAGCGTCAATCGTAGCGCTCCCGATGTTCGAGAAGAGTACATCATCGAGATCGGCTGAATATGATATACATATATATTATTTTCGGTTGATCTCGCGAAGAGAGCATGAAGATTCAAACTATTAACAATTATTTGCGAGCTATGCTGACAAAGATTTGTTACTTTGTTACTGCTTATCAGCTCTTCTTGCTCTTCTCTTCAAGGCTTCGAGTACATCTCAAATCGTAGCCAAATGGCAACACAATTGAGTCGTTACACTTGGAAATATTTGAATTTGACTTAAATATGTATATGTTTTGCTATGAAGCACACACACATACACACATACTCTACCTCTCTGTCTGTCTCTGTCTCTGTCTCTTTCTCTTTCTCTGCCTTCGATTCACTCTCTATATAATCTATGGAATTCGTGTGAGCTGGCAATAGATAAAGAGCAATGCTGATGCAGATGCAGATGCAGATGCTTAAGAGAATTGCAAAAGAAAATGTCAAACAAGCTAATAACAAGCTCAGACAGTAAGCCAGCCATATAGACAGAAGGAGAAACAAACAGAGAGAGAGAGAGAGAGAGAGAGAGAGAGCGAGACTGATTTAAGGACATTGCTAGTGACAGTTGGAAGGCAGTTAAAGTCAACACGCATACGCCATGTCTGACAGCTTGCGCTTGCACTGCAGTCGTCATTGGGGGGGCTTAGCTTTTAGAAGATGCCTCCTGGCCAAGCAAGATCAGGCAAAGGGTGGCAGAGGGGATGTTGGGTGTTAGGGTTGCATAGCAAGTAATCCATACAAAATACTTGTGCATGTGATGCATATTTCATAAGAGCCAACAACTTCGACTGCCCATGATATATTCATGTTCGATATCCAAACACACAAGCAAATTGAATATGTCATGAGGGGGGCACGTGTGGGCAGGACACGTTGGGGTCAGTATTGGTTGTCCATTTAATATGAATAATAAGTAATAAATGCATACGGTTAAAATAACAATGACACGACTTGATGACTTCATAATGTTTGTCGATGCTTAACACTAATACGATTTCAATGGAAGCTGCTGCTGCTGTTATTGCTGCTGCTGCATTCCGTTGGGATATTCTGGACAGAAATACCACTTAAATGTTTCATAAATTGTTCATTTATGCAGACAGAGAGCAACCTTTTGGTTACATTTACTAAATCACATAATGTTCTTGCTTGTGCGTGTGTAAGTGTGCGTATGTCTATGATTGTGTGTGTGTGTGTGTGTGTGGACATTACACAATCAGCCGACAGCGCAAAGTGTCCATGGGGATTGGCAGCGGGCAACAAATTGACAGACAAGAGCGACCCCAATGAGGCGCAACAAGGAGAGAGAGTGAAGAGAGAGAGAGAGAGAGAGAGAGACAGGAAGAGAGAGAGAGAGAGAGAGAGAGAGGGAGATAGAGAGAGATATGCAGATGTACTGGAAAAAATCAGAAATATCTAAGCTAATCTGTAAAACATTTTGCTAGTTATTTCAAAACTTGTGCAATTAAATTGTATTTTTTTTTTATTTTTGCATTTTATACATTTGTAAATTTGCCATTTGTAAAATGTCTTTAGAGTAAATACTTTAGAAATAGAAACAATTTGCAGTAGAATTTTTTCCTGAATTCATTTTAGAGAAAATTTATTTTAATTCTTGATCGTACGTTAGCTATATTATAAATTAAATAAATCAAAATTAAAACAAAAAAAATTAAATATTAATTTTATATTATAATATAATTTGATATATAATATTAATTCAATTTTTTTAGTTATATTAATTTAAATTTCACATTATTTTATAGACAAAAGTTATTTTTAATATAAATTTATATGCATTTTTTTTTTAACGAAAACGAAGAAATTGTATTTTTTATATACCACATGTTTTTCTCTCAGTGCAGCCATAGAGTGGATTAGAGAGCCAGCGCCTTACCCCAAGGACTTCAAAAATTCAGCAACATCTGTCAATTGTTGTCGCTGTGTCTGTGGCTGTGGCTGTGTATGTGTATGTGTGTCTGTCTATCTTGTGCTGTTGTCTCAACTCTCTCGCTCTCTTAATAAATTAACATAATTGCACAATTTTTCACAATTTGACAGCTTAATAAATATTAAATTTTAATTAATTGAATGCCGTTAAGAGCTGCCCCAAATGCAACAGTTTCCACTCGTTTTATCTCCTTCTACTCCCCACTCCCCACTCACTCTCTCTCTCTCTCTCTCTCTTTCTCTCTCCTTCACTCTGTATCTTTTCCGTGTGCACTTAATGCAGGCAATTAGCGCCTGGTCAACAGCTTCATAAATATATCAAACAATTAATCAAAGTGCAACCTGCTTTAAAAGAATAAATAAAACAAGTAAGAAGGCTCTAGTCGAGACGGCTCGACTACAAGATACCCTGAACTCTGCAAAAAAAAAAACTTATACTCTTCTTCTTTACAAACGTATGAGCGCGAGCTCTGCTAACCGCGCAGTTGCTGCCGTGGCTTGGGGATGGGTTGGGCTGAACTTTTATTGCTTATAACTCCATTTCTAGATGGACGATCGTCATGAAACTAAGAATATATTAAGATTATATTAATAGCATCTATGCTCAAAAAACATACGAAAAGGAATAGAATTTTCGATTCTTTTATAAATAATAATAATGATAATTTGGAAATGGGATGAGTTATAGAAAAATCAAAATAAAAAAACAATTATTGCAGCTCTCTAGCTTATTTAGTTTCCGAAATCTCGACGTGCATACGGACAGACAGACAGACAGGGCTACATCAACTTATTTTTTTTTTGTGCTGATCAAGAATATATATACTTTGTGGGGTATGCGACGTCTCCTTCTGCCTGTTACATACACTTTTTACAAAACCATTATACCCTGAATTCCCATTTTCAATGGGTTGAGAGTATAAAAAATAAATAAATATCCAAACAAGAAAATGTATCAGCGACACACACAAAATGGCGGCTGACATTTCCGTTTCCGCATCAGCTAAAATATAAATACAGGAAAATCTGTGCCATATTACATATGCTCCCATAATTTGTGAAATTATTCAATATTAAGGGTTTTTCACAAAAAAAAAAAAAAAAATACTGATTGAAATATCAACTGGAATTTGTTTGTTTGTTTTACATTTTATTTGAAACCCATTCGTTGTTCATCAGAGGTATTTAAAAGAGGCGAGAAATCGAGAGATATAACGAGCGCAAAGCTTTCATTATAATAGCATTTTGTATACCTTGAGCCCATTGAAAATAGTATATAATGATCGCCATGACTAGTCCTATACAAACAAGTTGACAAATCAATATACCCTGAATTTCCACACTTTAATTTTCTAGCTAAATAGCTTGGAAGTAAGCTCTTCCACACCGTTAGCCAATATGACTTAAATACTTAATAAATTCCATACATTTGGGCATTCAATGCTCCACAATTTGCAATTAAATTCAAAATCCTTTTATCACATGTATCAAACTGTAGTGGGTAAACATTTGTTTATGCATTATTGAAATTTATCTTGTGACATTTTAATTAATTTATGGTCATTCGTTTTGGCACTGCACGAAATGCGCTTTCAATGCCAAACGATTTTATAATTAATTGCCTCAATATTTCTTAATGTTTTATAACTCGAAATTGTACATAAAAAAAATTTATAGTGTTTAAATGCAGAGAATAATGGGGTATCTCTATCTCTATCTCTATCTCTATCTCTATCTCTATCTCTATCTCTATCTCTATCTCTATCTCTATCTCTATCTCTATCTCTATCTCTATCTCTATCTCTATCTCTATCTCTATCTCTATCTCTATCTCTATCTCTATCTCTATCTCTATCTCTATCTCTATCTCTATCTCTATCTCTATCTCTATCTCTATCTCTATCTCTATCTCTATCTCTATCTCTATCTTCATCTCAAATTGAATCTGTCAATTGATATTAATTCAATTTGTGATTAAGCAATCTGGCAAAGTGAGTTATAAAGCTCAAACTCACACACAAATACGATATACATATCTATATACTTTAGGGGTTAGTTAGTTAGACAATTGATGCATTTCACATTCAAAATCGCATTTCGTATGCAAGTTGTGTAAATATTTGTTTAACTGTAGCTGAATCTATATAAATAATTGAACAGGTTAATGAATAAACAAGCGAGTGCTCAGTTAGTTTAGTTAGTTGCTCGCATCATTCGCTCATCAGCATCTACCATGAATGGTCAGATTGTTGGGGCTGCTTTGCAAATTTATTTAAATAATTTATATAACAATTATTCAACCGCAAATTGACAAATATATTCAAACATGCAAGCACACATCAAAAGGTGTTAAATGCCTGGGTCATTGCATCCAATGTGGAGCGTACAAACACAAACGCATAAACATACATACACAGAGAAAGAGAGAGAGTTAGAGAGAGAGGGAGAGAAATATGCACAGACTGCCCCACATTTCGTTTATGGGGCTTAGAAAATTTGTCTCAAGTAGCGAAAGGTGACGATTTTTCAAAGCGCTGAATAATTTAAAAACATTTTCTGAACGAGCCAAACATAAAAACCGCACGCAAATTACTGAAAATTGACCGCACTTAAGGCAAGCGTGAGCAGACACGCATACATATACAGATACACGCACACAGATACACGCACACTCTCCACACACCCGCAACTTGAAAAAGAAATGAAAAATATGGCTGCTGGGCTCTAGATCGACTGTTTAATACTCGCTCAATTTTAGAATGAACAGAAATTGTATAATTTTTTCTGGGATATTATATCTTAAAGTCGAGTCAAGTTAATTATGTTTAGTTAAGGCATAATATCTATTCGATTTTGTTATACAACTGCCTCTAGCTTATAAATATAAAGTATCTTCAGTTCAATATGTGCTATTATTAGCTGGGTATAGGCTTATCAAAAGCATCAAATTTGATCTGAGTTTTCACTTTGATTCCGTCAATATTGTATTGTATACCCTAATATACTTTAAATATACCCCTTTTTCACTGACTGAGCGGGCATAGAAAACAATTTAAATATTTAATTGCAGGCACAATTAAAAATAAAAATGAAGCAAGCAAAAGTCATAAAAGTCAGAGCAAAAAATATGAACATCAGCAAAATGTTAAAAATTAACGTGCCGCTAAATGCTTTTGTGACGCCATTTTGTTTTTGTTGTTAAGGTTAAATGAAACTGCGTGTTGTTTAACACATTCGAGTGAATGTACACTGTAAAGCGAATCATCTATAAGCCAAGCTCCATTGTGATTGTCGCTAAGTATATATAGATAGACATAAACGAGAACTTCGATAGAATTTGATAAATGTACGATACCCTACACTACAGTACTCTATCGAAATACTCGCATATGTTAATCTTATGTTATCTGCATATCTATAAGAATAGTATCTATCTGTAATAAAAGCTCTGTTTTGTAGTATTTATATTATTATATACATTATTATTTCCCATTGCGATATTCTCGAATTGGTATCTATTTATCTGTAATCGATAACATTTGCATATATAGGTAATAGATATTTGTACAGTAGATATAAGAGAAATAGAGAATTAAGTCCACATTCATCAAATCAATGAATTTTCTCTATAATTACCAATAATTACTTATGTAATTAACTTGGTATTTGCGAAAAATTAATAAGTAGTAATATTATCTTTTTACAATTATAAAGCTGCATTTAAGAGAAATTGAAGTGAGTTAAATAAAATGACTATAATTACTGAGAATTAATTTATAATTACTTAAGCTTAAGTGCCTAAAAATGTTGCTTAACTCTCTTTATTTTTAATATCCTTTGCAATTGACTTGCATATTTTAATTATTTATGTGATTCTAGTGGGCAATTAAATAATTACACCAACAAATGGCTTAAAATATAACAACTGCCTGAGTAGTAGCTGTTAGAATGCCCTCTAAACTTTATAATATTATACGTGACATTTGAGTTAAGTGCAAGGCACAGGTAAAGGCAAGAAGTTGACCTGATTGACTGAGTAGGATGGCATACAAACTCACACAATTGTCTCATGGGCCGTGCGCTAGAAAGTAGGCAACAAAATTATGCAAGCTAAAAAAAATGTCAAAAAAATTGCTACAGCTTAAAACTGATGACATTGCAAGTGTGTGCATGTTGCTCATATGTATGTGTGTGTGTGTGACGTTTGTTTGCTGCAAGTTTTGTCGCAACTGCTGCGACAAAAATTTGTATGGCTCGGCACATTCACGTATCGCACTTATTTATTTAAATTTGTAGTTAAGCGCATACAAGCATGCAGGCAGAGTATACACACACACACACACACACACACACACATACATTTACATGCACATTTGTGTGTGTGGAGGGCATGTAAGCCGCAGCTAAGTGGCCGCAACAGTTGCACTCATAGCGACGGCGCCAGCTAAAACGTGCGCCCATCATTTGAATAACTCGCAAATGCTCATAATGAGCTACTCATTGCTCGCATAATAATGTTTACACACCGTTAGACACGCACTCACCGAACACTTCAAAATAAAACACTCACACACACACACACACACACCCACACACTTTCACTCACACTCACACCCAGACACACTCGCAAGCATTAGCCACAATATTTTGTTGATATGGCAACACTGGCAGCGCTAAGGTGAGTATGTAAATAGAAACAAGCTAACGAACAAAGAGCAGCGAATCCTTATATGTATATATATATATCTATGTATATAGTATAGTAGCATGATACATTTTGAATAGGTGTTAGTTATGGCCATAAGTGTAATTAATCAGAAATAGTCTAATTACTTTAATTAAAGTTAAAGTGTTTGTTGTGGCAAATCTATTGAGGATTTATTTACGTTCTTGATGATATTAATGAATGCCATAAGATATTTGTTTGAGTTGTTTTTTGAAATACTACTTTATTCATTTAGTTATTCGCTTTGATAGAAATCAACTATATTATTAATTAAATAATATTTATGTCATAGAATTTACTTTGGAAGAGTTTTAAAAAAGACGGAATTCATTTTAAGTAGGAATGCAATTTAATTTTTAAATATTTTTATTAATTAATACAAAATACAAATTTTGGTTGTCTGGAGATCAGAGTTTGTAAAAAGTGCTGAGCGTTTCACAATGTTTATATTATGAGAGGAAAAACTCTGAGAGCGACCGTTTGGTCGTTCAACGAGTGCGATCGCGATTGGAGAGAAAGTAAAACGTCTTTTGGGTATGTATGCATTCAAAATTTTTTTTTTTTTCGCTAAGCTGAGAGTGACATCCACTTCTATAGACTCTTCTATTTATCTGTCTCATTAAGCGAGCTTCCATTGGTATCACTCTCTAAACGATGTATGAATAGTTGAACCGAAAAGCAAAACGAAAATAACTGAAGGCTTATGCACAGAACGAGATCGAGCGAGAATGATTTTATTCAGTTGATCTTATGAGCAGAGCGTGAAGATTCAAACGGTTAACAAATGTTTTTGTTATTATTATTATTATTATTCAAAACTTGTTAAATTTATTTACATTTGGTCAAACTTAGATTAGCTAAATGACAAAATCCTAGCAACTTTACGATTCAGTTGACCAGAAAGTAATTTAGTTCACAGCTCACAGGCATTGAAATTGTGTTCATTTAGATAAGACTTGGACTAATTACAATATTTTCTCAAGCAACATAAATTCACTGGACTGCATTTGTTGCTGTCCCCAAACAAAATGGTTTGTTTTCATTTTGGAAAATTGAAAAACCTGAGCAAACATTTAATTGAATTTCCATTTGTCTTGCATAAAATTTTAATTAAGCTGTCGCAATTTGCCACAGTAAAACTACTAAAAAAAAAGAGAAGGGAATTTTAATTTAAATAGAATTTTCACAGTGACAACAAATCAATAGAGAGTTTTACACAGCTAGAAAGAGATAGAGAGGGAGAGAGAGAGAGCGAACGCCCCTTAAAGGGCTGTGTGATAAAAGTTTGATTTTTGCTTGAAATTTCTTTGTGATAAAAAATCAGGCCCAATATCTAAAAACTTACCAAAGCAGGGAAATGTTGCCAAAATGAAATATACAGAGACACGCCGAAAAGGCATAAAGAGAGAGACAGAGAGAGAGAGAGATAGTAGAGTGCAGAGCGAACTAATTATTTGGTCTGGCAGCAACGTTGCGTATGGGCGATGCTTTGCATATTACGTATACGCATGTATAGCAGCATACTGCTTTTAATTAAAGTGTTGCAAAAACAATTTGATGTACGGCAAAGTGCATGTAAATCTGTTGAATTGGCTCATGTGTGTGTGTATGTGTGTGTGTGTGTGAGTGTGTTGTTGTGTGTGAGCTGCAGCAATTGACAGCGACACACATAAAAGCTTTTAACTCTTAATAAATCTTGCATAGAATTCAAAAAAAGTAAAAGCTGGCAAGAGCAGAGGCAGCCCGAGCCAGAGCTCGAGCCAGAGTCAGAGCCGCAGCCGCAGCCGCAGCCCAAGTTGAAGTTTCATTTCGTGGGGCGTGACCGAGTGACAATGATGTGGCATAGATTGTGGCATACCAGAGGCAGGAGAAGGAGACAGAGATAGAGACGGAGAAAGAGATGGAGTAAGAGGAAGAACAGTTTGTCTCTCTGTGGGTTAAGCGCGTTGCTTCTTTAGCAATTTTTGGCAACTGACACAGTGCACAGAGCCAAAAGTAGTAGCAAATACTAGCTGCTAACAGGGGGGCGTGGTTAGCAGGAGGCAGCGGTGTGGCTGCCTGCCACTAGTCAAAGCCAGCGCGCACCTTGTGATGACGCGAATAGCGAGGCGAGCGTCTTCAGCTAACATTTTCCTCATTTCGCGAGCAGGATTTATAGCCACACACACACACACACACACACATAGTTGGTGTGGTGTATCTGTAATATGTGCATGTTTTGTATAACTTTTGATGCTCTGCATTTGCATTTATTTACTCCATTTTTTTCTTTAGTAAGAATTTCATATTCTTCAGCTTTCGCCTTTCATAGCTCATATTTTATTTGGCAGTTGTGCCTGATATCGAGCTTCAAGTTTGCGCAGTCTCGAGCATATAAATAAATGATGGCTGAGTATTCATTTTTTTTTATTCATTTCTTTCATAACTATGGGCATTTCCTTGACGAGTCGAATATGAGGAAGGGAATATTTGTTTGCACATTAAATATTTGTTAGCATATTAACAAATAAATTGAACAATCTGCGGATATCGATATTTATCGATATGTATGAGTAACATATGACATATAACGGAAGTAGAAAATGAGAAATATGAAGGAACTGGAAATTTTGAAAATTACATTATCGATATTCAATGTTTATCGATGTAGAGCAAGCTGAGATGGCAGACTAAGAGAATGAGATGATGATGAGAATGATGATGAAGCCATAAGGGACGATAATAGATGAGGTTTTGTACTTTTTTTTCAGTTTATTAATTTCAATAAATTACTTTAAAATATTATCTCTAATGAGTCGCTCTTTTCATCATACAAAATATGAGATATCACACTTAAAGTCTGGAAGGCTCATCTCAATTTTCAATGCCTTCTTGAAGTTCTCTTTTGCATTGAGTGCTTCAGCAAAGTTGCCTCAGCTGACTATATAGTAGTTGGCTATATAAAGCCGAGCAGTAGCAGCAGCAGCTCAAGGAGTTGCCTATTATGTAGGATTGCTATAAAATACGCAAGACAACAAAAAAAGTAGAAAAAAAAAAGAAAATAAAATAATTTAATGCAGTCAAACTTCGTAGTTGGCTTCAATTACACTTTCTTATGCCAAGAATATTATTAGATTCTTTTATGAAATTTGTAAAGCGCGTTCTTTTTACTAGGTATAACTGAGAGAGTTTATATTATTATGAATTATACGAAAAAGAGTAAATGGTGTATATATTATAGTTAGCAGAGCTTGTCGATCTATGTGATCAGGCTATATATAGCTGATTGAGAATGTTTTTTAGCTACACGAGAATTTCAAAGATATCAGAAAACATATTTGGCTATATTTTCGTACATACTTAGATGTGCTTAACTGATTTTGAGTGCCAGCGTAAGGGAATTCACTATTCGTTAGCTAACAAATAAATTGAATATGCGTTCGCTGTTTTGTGTAAATCTGACGTTGTTATAAAGTTGCCATTGCTGTTGTTGTGCGTTGCTTACAGTTTTAAAAAGGGGCAACACAATGTTGAGAGAGAGAGGGAGAGTGGGAAATGGGATAGGTAGTGTGTGTGTGTGTGTGTGTGTGTGTGAGGGAGAAGCATATATACATTTTGCACAACTAACTGCGTCACATTTTGCATAAATGATGAGATCGATTTCCGGTGATGGTGCGTGATGATGACGAGGAAGCAGACGAAGAAGCAACAGCAACCAAGCAGCAGCAGCAGCAGCTGAGGCAGCCAAAAAAAAAAAAAAAAAACGTAACGAAATCTTTTGGGCCAAGTTGCCAAAGATTGTCAACAGTTATTGCTTATGCCAGAGCAGTGCCATTTATATATAGTATATATATACATATATATATATACATATATATATGTATTCATGAATGTGTGTGTGTGCACTGAACCGCTTCGCAACTTGCAACTTGAAGGAGCAGCAGCAACAGCAGCTGAGCAAAATAAACCGAAAGTGCCATAAAATGTTTGCACACAGTTTTTGGCATTTGGCTTCTGCCAACTAGACTTACTAGTCTCCCTCTCTCTCTCTCTCTCCATTCTCCTAGCCAACCAGCTATACCCTCTGCTCACCTGACGCCCAACCGCATGGCCATTCATCCATTGCCCAAAAATTCGACTCGCACCTTTTGCTGCATGTTTTGTTGCTTATTTACGTTTTCGTTTTGCCCATTTTTATACACGCCATTTATTTCAGTTTTTTTCCTTTCTCTCTCTCCCTCTTCTTCTCCTTCTTCTTGTTTGCTTATTTATGTGTAGCTTGGGCACTTTTTCTTCATTTAATGCTGGGCATTTCAGATTGCACTTGAACTTCGCCATGCATTGAAGTGGAACTTTAGAGAATTTGAAGGACGCTGAAGATATAGCTTGAACAAGTTCATCCATAATATGATCTATGCGAAGAGAAATGATTGGCTTAGCTAAGCCTAATGGAATTTTATATAGATATTAGCTAAAACTCTGACTAGCACAAGTGCTGAAAAGAGTTTTTAACAAGTAAGATGGAAATTATAGTTTGTATAGAATTATTGGAAATTTTCTACATGAGATCTATAGAAGTAGGTTTTAGATGTAAAGATGCGGAGGTATTTCATGAAAGGGTATTTTTAGAAGGAAATATTCTAGTAGTGCAGGTAAAAATCTATTTTTATAAGGAAATTTTCTAGTACAGCAAAAAGTTTGATCAAGTGGAAAAGTTTTTGGATGAAAGGGCGGAAGGAGTTTTACCTAGAAATATTCAAACTTCAATTTGATTATTTATAAGCAGGAGCAAGAGCAAGTAGACGCAGAAACAAGTTAGTTTCTTACTAAGCGATGCTTAATATCTACTGAACAATGATTTTTCACAATATCAAAGAATACTTTGGGCTAATAGGTGTTGTAAAGAATACTTTTTAAGAGAGAGAGAGAGAGTACTTGGAAGACATTTAAGGGTTCAATAAAAAAACCTGCCACATACAGAAAGGATTTATGTACATTAATCAGTATTTAATTGTGACAACAGCCTCAAGACCTGCTGGACCGTGTCTTGAACATCTGAACATCTTCCCATTCGTAATGACTCCATAAGACTTAGCCATATCTTATAACCCTAAAATCTCTTTTGTTCTTTTATTGTAGATTTATAAATTAATTAACTTTTGTGGTCAGCCCACATTTGATTCGGTTTTCTCTTCTTTCTGTTTAAGAATTATTGGCTAGGCATTCACAGAAGCTTTGCCTTGCCGCTAAGACTCTAAGCCAAGTCAATTTAAGTCGTTTGTAGACTGCTCAAGTACATGCCACTAAATATTTATTTAAAAGCATAATTCTAAGACTACTTTATGATCTTGGGGCGAGTCACCAGAGATACTCTGGCTTTGCACGTTGTGAACAATAACTTGAAATATATTTTGTTTTTTCTTTTTTATTGTTCAATTTGAAGTTTGGGTCGAGGTTAAACATTTGAAAGTTTGTATTGCGCTTAACATGTATTTTTTAGGCATTTTATGATGAACATTTTTGCATTTCGCATGCACAACAACAACAAGAACAATATGAGCAAGAACTAGTTGTTGTTAGACAATGTGTATGGGATTTTTGGGTAGCTGGAGACGAGCGCATGACACATAAAAACTGACAGGAAACTGCCCTTAACGAGCGCATAAATCTTTAACTGGCTTGCAGCAGCAGTGGCAGGAGGAGGATGGAGCAGCAGCAGCAGCAGCAGCAGCAGGAGGAGTATGGGCGTGTGGGAAGGTAAAAAGTGGGCGCGGTTAGTGTTTGGGAAGTTGTTGTTGTCTGAAGAGAGGGCGGCTTTAATTTTGATTGTGCACACAGTGCAATTGCAAGAGTGTGTGAGTGTGTAAGTGTGTGTGTGTGTTGCTGACGCTTTGTGGCAGTCAGCACTTTTTGGGGCTATGCGCTTATTTTGTAGCATACTTTTTGGCATGCCATTAATTTAATATGCAGCCAGAAGCAGAGAGAGAGAGTGAGTGTGGGAAGTGGGGAGGGGGGGGGGGGGGGTGGTTGCTTGGTAGAGAGGTAGTGACAGCATGGCAGCATATAAGGCAGACAGTAAGCTGCACATGTGTGTGTGTGTGTGTAATTGAGCGCGCAGCACTTAAGCAATTTCGCTGTGTGTGTGTGTGTGTGTGAAGTGTGTGCACGTGCATGTGTGTACATGTGTGTGTGTGAGTGTACAACTTTAAATGTTTATTTAATTGTGTTAAGTGTCATTTACACTATTGCTAGAGCTCTCGCACGCTCTCCCTTCCTCTTGCACCCTCCCCCAGCCTTACGCTCCCTCTCGTTCTGCCTGCCGCTCACACAGTTGGCATGCTCTTGCCTTGCGCCATTTTAGCGGCACAAACTTTTAGCTAACATTTTAATTTATGTTGCGCTGCCACGCCCTACTTACACACATGCACCACCGCATGCAGCATGCACACATAAGCGACTCGGTTTTCAAAATTAGTTGCAGTGCAAAAGTTGCAGCGTTTTCATTACGCGCAGATAAACGCTAAGAAACGCACACATACATATGTCTGTGGGTGGGTGAGTGTGTTCTCATTGTTTAGCGCCAGACAACTTGTCAGGCATTGGAGCCTACTGGTGGGCGTGTCTGTTCAGTTGTATATTCAAAGCGTTTGCATTGCATATCGCTTTGCCTCTGTTGCCTCTGTTGTATACTCTGCACGCTTAGGTCAGCTTGCATGGGGTGGATTGATGACTTCATATACAGTTGCTCTATGAGCTTTAAGCCCTAGCTACCCTAACACATATGACCTGCCAACTTTAGTCATCCTGTATAGTCTATATCCTCAACTATCTGCAAACTATGTGATAAATCCATTTTTTTTGCTTATCAAGGCTATTCCTTTGCAGTTTATAGGGCAACTGGCAGTCGAGTACAAACTCAATGTGCTTTGAAATATTGTTATGGCTGGCTCGACACTGCATTGCTTACAGCAAACTTTCCCAGCACTCATCTGTGTGTGTTAAGTTTGAGGAATTCAACTTTGCAAAGCTTTCTCTACTCTACATATATATATATATTTTTTAATACTTTTCATTTTGAATATGTTTATTATTTTTTTAAAACCAGTAAGAAGGCACTAGTAGAGGCTCGACTACGAGATACCCTGAACTCTGCAAAAAAAACTTATATTCTTCTTCTTTACAAACGTATGTGCCGTGGCTTGGGCTATACTTTGAACGCTTATAACTCCATTTATAGACGATCGATAAAAGTCTATAATATTTATATAAAAATACTAATTTGAAGTCTCTAGCTAAAACGGTGTAGAAGATATGCTCAGAAAACGTAAAACAGATAACGAATTTTCGATTTTTATCGATTATTTGCAAATGGGATGAGCTATCGAAAAAAGGAAATAAACTCGTACTGCGTAATTGACATACGAGTATTCAGTTCTCTAACTTTTGTAGTTTCCGAAATCTCGACGTTTATACGAACGAACAGACGGACAGGGCTACATCAACTTCTTTTTTTGTGCTGATCAAGAATATATAAACTTTGTGGGGTCTGCGACGTCTCCTTCTGCCTGTTACATACATTTCCACAGTTATAAGCGTCCAAAGTTGAGCCCAACCCATCCCCAAGCCACGGCAGCAACTGCGCGGTTAGCAGAATGCGCGCTCATAAGTGCGTAAAGAAGAAGAGTATCACTTTTTTTTTTTTTGCAGGTTTCTGGGTATCTCGTAGTCGAGCCGGCTCGACTGGAGTCTTCTTAGTAAATGTATGTTTTTATTATAAGTTTTGAGTATTTTTCAAAAAATATTTCGAACATTTTGGCATATTTTCTGTTTGCTTTTACGCTATGTATTTCGATAATAAATTTCAGTTTAATAGGGCAATACACACACACACACACACATAGACGCACATTTGGGCAAATGTTTAATGATTAGCAGCAGCACATTTGTAGCTAACTGCTCGGTAGCTGTGTGTTGGTGGGAGAGTATTTGAAAGCCAAGGAGTGATAGAGAGAGAGTGTGTGTGTGTGAGAGAGAGAGAGAGAGAGAGAGAGGATGGCAGGCAGTTAGAGTGGGAGGCGTAACCGTTTCAATTTAAAATAACAAATAGTTTAAGCGTTTTCTGGCCGGGCCGTCTAATTTGTTGCACACATAAATTAAAACAGCAAGCTAATAAATAACGGCTCATTAAGCCCACACACAACAGCAGCAGCAACAGCAGCAGCAACATTGTGTTTGTATATGTGCATGGGAGAGAGAGAGAGAGAGAGCTGAACCCAGCTTAAGCTTTCAAGGCAGAGGCGCATCAAAAAGGGAGTCGTTAAAGCCGTTTTGCACTGTATTTTGCGCTGCAAATGTAAATCAGTTTTTCGACGGGGGGGCGTGGCGGTCATGCAGCGCCAATGGCTCCAGTGTTGACAAACGCATGAAAACCGTAAATTTGACCGCTAATTATAAATCCAACGCGTGGCCTTTGTGTCCAGCCAAGTGCAAGTGTGTGTGCGTGTGCGTGTGCGTGTGCGTGTGTGTGGCTTGTGTAAATATTGCATTAATTAGCAATTAAAATGCATAAATTAGTAACGCAATCAATTTAAAATGCAACGCTAATAAATTTTAGAGTCACTTTTTCAACCTTTTGTATGGCTTTGGGCATGGGCCAAGTGGTAGTGGGCGTGGCTAAGCATTATTCTTATTGTTATTGAAACTGAGCATGTTACTAATCATGTGTTTACCCAGCTTAATGAAAGTAAATTAATCACATTACTTACAAAATGAGCTGTGAGGCGAAAATGAAGCCGTTTTTTTTTTTTTTTTAACAATTGTATTGTGTCTGTAGAAATTCATCAAGAATATGCATATTTACCTGTAAGAGAAAAATGAAAAACAAAATTATTTAGAATTATATAAAAAGATATGGATTTCAAGATAAATATATGTGGAGAGAATTACTCTCCTAGAGCATAGATTTCTAATAGATATTTTCTATATTTTAGACCCGTAGAACTATTTGGTATTCTAGTAAAAATTTGTTCAAAGTTTTCGTATTTAGTAGAGCATAGATGTCTTAGAGTCATTAGCTTGAACAACCAAATAAATACCTTACTTAAGCTTAAGCGCCAGATTACATTACATTAACTAAATAGTCTAATCAAATTAACTTAAGTTCGCTTTATAAATACAGGGTATTTAGAGTTTGATAAAACTTAAAAAAATTGCCTGCCAATTTAAGCATGCAGGCCTGAGCCTAAAAGTCAAGAAACTTACTAAATATATGCACACGCACACACACACACACACACACACACACACACACACACAAATATATATACACACATGTGCATGTGTGTGAGTTTCAGTGCTGGGCAATCATAATCAGCGTTGTGACATATGCTGAGAACCGTTGCTCTGTCTGTATTTCACTCTTCCACTCTCTCCCTCTCTTTCCCTTTCTCGCTCTCTCTCTCTCTGTGGGTGTGCTTGACTGCTTTATGGCTCGGCAGACGTACATAAATTATAATTAATTGAGTGAATCCTAACTGAAACTAAACACAAGCCAAATCGTGTGAAATAATTTGTAATATGCGCACGTAAATGTTGGCAATGTTGTTAACATTCCAATTAGAGTCGTGTTAAACAATTGAATATGACTCAATTAGCCGGAAATGTAAGTTTAAATTAAGGTTTTTATTTGCATCAGGTGGAATATTAAAAAAAAATAAAAAACAGCAAATGTTATGAGTATATTAAATTTGTAATGCTCTTAATTTAGATTCCATTAAAAAAATGTTGGTAGAGATATACATATATGTTATGCTAAAGTCTGTAATTACAGTTGAGGCTTTAAAAATGATCTTTAAATTGAGTTATTCACAAATTTTATAGTTTATAATGTGAGCTCCTTTAGAATTTGACCAATTTTGCTTCTAAAAGCAAGTCGTACAGAATCATTCAATAAAGTTACGTGAGAATTGCTGAAAACAAGTTTAAAATTTCACATTAATGCTCGACTCTACTGCAATTCACTGAAATTATGTTTCTATTAGCTTGGTGGCATATATATAATGAAAAAAAAAAAAAAACAATTTTTATTTACATATATACTTGAGCATAATGGAAACATTTCCATCTTTTCAGTTCTGTCATATCTGCTGCATGTCTCAACAGAAACTTTCAAGACTTTCAGCTCATACAAAAAGAGATACAGAAAGTCTTATTAAAATGCATAAGAATGAGAATGAGATAATCAAACATTTTGTTTTACAACAAAAACTAATTATACACAAAATACATATCTATATATATATATAAATATATATATATTCATACATATATTGTATATATAAGCGCAAATGCGAATGCGCTCCGACAACGGATTGCGTATACGCCGCATTGTGCGGCTGCCACGAAGGAAAGAGCAAGTGTCATAGTTGAACTGCTAGCGGCCAGTGGCAAGTGCCGCAGAAGGAGACTTTTGTCACGTTCATAATTGCATAATGTATTATGCAGATTTTGCATAACAAGTCGCCACAGCAGGGCGCAAAAATCTGGCGATAGACGTCTTTGGCTTTTGCCTTCTTTTGCATTGCCCAAAGAGGACTCCGAATGAACGAACGAAACGAGGCAAGTCAGCTCGCTGGCAAAACAAAGGCCAAGAGTGTAAAAGAACAATGCAAATAGCTTGGCTGCCAGGGCCAGTGCTTGACTCTGTCGTGCTTTATATATACATATACATACATATACATATATAGCTTCCATTTATATATGTATATATCAATTGGATCTTTGGCACCGGGTTAAGTTGAGTGAGCACTGACCTAACCCGAGGGTTAATTTTACTCGGATTGCTAGTGCTTAACTGCAGCACTTTGATGGGACAACAATTAAGAGAGATTTCCATTGGCTGCAGCTGGTAAACAGCACTGGGAAAAATATTACTACTAATGCAGCAAATTACGTTGTTTTGCTACGTTTTAATGCTCTAATGTTGAAGCAATATGACGTTTCTTATTCTATACTTTACTCATTATCACAGCGTTACGCGGTTGCTTAACAGCTTACGTAACTTGAAGGATTAATGGACTTAACTTATAATTAGTCTGGGGGAACAATAAACGTAACTTGATATTAGTTATTAGTTAATGTTACGTAACATAACAGATTAGTAATACGGAAGGGAATGAAGTTATACTGCACAGGCAATATATCTTTATTGTCATTAATATGTAACAGATTATTTTTGAATTGTTTTGACGTAACAATATACGTAACGTTACGTTGCATCTCAGTCTTTTGTGTTTGCAATTCCTAATCGAATATTCTACATTACGTAACGTATCATTTATAATTGTCTTACGTTATAACGTAATATATTAAAATGTTAATAATTGTCTTACGTTACTACGTAGTTAATAACATGTGAATACATGTTAATATGTCTTACGTTATAACGTATTATATTAAAATTTTATTAATTGTGTTACGTTATTACGTAATACATTACGTAATATTATAAAAAATATAAAATTAACAGTGAGTAATTTCATATATTTTAGTCCCTTAAAAACCAAAATTCAAATAATATGAATTCATCGTTTTCAATTGCGTTACATGATAAACTCTAACGTAATGTTAGAGAGTTAAATTACTCTGACGTTAATTTTATGTGGTTCTGATTGAATCCAAGCCATTCAGTAAACATAGTAGTCAGGGCACTAAAGATCTGTTATGCAGCACACTTAGCTGCTCAACATTCTAGCGTTGCTTAACAATATACGTAACGTAATAGAATTTTCCCTGGACGTCAGCTAAAGCTGATAAATGTAATTATCTAATATATAGAATCTCATTTGCTGTAACTGACGATGCTGCTAACAAATACGAATTCTTCTCGACATTACTTGCTTTACGTAATTAGCTTTATGTAGCGTTACGTAAATTGCAGTTTGCCGCGTTATTGTGGAAAGTTTTTTTTTTTTGTTTTTTTTGGCTTATTCAATTGGTATCGCGCACAAAATTCGCTGCCAGCCATTAGAAGGCCCCGGTGAACTACCGCAACACAAAGGCAATACGGCTAGAGGGGCGTTACGGGGATGGGGGCGTGGCAGGATGTTAGAGATGGCGGGGGATGGGCGGGGTGCACTAAAAACGAAAATGAAAACGTGGCAACAGCAAAAACAGATTCATGCAATTTGCATATTTGCAACGAGACTGCGGTTGCTGCCGTTGCGCTGCACGACACTTTTAGCGTCGTTTGCCAACACTGAATGGAGGAGCAACAGCAGCAGCGACGTCAGCAGCAGACAAAGTAGAAGCAGCAGCAGCGGCAGCGGCAACGGCAGCGACAAAGTCTTTTGCATATGCAAAAGCTGCGGCTAAAGCCGTCGTCGTCGTCGTCGTCGCTGCTGCTGCTGCCGCCCACGCCGTGTCTTTGTTTTATTAAGTACTTCTCCTATTATTATTATTATTATTATTTTTATTCCTTTTGCACACTTTGTATGCCAGCGACAACGAGCGAACAAGCAGCAAAGTTTGTGTTGAAATATTTTTTTAGGCGCCGGTTGAACCTTTTCTTTTATTTTCTATTTTTCGTATCGTTTTATCTATACTCTTGCCACAGGGTATTTGGATTTTGATGTCGTTCTTAAACTTGTAAATAATACAAAATTTATAAAGTTATAAATTTGTGTTTGCTCCTATAATTAATGATATTTTTTATTAAATATTAATAAGTATAAAAAATTAAAAAATTAATTAAATATTAATTTAAATGAATCAGATTTTGATTTTTCCTATATTTGATTCTAGTGAAAATAATTTGCATTTACATGATAATCATATAAAATAAGCTTTTAGTCAGATCACATGCCTTACTTAAGCTTAACTCTCTAATTAGCTTCAATCAATTCATGTGCCTGAAAGGGTATTAATTCGCTGCATTGACTGAGCTAAGATTTGTTAATACCAAATTGTTCAGCTCTGCTGCTGCCGCAATTCAATTAATATGCCTGCAAGGGTATTCAAACTTTGATGTCATTGTTTCAAATGTATATATAGTCATATATATATATATATATATGCACTTACATATACATTCTGCTCTTTTGTATTATTTTCTTGTCTGCAGCTTTATGTTTGCAACGCGGCTTTTGTTGCCGAGCAGCAGCCCAAAAGTGAACATACAAAAGACAAAGTAGCACAAATTTTCACTTGAAGAGGAGGAGTTGTGTGTGTGTGTGGGTTGGGTGTTGTCGTGTCTTAGCGTTGTTGCATGCCGTGCTGCCTGTAAAGCAAAAGGCGCCAAAATGAAAGCCTTTTATGCCCAACGCCCCCCCCCAAAGGACTCGCCAGACTTGGCTCGGCTCGATGCGACGCGACGCGACGCGGCTCGAAGGAAATGCCAAGAACAAAAGAATCAACGCTTAACACGATTTCTTTTTTTTTTTTTTTCATTCACTTTGTTCTGCTACCTTATATTCAGCTTCTTCTTCGGCTTCAGCTTCGTCTTCTTCTTTTCTGTCGGTTCAAGTGGATTGCGGCACACACACACACACACACACACACACACACACACACACATTGAGCACCTACTACTTTAGCGACTTTCTCGCTCTTAGTTATGGCAGTCTGTTAGGCTCGACTTGTCCAACATCGTCTGCTTCACATGTAGGACAAGTTGCACGTGCCCCAAGCTGTTGTCCCCGTCCTGCCCCCCACTCTCGCCCTCTCCCCTGGCACTGCTGCGCTAACTACGCCTCCCTCTGCCGCCCTTGCTAGCAACTGTTGTTGATAGAATTTATTTAGTTATGCACACCTTCATTTTAAGGCCCTTTACGTGCTACACGAATACTTGAATACTCACACACACACACACACACAGGCGAGTGTCCAACTTTGTGTGTGCCACAAAGTTTTCGGTGTCACGGATTTGAGTCCACCAGTCCATGCTGTGGGCGTGGCCTGCTGCCCAGCTATCATTTTATTGACATTTGTCAACACAAATCGGTGTTTTTATTATTATTATTATTATTATTATTATTATGATTATTTAATTTTATTGAGCTCAGTCACAGCTAGGCAGCCAATTTATGTAGCCTACTTATCTGGGATGTGTGAAGAGCTCTTCGCGTCGACAAGGTCAACAGCTAGGCAAAGCCAGACAAGCCCACTGAAGCGGACGATTCAAGTTTTTTTTTTATATCCCATTTAAAGCAATTGAGAATTGGGATTTAGAATTTGTTAGGTTTATCTTGTATATAGAAGTGAATATTAAGTATGTAATTGGGTTAAATGTTGTATGACGAATGAATCTAGCATTTCAAATATAATAATAAAATTAATAAAATAATTTTTTTTATATATATGTGAATATATGTAAAATGTGATTGGAAAACACGTATTTATTAGATGAAGATACTTTCAAACTGTTCGTGAACAGTATCTACAGCCACCATGGGGTTACATATGTTTAGCTGACTATATTTATAATCGTTCATGAAATGAAACGGTATATATATTTTTTCGTTTTTTTTTTATTATTTTATTATTATTTTGTTGTATTTCTTTCTGGCTTCATCCATTAGTTTCAGTATATAATATTGAAATTTTTTGATTTAAAGTGTATCTTGTCTGTCAATCTTAGTTTTGTAAGACATAAATAAAAATACTAAATCCCCACAATTTGTCAAGCTCTCATTAGCATTTACTATCTCAGACAAATTTGTCTGCTCTATCTATCCGTATATATCTATATGCCCTATAACTCTATCCTAGTTCACAAACCTTGGAGCATAAATCTCTTGAAATTCTTGCTTTTTCTCCCTTTGAATTCATTCTCTTCTGTAGTTTAGTATACATCACTACTTTATCATCAACTTCCTACAATCCTATAACGTTCCTTTCAGTTCCAGTTTCTTTCAGTCTTTGTGCAATCGAAGCTGTTTTCAGAATTCGGGCGCTGATGTGGTCAAATATTATCGACAGCCGCAATGGACGTAGTTGACTCATGGTATGAGTGGGCTTGAGGCCGTGTGTGCACTTAAAACTGACGGCGTGGCGTGCCACAAATTGAGGCGATGGCAAGAGGTAGAGCAAAGATGTGGCAGCGCCCACAGCTGCAATTAGGCAATAGCTAAGCGGCCACAATGTGCACTCAATTATGGCCAATATGATGATGCATGCTACCAGGCTCAAGGCAAGGCTACGAAGGGTCCATCTTTGGAGGTGTGATGGAGGCAGCATTGTACAGCACGAATATCAAGGTCAAATGTGGCTTCGATTTCAACTAAAAGCTATGAAAATGTTTTATGCCATTTGTATTTATTGCAAGTGCTTTACACACTTTACTATTCCAGTGTGTGTGTGTGCGTGTGTGTGCTTGACACTCTCCCTCTCTCTCTCGCTCGCTGACTCTTTCACACACTCACACAGTTGAGTGCTGAGAAAACACTTTGCATTTTCGTAATTGCTAAAAATTTATGTGTTGTGTTTGCGGTTTTGGCGGTCAAAGACACCACTGAGCGAAAGGTGCTCGCAGTTTGGTCTGTATATAATGGGATGGAACGGAGGGGATGGGGGAACGGTGGCTGGCTGTTGGGTTAATGCTCGGCGTGTTAGTAGTAGTCGTAGGTTAGTCTGTGGCATATGCGGTCGGCAGCTGTTTGCTTTGCTTTAGCTAAGTGCTTGTGCTTTGATTTTCCATACCCTAAGCCTCACAGAGATCCTCTTACGTTGCAAACTATATTTACAGAGCAGCCCTTGTCTCTACTCCCTATATATCTACCACTCGCTTCTTCTTAGTTATGCATAGCTCGCACTCTCTCTATCTATCTTTCACTCTCTCTGTCTCTCTCTGTCCCTCCCCTCTCTGTGTCGAGCTTCATTAGGGTTGTTAATGTTTTCAAGTCTTAATTAGACAGACATTAAATATGAAGGCTGCAATTAATTTTATATAAAGCGTTTTGACGTGAGACTTTCGGTAATTAGCACTCGTAGACATAACCTTCATCCAAGGACTCAAGTATGCAATGAATTCTCTGTATTATTTATGTCATATACTATATCTGTGTAAACATCATCAAATATCAGCTCAATCATATCGCTATCTTTCCCTTAATATCCATTTCGAACCCTATCTATCCGGCATAGAGTCTAAGCAATATTTTCCCAAGCTTCCACTTTGCTCAGAACTTTAGCAAATTGCATTTAAGATTTATAAGTGCTCAGATTCTGTTTCAGGCCAAAACAATATACGTCGGCCTACATTCAATCAATCAAGAAAAGAACTGGACAAACAAAATAAAACTTTATTCTGATTTGTTTGTAAAACTTTTGCATCAACCCTCTCTCATTTGTTAAGCCTTCCCTTTCAGTTTTCTTTCTTTGTAACTTTAGTCTAAAACCGTCGAGGTAAATTTGACCGCATTTCTTTGCTGTGTGGCAGGATGGGCTGGGAAGTAAATGAATAAATAAACAGGCTGACAAGGGGACATTGTGACGTCATGATGAACAAACGCCTACGCTCAGTAAATCCTTGAAAAGGACAGAGACACAGAAATATTATGTCAATTAGACATACCTGTCACTGCCATACAAAATTCACAATTACGACCATTTTCACAATTTCTATAAATGGAAAGATTTGACCGCAATCAATAATTGTGGAGGACAACATTAGATAGGTAGAGATAATTGGGGAATGTTACATGTACATGAGATATAGCTCAAAATAAAGAATAGATAGATAGATAGGTGAAAATATTTAGTGATATGTATTGCAATTGATATTCGATTGGTATGATGAAAATTTAAGTCACGACTATTCCTATAGGTTAGGCTTACTTTGGGATAGTTTATGTTAAGTTACATGAAGTTAACATAAGTCAGGATTGCCAAGAAAGATAAGGTAAATTCAATCGGCATGCTTTTTACATTGGTTAGTTTAGAGAGACAAACTTTAATGGAGTTAACTTCGGCAGTAAGTATTTTCTATTTAGTTATATAATCTTGGATGGATCCCAAAGAGTTAGCTGAAACTAAAACTATGTGATATACCTATGGGACGTGCTTGAGATAGAAGATGTTAGGTTAGGTCAAGTTAAGTGAGGTTATACTGGAATAGAACAAAAGAGAACAAGAGATAGCGCAGCTATCAAAACTATATACGAATAAGATCAAGTCAAGTTAGCACTACATTAAGTTAGCTCAAGTTAGGTTAGGTCAAGTTAGGATAGGTTAGGACAAACGCAACAGCCAAGCGAATTAATGGCCCAATTCGCCAGCCAACATGTCTCATTCATGCTATCCGTTACACGACATAAATTTAGTTTATTGTGCTGCACAAAAATGAGGTTAGAATTCGTCTAGATATGGACAGCTTGCTCAATGGGCCAAGACAGCAAAAGTTTTCAGCCTGGCAAATAGTCAAAAAGTCGAGCAAATTTATGGACAACTGCCGAATGGGGCAATAAAACAGTTAACCAATTTGTTTGGCACGTACCAAATGCCACATGAAGATGTCAGCGAGGAACGGGCACAGGTATGTAGTGCCAGACAGACAGCGACAGAGAGAGAGAGAGAGAGAGAGAGAGAGGGAGAGATTTGTCATAAATATGCACAGCCAGTTGCGATTTATGGCACAACTTAAAACCACTAAACTAAAATCCAAATGTTTAGAAAACGCAACTGAAACTGAAACCAAGAATTCACAGCAGAGCACAGTAGATGGAGCATGAGGCTGCCCAGTTTGCGTTAGTAAGGGAGAGAAGAGAGACAGAGAGAGAGAGAGAGAGTGAAAAAAACTATGCCGGAAATACGTGCTTAGCATGCAAACGCACAAAACAACAACAACATGTCAGGCGGACGGATAGATAGGCAGGCCGGTAGCCATCTAGACAGAGGCTGTGCAGCTCTGCTAAAACACACATGCACAAATACACACACAGACACACACACACACACACACAAATATATATAAACCGCTTAACAATGCCACTTCCGTTTTTGGCATGCGGTTTACCCCGCTCGGTCGCCGGCTTCATGGTTAGGCATCAGTCGTTGGTCATTGTCGTTGCCGTTGCTGTTGCCGTTGCTGTTGCTGCTGTTGTTTACGGTTTTTCACACACACACACACACACACACATACACACACACACACGCGCACACATGCACACAGACACACGCCTATTTGTGTTGTTGGCAACATTTTCACAAGTTGTGCGCCGCCAACGTCTGGCAAAATGTCAGCTTTAGTTAGTTAAGCTCAGCATTTGTATACCCTGTAAATGGTATGGCAACTGAGCATATCTGTGCATACTATATGCAACAGTCAGGCTTAGGCTCATTGTCATGGATTTTGGACATAGGCAATATGTCGTTTGTTAAGCTCAATATTTATTTATAGAACTTTTGGGATCTCAACTGAGCTTACAGTATATGGGGGAGCTGAGGTATGTAATATACGACATATATCTATAGTCTTTGTAGTATACATCATATCATATAACAAACATCTTCTATACAGGGTATCTGTTGTTTCGCCCCAAATTTATATTTGGACCATTTCTGTTCAAGTCAAGCGGCTACTACATTCATTCGTGAAGTGTTTTCATTGTTGTTGTTGCTTGTTGTCTCGTCTCATAAATAAGCATAGCTCGTTTGGGCTCTTGATGTCAAAATGAAATTATTTCAATTACATTAGTAACTGAGCTAAAACAAATGATAGCAGCTGCTTTTCCGTTGGGTTCCTCTGGATCCGTTGGCTCTTCGTCGTCATCGAAATTATCCTCTTTCAGCCTTTATCTGTCATTCCATTCGGCTCATCCGTATTCTTAGCCACATTCTGTTTGGCATTTGGGATACTTAATTTGAACACTTGAACATTTGTTTAACAACAGCTGCTACTAGCTCCCTCTCTATCTCTCTCTCTCTCTCTTTCTCTGTCTCTGACTATTTTTCTCACTTGTTGTGTGTGTGCCTCGCATCTTGATTTGTGGCTGTTGGCTACAAATATTATGCTGCAGCTGCCTGGGGCATAAGTTCCTCAAGTCTTTGCTGCAATCGCTTTATTACAAGCACATTGATAAAATTCTTTTAAATATGTGTTTACATAGAGCTAAGTGGGTGGAAAGGCATATAGCATATAGCCTATAATTGAGTTGATAAACCATGCGACACATTTCTTCCAATGACTTCAGAATGAAGCAAATTTATCAGCTCGTCGCTTAGAATTTTATTAATGTTCAAGCTATAAAGCAAGAGAGCGAGAGAGTCACAGAGAAAGAGAGAGGGAGAGAGAGAGAGATGTATATACCCATACACTCACATTGCTGGTAGATATATTCGCAAGCATAATCCTAACTCCATCAGCTGTCAACTGCTGTTCAGCTCTTGATTTGATAATTAGTTAAGAAAATATCTGCAGGTTTTGTCAAAGCTGACGTCAGGAGTGTAACGAACTGCAGAGGAGTGAATCGATTGGCAAATGCTATTGACTCGCTGCCGACTGCTGGCTGCTAGCTGCTAGCAGCTGGCTCGTCTCCACCTGTCAATGGCTGTCTCGTTAAGGGCAAATGCCATTAGAGTAAATCGCAGCTGAGCTCTCGAGCGAAAGACACAGCGGATCGAAAATCTCGTGCTAACTAAATTCACACACTTAACGCCTGCAGCGCTGCAGATAGCCAGCCCTGGGAAGGACCCCGGGTGGATGAAGGGCTGCGGTAGGTATATCGTCTATCAGTGGCGATGTGGCGCCGAAATGCTTTGGCAGCTTTGGCAAGTGGCAAAAGGCTGCAATATCCACTCAATTCTTGCCAGCTGCCAGAGCTGTGAACCCCCTCTCAAAAAAAAAAGGAGAAAAAAAAGAAAAGAATTTACAGTCAGCCAAAAAGCCAAAACAAAATGCTGTCAAAGAGTGCTCAAGTTGCAAGCGATACACTTGTAGATACCCTGTATAGAAGGGACTTAAGTTTTTTTTTTAAGAAAATGCTTTAAATTTCAAGTCTTTAATCTAATGTATAAAAAGTATTTCGTAGAACTCATCCAGCATTGCCTTGAGACATGTAGTGAAATCGAAAAGAATTCTGAAGGTGATTTAGCAGCTGCTTAAAGCAATTTATCCAATCCACTATGGGTAAAAAGCCCGATTTTTTGGCATAAATTGTCCCTGAAGAGATAGAAGCTTGAAATTTTGCACACATATTAGTATGAGTTTTTTAGAATTTCGAATTTTTTTTTCCAAAATTGAACCACGCCCACATCCCCTCCCCCTTCATTCACTTACTTTTTTCTACGTTTTTTGGGCATAACTTCTACACCGTTTTAGCTAAAGACTTAAATTTTATATATTTAGATAGATATTATGGTAACGCAGATTTTGTAATTTTTAGATTTTGGATGCCACGCCCCCTCCGCCCCCAATTTGAAAAAAACGCATTTCAAATACTAGAGACTTGTAATTTGACACATAGGTACATTTAGTTACTCTTAATCTACTCTGAAAATTTCATGAAGATCTTCCTTCTAGAAATGAAGTTATCAGCGTCCAAAGCTCAGCCCAAAGTATAGTCCAACCCACCCCTAAGCCACGGCTGCAGCAGCCCGGTTAGCAGAGCGCGTGGTCATACGTTCGTAAAGAAGAAGAGTATTTTTTTGGTCAATTAATTTAAGTTGATCTTTAGAAATGTTGTCTTTGCTTATTTTGTTTGACCATATAATCTTTTATTGCCCTATATTGTCGCTTGTTGCTGTTCCACAATCCAAGCAGCACGGAATGGCTGAACTCATGTGCAACTGCAACATGTCGATTATTTTTTAAAGGGGCAAAAATGGGCAAGATGTCTTTTTAATATTGGATTTAGCAAACATTAGTACACAATTTGTCATTTCAACTTTTCAAATGCATTCGACTGGTCACAAGTTATGTCTAACGAAACGCACATGTAAATATTAGTTTTGATCTAAAAATACACACAGCAACACATGACAAAATTGAACAATAAATCACAGAACTACAAAATAAATTGCAAAGATCTTATTCGACATACCTTCTTGAACTTTTTCCATAACAAAACTTTTTCACTACTTCAAACTGAAAAGATTTATTCACTTTGAAAGTTGAGAATGATTTCCCGCGCTTTTTTCGATTTAACATGCAAGCCTACATCAGCTGACTTTGACGAAGCTCAAAACATAAACAGCAGTCTTGAAAATTTTATAAAAATTATTTTTACATCTACTGGGGTATTATAAATGAGAAAAGCAAAACAGTTGGCGGATACTGAAAAAAAAAAAAATTGGATTTATGCCAAAAAATCGGGCTTTTTACCCATAGTGCAATCGATAAATATCGTTTGTTATCGATTGCTATAAATGCAATCCTAGACTCACAGATCTGATCATATGATTGAATTGCAATATAGTATAAACTTATATTAAATATTTCAGCTTTAAAGTTCACAAACTTTATTATTTTTATTATTTTGTTTTGTTTGACTCACTAGATACTCTATAAAAGAAGCTATTCATATTTTATTTATCAATATCTACATTCTACATAATTCGTACATTCCTATATAGTTGGCACAACGGAATTCAGAGTACAGGGTATTATAAAACTGAATGCTGTGAGCTGTCAGTGCGTGTGTGTGTGTGTGTGTGTGCGTGTATCTGTGTCTGTGTGTGTGAATTGAGTTTCGAGTTTTGGTTTTCATCGTTTTACTCGCTTGTTTTTACGTTCAAAATGCTGCGCATTCGATTTCCAGTTTCAGTTCCATTTTCAATTTTCAATTTGTCTTTTGCTGCTGCTTCCTCTGCCTTCGTTCTGTCTGTGTGTAGGTATGTGTTCCAGCTCTTTAAATGTGTCATGGCAAGACAGAATTTTGGTCGAGCGGCCCATTGTGGAACGAGGGCGAAAGTATTTTCACGTGCTTGTCAGGCGCTGTCACTCGGCCAGTCAATTAGCCAACGCTTTTCAATTACAAACAAATCGAAGCAGCGGACAGAAAGCGGAAAGGGCGTAAGACACACAGCTGGAAGGGATGGAGATGGCTGACTGGGGAAGAGTGATGGGGGAGGGGGGGTGGGTGGTTGAGGGCGGACAACACTTCGTTTACAGTTGCTGTCGCAGTCGCTGTGGATGTCGCTGTCAGTAGGCTCTACAACCGCTGCCCGAAATTTACATTTGTCACCTCCCCAAAAAGTGGGTCACAAATGGACAATCGGATACGCCCCATACCATATTCGCCCGTACACGCCCCCACATTTCACGGCAAAATAAACGCTAAAAACCAGAAATGAAGAGAAAATTGAAATGAACTGAACATCTGTGTGCGAGCAGAGCGGATGGGCGTTTGGCCGGGAGGCGTGGCAGCGTGCGATAACATAAGCAACTATTTGGGTCAATCAAATGATGGCAATCATGGAGAGAAAAAATAAATGGAAAAAAAAGATATATATAGAAAGCTGACAGCCAGTATTATGTGTGAGTAAGGCCTTTAACACTCTATAGCAATCGAAATAAATTAAGTAAAAATTGATTTATAAATAGAGTTCCAATTATAAGAATACTTCATAATCAGGGACTTGTGAGGGTGTGGGCCAAAAATCGTATACAAATACTTATTATCAGAGCTCACAAATATCTTTTGACCGTTTCTGTAATGTCTGCACATCAATCTCTTTTACTCACGCTCTGAGAAAATACTCAGAGAGTAATGAATTGCATCGGTTCTTCTACGATCGAGTGGAAATCCATCGCTCTGGGTTTTTTCCGAACGCTTGATTGAGTTTCACGAATTAAAAAGTTTTGTATGCATGCGAGAGTTGTCTTCGTGTGGAGTGGTCTGAATTCTACTGCCTTTTGCCATCAATGCTACTTGCACTCTTCATTAGCTCTCTGGCTTCTCCCAACCTCTCTTTTTTTCTTTAGCTGTATAGATCTCTCTCTCTTTCTCTCTCTCTCTCTCTCTCGCTTTTTATTTATCTTTCCGCACTTCCATTATCTATTTTTTCCGTTCTTTATTTTTTTTTCGCTTTCTCTCTCCCTCCTCCTCCTCCTTCTTACTCCCAAGCTTTTCTTTTTCAATTCCGATATTTATCAATCGGTATCGATAAGTTTAATAATCGTTGCATTTATAGTGAAGTGCTCTACTTTTAATTTCGCTCTCAATGCGCTTTAAGCCCGTTGAGTTGAGGAGCGCTGAAAAATTCGCCAGTGTTGGATAAAACGTAAAATACGTAGCGCATAATTGAATTTGGCATATTTTAAGTCTTTGAGGTCGTTGCTAGCGCCCATTTAAATAATTCAATTACAATGTAAATCCCTTAATCATATGAATATTAATTATAGCTGGCCAATGTGCACATCGACACGCCACCTAATGGACGATATGCGGGCGAATGGGAGCCAGTGGGAAGCGATGATGGGGACAGATAGAGAGAGGAGACGGAAGGAGTGTTCGGCCAGCTCGGATGGGAGCTGGGAGTCATGTAAATGCATTTACCACAGCACTTCCGGCACAGTGAAAAAAGCGGAAGTGCACATTTCTGACAGCCAAGTGAATTTGTGTGCGTGTGTATGTGTGTGTGTGTGACGTATGTGTGCGTGTGTGACATGTGTGTGCACACACGCAGCGACAAGGCGACATCTTTTGCCCGGGCTCAACGTCTGTTTGTGTCATTTTGAGATGCTTTCCTTTTCATTTATTTTTTATTTCATTTATTTTTATTGCAATGCAAATTAATTGAAAATTGTTCATGTGTGTGTGTGTGTGTGTGTGTGTGTATGCACATTGGCCACATTAATGCGTGTCTCTTACATGCGAAATGCTGCTTAATGCATTTAAGGCACACGTAATTTTATGGCAATCAATGCGTCAGCCAGAAGCATGATGAGCCACAATTCCCAGCGAATCCGTAGTGTGAATTAAAACGAAGCTTAAGGCGACTCGTTCAGGCGATTCATGAGTGTTCACAGGACTGAACTATATGCATTACAGTAGGCACATTACAGAAATATATATATACCTATCCACAAAAATGCGTGATTTAATTACTTAAGACATGATTTTTGGCGTTTATCGATTACACAGTTATCGATGACAGCAATGGATTCATATCATTCTTTGTCTAGGTATAATACATTCTATAAATTTGTAAATTATCTTTACTCGATTTGTTAGTTTGTAAGTAACACAGTAATTGCAAACGATAACTATATTATCGATAATGGTTCGATTGTATGGTTATCGCTAGTAATATATTAGTTTTTGTATTCATTTCGATTGTAAATCCAAGTATCTATCGATTACAGAGTTATCGACTACAGATTAAGTATTGCCACTAACCATACATGTATGGTTAGTGGTATTGCTCGTTGCTGCATATCGAATTTTGTATAATCGATTATCGCGAAATTACTGAAAATCTCTATTTGACTACTTATAATCGACATCGACTTCATTTGATACAGTTCAGCCCAATATATAGTTATCGATACATCGATATGAATACAATTTCTAGATAGATAGCTGACTAGCCGGGTCAGCTAACTCTCATTTGCCTTAATTTTCATTTGCCAACTGAAATTAGAGAAGCAGAAGTTGAGGTTAGAGGAAAGGATCTAAAATTCGACAGTCTCTAAGGTCTGCTCCTCTTCATGTACCTCGGCATTCTCAACTGGGGGCAAAGTCGTTATGCCATTTGGCAAAGTCTTTTTTTTTTTTTTTTTTAATTTCTTGTGCACTCTGGAGCATTGCATTTAATGTCACATTTAAATAGCTATGCGAATGCCTTAGCTTCCTCTTCTTGGCCCAATTGCAGTTGTTGTTGGCCAGATCATTTGCATAGGCAATGGAAAAGTTTTGCATGCGACATCGTTGGCCATTAAAACTTGGCGCCGGCTCGTGTAATACGCTTATGATGCGCCATCAATGCTCCGGCTGTCTCCCAAGTGCCCTACAGCCAGGCCACGCCTCCACCCGGGCAAGCGCGTGCCAATGGCAAAGACTTGTAGCTGCAATTGAATTGAAATGCGAAAATCATTTAATTGCTTTAATTAATGGCAACGACGCGACCTGACGACTGTCTGTACCTTTAAAGTCGCGTATACCCTGCTAAATGTTAATTAACAAGGGCTAACGTGACTTGTTAAGAACAATTGAATCATCGGAGATATTGAAATTGAAAATATATATCTCCCTCAAGAGGAGAGAAGAGTTACGATAAAAATAGATAGATAGATAGATAGATAGATAGATATATGTAGATATATCGATGGATAGGTAGATACACAGATAAAGAAATGAATAGATAGAATAGACATGTATAGATATATGTTAGATACATAGAGAGAGACTAATAGATAAGTAGATATATATATATATAATGTATAGATAGATATGTAGATACACAAATAAAGATAAAGATAGATTGATATATAGCTTGAACAAAGTTATGTGTAAGCATCAGTAGGCATAAATCAGATGTTTATGTCTTACAGAGTATTTGTTTGTTGATCAGCCGACCTTATGCACTGCTTCGTTAATTTTTAATGTGTTTTTTTTTTGCTATTTCACGAGCCCCCGTTCAAAAAAAAAAAAACAACAACGTAGAGCAAAGCCGACAGTCGACGGTTTCCGTATAAAAGAAACCACTGAATTTCAATTGAAAATCGATCAGTCAGCCTGGCAAGTGTGTATGTGTGTATGTGTGTCTGCGTGTGTGTGTGTTGGCGTTGGTGTTGTGGTTGCTTGGCTGTAACTTCCGCTTGACGCTTAAAAATGTGCTATGAACTATGCATTGCTTTAGCCCCCTCCACCGCTCGCCCTAATACTCTTGCGTGGGTATTAAATCTCCTTCTCTTTTCCATCCATATAAACAAAGCATATTCATTGGCTCCATATGTGTGTATGTATGTGTGTATGTTTGTGTGTGTGTGTGTGTGTGTGTGTGCGCTGAGGGCTTGTGCCAAATCTGTCTATGCAAGAAATTGTCACGTTTATTGGTTCAATTCGCTTGGGCATTGCGTTTGAGGGCAATGAATTTTTGCATATTTGAAAGCTAAAAGTGCAAAACAATGTCAAATGCAACTATCAATAGCCGGAACCAAGGACTTTTCCTTTCCCGATGGGGCGGAACTTGGGCTGACTTACGCAAATAGAAACCATTATAGCTGCATAGAAAAATGTTACCAATTGCTGATATTTATTGTAATTGTATAATTGACGGAAGTCAAATTAGAGCGAGAGAGAGAAAGAGAGAGGAGAGAAAGAGAGAGAGAGAAAGAGATAGTAAAAGAGAGGGTGAGAGAAAGATAGATAGACAGAAAGATAGACAGATAGATAGAAAGATAGATACATTGATAGAAAGATAGATAGATAGGGAGCGAGAAAGAGAGAGAGGAGGGGGAGAGAGAGAGAGAAAGATATATCGATAGATAGATAGGGAGCGAGAAAGAGAGTTGGGGACTGACATAAACAGAAAGACGCCACGAAATGAAGACAACTATGGAGAGTGAAAGAGTCTGAAAGAGACAGACTAATGGAGTGTTACCAGAGGAGAAAGAGGGAGATATACATAAATCGAATACTATACAAAATTAAAGTGAATTCAAATTCATGCTGTACAGCCATAATTTAAATGTTAACTAACTCAGCGAGTAGCAATTGAATTGAAGTAATAAATCAAATTGAACTACCTCAACATTCAGATAAATAGATTCACATATTGCTATTTGCATATCAGAAAACTAGCATAAATCAAAAATAATTAATTTTCATAGATATCATCACATATTTATATCTGAAAGTTAGTTAATATAATACTCTGTCTGTCTTTGGGCAATTGCCAGCCAGCACTGGTTTCTCAATCAACTCAATTGCATATCGAATTACAACAAGAGCAACAAATATTTGACTGTAGTTTATTGATGACCCACATGCGAACTGTGACTACAGCTGCCAAACGCTTCATTACACACACACATACAGAGAGAGGAAGAGAGAGAGAGAGAGAGAGAGGAGAGAGAGAGAGAGAGAGAGAGAGAGAGAAAGAAAAGGAGTGGCGTTTGCTGTAGTCAGTGGTTGTCACTCAATAATTCAATGGGGCTCTGCTCCAGCTGGCAGTTTCCGCCCCTTCATCTTCGACTGGCACTTGACTATGAGACGGACTCAACCTCAAATAGCTGGGGCGCTCAAACTTTGCTGTCGCTTGTATTAATCTTTGCTTAACCTCGTCTGAACTTTGGATAGCACATACACTGAGAAGGAGAGAGAGAGAGAGAGAGAAAGGGAGAGCGTGAGAGACAAGCACACACCTGGACAGTTTCCGAGCCAACACCTTTGCAGGTGAAATCAACTGTCATGCAGTTTTAAACAGTTTACGAGGCGTATGAGCGATATTTGCACAGGCATTGCTTTATTTTGCACACACATGCAGCTGTGTGTGTGTCTGTGTGTGTATAGAGTGTGTGTCTGGTTCTTTTTTTTTACATTCCTGCTAGCAGTATTTCGCAGTATTTTTTTTTCGCAGCGCCACTTAAAACAGCGCAACGTTTCAACGATTGATTCAATGCAGCCAAGTGGGTGTGTATCTCTGTGTGTGTGTGTGTTTGTGAGTGTAAGTGAGTGAGTGTTCAAGTGCGTGTGTGAATCACTGTTCAGCTACTGTGCGCCCTTGTTGTTGGCAATTTAATTACAAGACAAAATGCGGACATATCACGTTATAAATACAAAATGCAAACAGACAAATAGCTCCCAGATCTGTGTTTCTCTCTCTCCTTCTCCCTCTCTCTCTGTCTCTTTGTTTGTTTGTTTGCTGTGCGTATGTCCACATGTGTGAGTGTGTGTTTGTGTGTTTGCGTGCTTGTGTGTGTGTGTGTGAATGCACATAAACATGCCATCGGCTATATGGCATGAAATCGCACATTTTGCGACAATTTGCTAACTTTTATGCGACACAAACGCGAATTACAGGCAAGAACATAAGTACAACAATTATAAAGTGAGCAAAGTTCATTTACACGACTAGAAGCTACCCTATAACTAATGAAAAGTAAACACAATGCACACTTCTGTAGGCAACTTCTGACTGAAAAATATTTATATATATTTAGTTTGAAATTTGCTACAAAGTTTTAATATATATTTAGTTAAAAATTCTAGATATCTCGAGATGTTGTTTGTAATTATTTGTAAAAGCTTTAAGTAAGCTCGCGCGAAGCTTGAAGACTTCACGTCGTATATTTCTTAATATCCAAGAGTATATATGTAATTGAAAAATTCGCACTTAGACTTAGTTTTAGGTCTATATCGACCTGAAGTAGCTGACTTGCCTTCACAATTTACAGGGTATAGGCAAACAGTACTTAGTTAGTTGTATCCCCGGGGTAATGCAGTGCGTGGGGTAGAGCTGTACTCTATCTACTAATTGCAATTGCTGTTGATGTTGCTACTGCATATTATGCGAGTTTCGACTTTTCAGAATGGAACACACAATGCTCATTAGGGAGCTGCGACAACAAAGTTTTTAGCGCTCGTACGCATATGGTAATTTCGATAATTACATTCGGAACATAAAACGGAGCGAAGGTGAAGGAGGCGAAAAGTATACGAGCAAAGCGTTTATCGATATGAGCAAATGGTTAAAGTAGAGCTTAAGTGTGAATAAACAAATAGAATTGAACTTATGCATATATGTATGTGTGGTCTATCGATAATTGCATATCGATTGATTGTGAAATATTTTAAATATACAACAAATGTGACTATCCTATGCTAACGATAATTGATCGATTCCATTCTATTTGTAACATTATATTTTATCCTAATTTAATTGAATAAATATTATATATATAAATATTATAATATATATTTTTCTTTTTTTAAAATAATTTGTTTTTTATTGTTATCGATATGTTATGCGCAGTTATTGTGCCACAGGAGAAAACTTTACAAACTTGTAAGTCAAGCAGCCTGACATGATACAAATTAAACTTTTGCCAATAATTTCTTGATATTCCATATCGATATCACATCGACATCGACATCGACATCAATATCGATAGCACATGTCAACCTTTCAGACAACAGTACGTTGCACGAATTGTTTCGCAAACGTTGCACACGTTGAATAAATAAATGTAAATGTCAGTAAACGAAGTAAAATGCAAGCGAATGCAACAATGCGGAATTGGTGCTCAATGGCCGATAACATCGATAGGCAAGGATACTGAAATAAATGGTTGGCTGTCAGCCCGATAGACACTGCTCCTATATATTGTTTCGATTTAATATTTGTTAATATTTGCATTCTGGCTTCAACATGCAGTGAGGCGTGCCGTCACACACACACACACATACACAGATACACAATCGAGTTCGCAGTAGGCTGCATTTCCATGCATTTATCAGAGCTCGCGCCGTTGCAGTTACATTGAATCGAATTTCCCTTTAATTGCGCCCATTCTTCTAAATCGAGTATTCGTGCTGGCCGCAACAAAGTGGTAAATGGGTATTTATTAGTCACCCGCTGAGAGCGTCAAATGCAATTTCACATTTTATTTCACTAATTATTTAAATAGGCCATTGTGCATGCCCTGTAAAACTGATGTCTTCTAAAGGGTATATTCATTAAACGAATTTTTGTCATATTTCATTTAATTGATTAATGTTTATAATAATAAAGTTTCGATCTTACTATATTGTTTATCTGTCTTATACAATCGATTAAAGTTATTATCGATTTGTTTTTGTTTCTACTTGCTTGAAGAAGAGAGTAGGCATTTGGGTATTTCCTAGCCAGCGTTTTCTCATTTTTACAGGATACCCTTAAGTTGCTGCTGTTGTCATTAATGCATATTGTAGGCCTTTTGCGGCAATCTTTTGGCCCAATTGTAAACCTTGTTTTGCTTTTAATTGCTATCGTGAATTTAAATTCGTACACAGAACTCCAAAGGGATATTATGGATATTATGAATGTCTGTTTTGTATACAAGAAATTAGATTGAATTTTCTAATTACGTACAATATTAATATTGCATTTATCGATTTGGTGTTAGAAGTAATCGATAGCTTGATATAAGTGCGATCAATCAGTTCTATAATTAGCACTATGTCTGAGCGACTCTACGCAACGTTGAAAATTATAAGTGATCTGAAAACTTTTTTCTATTTAAATCCGAAAAGATTGGAACATTTGGCAGAGAATGTAGTATTTCGTATTCGTCATTTGACGTCACGGTTGACTTTGTATTTTTATTATTATTTTTTTCTCAATTTTTTTTCTGATATTTTCGAACAGCGGTTTGCAATTTCAGCATTTTAATCAAATTTTTGACCAGCATTGCGGCTCGAAAAGCGGCTGTGGGCGTGGTCGGCAGCTTTGTATAAAATTATTTAGCTAAATATTTGCATTTGCATTTAAATTTGTTGCCATTATTTTGACGATTTTTTATTTCAATTTAATTTATAATTTTTATTTTATTTTATTTTATTTTATTTTGGTTAGCTGCAGCCGCTTTTAAGCAAATATTATACGTTGAGCAAGCACAAATTTGGTGTGTGTGTGTGTGTGTGTATTGTATGAGTTACACATTTTGTGCTAATGAAGCTGTTCTATAATGGCATATTTACATTGGGTGCGGAGTGTTTGTTCAACATGTGCTCCACTTGAAAAGAATATGGGAAACTTTTTGAAAACAATGGGACTGTGTGTGTGAGTTTTTGTACCTCTATTTAAATAACAGAAAATATGAATTATAAATTTATTTGAATATTTTGATAGCAAATAGCAATTTGTGAAGTACATTTTACAGAGAATTTCGTGCTCATTTCAAAGATTTTCTATAGGATTACTTTTCAGCCCTTGACTTTTTCTTTGGACATTTTGCTTTGGTCTGTTAATTTTGGAATTTTACGAAAATTTAGTTCAATTTAAAGGATAAATACCTATAGAAGCTGTCATCAACAGCAGTACATATATTTTATAAATTTCATGTCTTTCTTATCTCTGTTTCCATGCTTTACTTTCATATCAAATTGCTCTACTATCTGAAATAACTTTCGTTTAGTAAGAATCGCTTGACCTCACATCACTTCTAAGCTCTATCTTGAATTGCTCAGCTCATAATTCTTTTCTTTTTTTTTTTCGAGCACTTGTCACTGTATTTTCGTACCTGCCCATTTGTTTATACCCGTTATTCTATCTGAAACTGTCCGTCACACGGATGAAAACTTCGTTTCAGGTTTTTTCTTATTTCTCTTGGAATTGCGCCTGAAAGTTGGCAAGAAAAAAATGGGTGGAAAATTGTCGAAGTACTGGCGATGGATGGGCGAAAATGGTCTAGACAAAATGGTCTGGACAAAGCGCTAGTAACGTTTCGCTTTGGCCAACCCAAAAGCGCAATAAAAGCGGCTCAATTGTTACCGCATCCCTTGTCCCTTTCCACGACCACGCGTTCTATACCAATATCCAGCGTCAACAACGGCGTCAACTTGAATGCCAACTAACCCCTGGGGAAGGGATGGTCCATTAGATGGGGCAAGCAAGCGGATTGGGGCTGAGAGGCGTTTGGGAGTTGGCTCTGTGCAACGAGTGCCATGGAAATGCGCTAATTATGCGGCGAGCACATCACAAAAGCAAAACTCAAACTGAAAGCTGATCAGGATAGCATATGCAAATGTTGATCGACGAGAAGTTATCCTGCATTGATGGGTATTCTGAATTGAATGTATGCTAGAGCGAAATACTGTTGCACAAGAGAAGAAGAAACGTGGAAGTGAGAGTTAGAGAGAGAGAGAGAGAGAGAGAGAGAGAGCAAAATTGTCATGCCAAGTGAGAGATATCCATGTGCACCAAGCCAGAGAGACACAGAATGATAAAATGAGATATAAAGAAAGAGAGAGAAGTGAGACAGAAAGAGAGAGAAAGAGGGAGAGAAGAGAGAGACAGAGTTTTAAGGAGTAGTAGAGAGCGAGAATAAAAGAGGGCATGCTGAAATGAGAGTAGAAGAAAGGCATATGGAAGAAAGGCATAGAAATGATATAAAAACAAAATTATTAGCAAGAGAGAGAGAGAGAGAGAGAGAGAGAGAGAGAGAGAGAGGAGAGAGAGAGAGAGAGAGAGAGAGAGTGTCTCTGTGTAAGCGTGTGCACGAAAGAGCTGAAGAGGGAGCAAGGAATTTGGAATTTAGAAGAGCGCAATGGAAAGACTCGAAAACGATGAAAGCTCTCAAATGTCAACCTCATTGCCTGAATGAGGCTGGATGTAAAATACAGCTCATGTTGGTGTTGCCGTTGCTGTTGTTGCCGTTGCTTGTTGCTACGACTGCTGCTACTTTTGTTGTTGTTGCTGTTGTTGTTATTGTTGCTGATGTTGATATTTTTGTAGCGCATCCTGTTTGCTGCTGGCTTTCGCCTGAAATAGCATTTGGAGAGACAGAGTCACAGACAAGGACCTGACATATTTCTGTATGCAGTCCTGACGGCTCTAACCCCCCAACACCCCACTCCCCTCTTCCAAATAAAGTTTTTGTTACTTAATCCGTTGTGGATTGCTGCTGCTGCCGTTGTTGTTGTTGTTGTTGTTGTTGTAATGCTGTGTGCTTAAAGAGCTTCGCTGGCGCTTATCATTCAATGCAGCAGCCAAAGTCGGCGCAGTCCATGCCGCTGCTGCCCTCGCAGCCGGCGTCGCAGTTGACGTCAGCTTTGCTTGTTTTTCATATATGGGGAAAATGCAAAAGCTTCCTTTTTTTTTACCAGTCGCGCGAAAAAATTGGCGGAACTCACTCAACGCCCAAAGCCAAACAGCCCACGTTTCCTTTTGTAACAACAGCAACAACAACAATTAAAAGGGCAGCGCTGTAAAATTTTTGCAACTATTTTGTGGCAAGTTTATAACGAAATGCTGCAAATTGGTTTGGTCGGAGCTTTGGTTGCGGCTTTTGGCTCTGGATTGGTTTTATTTTATTTCATTTTTTTTGGTGCTGGGTGCATCAAGCAAACGAACCGTTAAAAGTCGGCTGTACATCGCCTGCGAGCAAACAAAAAGTTGTTTGAACTGAGCTAGAAGCATATAGAGGTAGAATTCCAAAGTGAGTGGGAGATTGGCAGCATATATATATATATATATATTTTATATATATATATTTTTTTTTCATGGAATTTCAAGAGTTGGCGAGGCTGTTGTTGAGGTTAGGTCAGGGTAGCGTAGCTAATATGATGAATTGTGAGGCGAATGGTAATAATAGTTATAGAGAGCTTGAGGTATTTGCATATAAGGCGAAGAGAAGCAGGCAAGGTAGTTTGTTTACCATCTGGTTAGGTTGGGAGTACAGCTACGAAAGGACAGATTCAAATCGAATCTTGCAAATCTTTTCTTTAGCTCATGTTCATTGTTCAGAAGAGTTCCACTATGTCGGTATGAATGACCGACAAAAAAACCCATTTATTAACTTCTCAGCCTCGCACCCAATAAAAGAAACTTTGTTCCGCATCTTTCATCTGATTTTTCTATCTCTCTCTTTCACCCCCCTCTTTCTCTTTATCTCTTTCTTCTATCTCCGTCTTTCGCGCTTACGAATAAAATGTGTTTGTTTTGGTCAAAAATATTGTGAGCATTTTTGTAAAATTTAATAGCAGGAGTTGGCCAAGTTATTTTGCGTGCAGTCAACTTCTGCGTACAAAACGAAAAAAAAAAAAAAATGATATCCAGATGAAAGAAGCTGGAAAAAAAAACTTTAGCCGCACGCATGCAAATTGAAATAGTTGCGAAAACTTGGGTCCAGGGTTCAGATAACCTTTTGTGCGGGCAAGCAGTGAAAGGAAGAAATGCAGGCTGGGTCTGCGAATGGGTTGAGTTCTTGGGTTATATCCCACTGAATGCTTAAGCTCTTGGTAATTATGAGCTGGAATCGAAAGAGCTACTGTTGTTGGTCCATATATATGTATGTGTATATGTTTATGTATTTGTATATAGTTCATTAATATATTAAGGCCCTAATCTCCGTCTGGCAGACGCCATCATCCGCTGCTAAACAAGCGTAAAACGCTTTTTACCGGAAACTTATAAACGCAACGCGCTAATTATTTTTTGCGCGGCATGTTAAGGCCGTGGCTTCCAAATCCCACCCAGCTTTCGTATACCCCTAAGTCTCTGTAGCTTCTTCCTCTTCCTCCTCCTCCTCCTCCTCCTCGTCAGCCGAAGTCTTCCCAATCTCCCCATCTCTTGTAGCTCGGAAGCTTGCTGCGACTTAGCGTATCAAAGTTTCTGTGCGCACTGCAAGCTGTGAACCAGCTGGAAAGTTTTGCCTCTTCCAATGTGCGGGTGGTTCAACATCTCTGGATTAGGGGTGACGAGCAGGGGCCGGGGTGAGCCGGATTGCTGCATTGGCGCATATTAGCGTCAGGATATGCATTTCATTTTGGCTTAACAGCGAGCGTTTCTTTTTAATTTCTACAAGCAAACAGTGCAGTGCAGTGCAGTGTAGCAGACTTGAGAACCTTCGTTCGCGCACAGTGAGACCGACTGATTGGAAATGCAGCGAAAATTTAAACGAAGCCAGCCGACCATGTGGCATACATAATAGAAGATACAGTATACGCATATGTGGCGTAAAATCAGTAAAAAATATGTTTTCAGCTTGAAGTAAAATAAACTGTATGGCCTTTCTATCTGACGCATAATTTTAATGGGCATGCATAATGTTACTTCAGTGGAATAGTCTGTAGTAGTAGTAGTAGTAAAGAAGTAGTAGTAGTAGTGGTATTAGATATAGTAGTAGTAGTGATAGTAGAAGTAGTAATAGCAGTAGTAGTGGAAGTAGTAATTGTAGTAGTAGTGGAAGTAGTAATAGTAGTAGTAGTAGAAGTAGTAATAGTAGTAGTAGTAGAAGTAGTAATAGTAGTAGTGGTAGTGGTAGTAGATGTAGTAGAAGTAGTATTAATAGTAGTAGATATAGTAATAGTAGTAGATGCAGTGGAAGTAGTTGTTGTAGTACTAGTAGTAGTAGTAAAAGTAGAAGCTGTAGTAGTTGTAGTACTATCAATAGTAGTAGAAATAGTAGTTGTAGTACTAGTAGTAGTAGTAAAAGTAGAAGCTGTAGTAGTTGTAGTACTATCAATAGTAGTAGAAATAATAGTTGTAGTACTAGTAGTAGTAGAAGCTGTTTTTGTATTAGTTGAAGTAGACGCATTAGTTGTAGTAGACGCATTAGTAGAAGTAGTTGTAGTAGCAGAAGCCATAAAAGAAGCTTTGCAATCTTGACATGAGAATTACATAGAAGTTTTTTAAATTAGTATGGGACTTGAACTCTGTTACACGTTAATCACCATAGTCACATATTAAGCCTCTACTCACTGAATGACTTTTGGAATTGATTAAATACTTATCTTGCCATTATTTATTTTACTGAATAATCAGCATTTTGAGGCCACTGTGCACAGGCGTTAAAGTCGGCTTTCGCAATGCCTGCCATTTCCTTTTCCGTTTCCGCCCGTACGCTCGTACGTGGCGCGTTCAGGTTCAGCCTAGCTGCTAGCTTGCCAGCGACTTGGATAGACACAACGAGAGCTTTGGCATGTCATATATATATATATATATACACATACAGACACCCGCAACACTTAGTGTGGTGCTTACATTGTTGTTGTTGCTGCTGTTGTTGGCCATTTTCTAGTTGGCAGCTCGTTTTTGGCTTCGCTTGAAGCTTGCCGCTTATTGTAGTTAAGTTTTATGCCGCTTTGCGTGTTGCACGTATTGCCTACCTATTTGCCATTCCTTTGCATTGCCTCCGTCTGCTCTATTTGATAGAGGTTGTCTTGGCTGGCTCGTCTTCGTCTTCGTTCTCGTCTTCTTCTTCTTCTTCTTCTACTTCTACTTCTATTTTTGCTTCTTCTTTTGGTTCATCGTTGTGCTCTCAGCGCCTTTGCACCTAATTCCATTTTCACTTTCTTTGATGATGCTCAATTTTTTGCATCATTAATCTTAAGCGCTTTTCAGCTTTGACGCTGACACTCACACACTCAGGCACAAGCAGGCATAGCTACTCAACTAGCTCAATCTACATTACAGCCTCTCCGTCTCTCTCACTCTTTATTTCCATTCTATTTCACTCTCGCTTTTTGTCATGCATTATAAATATATGAATTTCTGACATGATATATAACAAATTATTGTGTAAATATTTTTTGGAATTCATTGAGTTTGAATGACTCTCAGCATTGCTGTAAGTTAATAACAGCTTCGTTTTAACAGTCGTAATTCATATAGCTTCTTTGATCAACAAAATTGCAGCTCATAATATATTTATATGAAAATTGTGACTGTTCGAAATTTATTTTTATTATTAGTTCTCATAAGTTACATCGGTTCAAGTGCATACTTCGCATACTTATGTTAAATAACATTCTTATGTTATTTGTTGATGTTATATAAGTTATTGATGCTATTCTTTATTTATTACATTTTTTATTTACATGATAATAAAATGTGAAACAGTTGAAACTGAGCTAATATAGTTAAATTGTAGATTAAAATCTGTCAACTGCTGTTGAATTGCTTTTAATAAGTTAAGTAATCCTTTCGAACTGTTATGTTGCCATAAACAACTATTTAGCTATATTTAACGGCAACGTTATGTGCTCTGTTAAGCTATTGTTCTCTGTAAATCCAAGTTATGTTTCTTTCATTTTTATTCAACTCTATAAGCTGCTTACAGCTTTGCCATTGGCATTAACAGTGTCACTTTAACGTTCTGTGCTAATAGCAACAACTGAGCACACATTTATGTATATATATATATATATATATATGTATATATGAATGTGGATATATGGAACGATATGTGTGCTATTGGTGACATTAACCATTTTCAGCTCGATTTGCCAGCTCGCTGTGTGGCTGGCTTCTCATAGTTTTTGCAACAAAACACAAATTTTGTTTCAGCTAAGCTCAGCGGAAGCGAAAAAAAAAAAGAAAAAATAATAATACAAAAAACTAAAAACAAAATGAAATAAAAGAGCCGCGGAACGAGAGGAGAAGAAATGGCATTTCGCTCGGATCGTAGCGCCAGCGTTTTGTAGATTTTAAGAGCCATAAATTTTAAGTGTCAATATATAAAAACCGCATATGTGTGGCCAGCGGCGGCTGCGAGTCCAAATTCATAAATTTTCCCATGGGACGAAATGGTAAAATAAAATGCAGCAGCTTTCGCTGTGGTCCACACACACACACACACACACAGAGAAGCCATATATATGAATGGAGTTTTGCTTTATAGTTCCTCCCCACTTCTCTTTCCCTCACAGTCTCTCTCTCTCTTTTTCACTCTCTATGTATTTGCTGCCATGTCCGTTGCATGTCGCCGCTGGGGCATTTGGTTAGGGGGCTTGGGGCCAAGCAATGCTATGCCACATGACGCTGCCCGATTCTGGGTGGATTTTATTTTATTGCAAATGTAAAGTAAAACAAATAAAGCTGCTATAGGCGGACATGCTCGACCATGCATATACTCTTCATTTAGCTACCTTCTAAGAAAGTTTGTTTGAAAATCGATAGAAATCGATATTGTATCATACATTGATCGGGCATATATGAAGAATGGTTTATATAATCTGTATTTCAACTCAACAATTTGCTAGAGAGAAAACATTCAATTATAATATATAATATAAGATAACATACTGAAGTCTGCACAGCTTGCTTACAAATTTGCTTCAATCGATTTTTATCGATATTGTGACATGGACATTAACTATTGATATGCAAATTAAATAGCAATGTTATTTAAGATTTTGAGATCCCAAGAGACTTTTCTCTACCCGGTAACTGGTATTCCCCTCATATATACTCCATAAAAGAAGCAAGCAGTGTCATTTCTCAGCATTGATGTGAATAGTAAATACATATTTATATGTGACTTCGCTAGAAGCTAAGATACCCTTCAAGTAGTAGATCCGAGAGTTTTAAAATGCAGTATAAAAACAGCAGTCAACTTGTTACAGAAAATACCACAAAAAAACAAAAACAAAAATAGAAGAAGAAGAGAAACTACGACAATTGCCACAAAAAGAAGAAGCAACTGGGCAAAGCTGGTCAGCTCGAAAGCTGAATGGCTGAAGAGCTGGTCAGACAGAAGGCAATCAAGGAAGCGTTGACTCAGTTCGATAGCTGTCAAGTATTGGCCAAATATCGCTAGCATTCTCTATATTTATATATACATACATACATACATATATATTTCTACTGTGTGCAATAAAATTTTGTAAGCCACGCGAACTGCGAATGGTCAACTCTTCGCCCCCTTTCTGTCTCCTTCCTAAAAAAATATATAGCAAACGGCAATCGACAATCGCCAATGGAATCAAACACAAGCAATTTTCTAACAAAGTGGTTTATGGAATCACTTGTCCATGTGAAAGTGGCTTCAGTTATAGTTCTCCCTCGAATGCTCTCTCTTACTGTCTCTCTCTCTCTCTCTCTCTCTGCCCCTCTCTTGCTCTGTCTCTTTCTCTTTGTGTGTGCAGCTGAAATAGCTGAAAATGTGCTCTCAGCTATTTGAGATATATTTTCAATATGATTCTTTAATTAGAGCTTATAGATATGTATAAACGATTTGTGCAATGTCAGCTGCAAAAACTCGCCATGCATTCAATAGATATCGAACATTGAATCATCCTGTCAATGGCTCTTATTAACTCTTATTAGCCATATAAATATATATTGAAATGCTGTAGATAAAAGCGAGCTATTTCGAGCTGTTTTTGCAAGCATCATTTGGCACTTATGTAGCTCTGCTAATGTGCATGGCATCTACTTAACAGTACATTAACATGAGTTATTGTTAGCTAACAGAGCATACACAGATATTTATTTAGCATGACTCTTAACTGCTTGAGTATATATAAATATCGATTCCTAACATTTATGCTTAACAGCGAGCTATTGATTAACAGCTGCTTAACATGACAGCGCAATGGCAATTGGCTAACTTTGTATGTCTTTTACAAGATCAATTTCAGTTCATAGCAATGTTATCAATAACAGAATGTCTTCTATTTCACAGCTATTAACTCTATTAACTATGGCTCTCTCAGTGCTTCTTATACATTTAACTATCTTTAGCAAGCACTGCCTGGGCTTGGCGTTGACAGCAATCACAGAAAAAATGACGCAAAAATGCAGCCCCCAAGAAAGTTGCCATCCATGAAATATAGCTTAAAGTCTATCAAAAACAAATTAATCACTAAGCACCGCAAATTAAGGGCTTCGATAAAAAGTAGAGCGAATAAATTAAAAAAAAAAAAAAACAAAGTTGAAGCCACTGCTAAAGTCAAGGCTTTTTTCTCGTTCTCGTTCCTGCTTTATTAGTTCGTCTGCTGCTTTCAATTGGCTAATCAGCTTATTGAACTTTGGGTCGAGCAAGGCGAGGAATTGCCGAGGCACAAAAAAATAAATAAAAAAATTGAAATGAAATGGAGTTGGCTTGTGGGATTTGGGTCTTTAAGCGGCTGCAGCTACTACAAATTCAATTTGTCGAGTCAAACGAATAAAAAGTGGGCTTAGCCGATGGCGTCTCAGCGAATTGATTAATTACGAAAGCAGCTTATTAAGGACCAAAGCAAAGTTGGCTATAAAAAAGTTTCATTGGACCTTGGCTAATAAATATATTTCACTCAAGTGTTCTAATGAGAAAATATGCGTTTTGATATTTTAAAAAGCTTACGTCAATCATTGACTCTCATTAATTTTCAATCAATCAATCTAACATTTATCTCACCTGAGTTGGTTGTGTGGATAGTAAATCGATGGGTTGCTCCGGTAACATTTGCGCAGCTGTTGGCACGGCTAATTGCTGCTGTTGGTGTTGCAGTTGTTGTTGCTGTTGTTGGAACTGCTGCTGAAAGTGTTGCTGCTGCTGATATTCATATTGCTGCTGCATCTGATACTGCAGTTGCTGATACTTTAGCTGCTGCTGGCCGCCAGAAATCGAATGCTGCTGCTGCTGCTGTTGCTGCTGTCCATGCACCAAGAGCAGCTCCAATTGACAGCAACAATAAAAGGCAATTGCCAGCAATTGAAATGTGTTGGCAACATGGCATGTTCTGCTGGCTCTGCTGCGTGTTGCTGCTGTTGCCAGCGACAACAACGACATGTTGCTGCCGTAAGTGTGTGTGCGTGAGCTCGTTGTAAATGCCAAAGTATGCAACAATTTGGCTCGTCGCAAGTTCTTGTTGTTGCTGTTGCTGTTGCTGTTGCTTGTGTCAGCTGCTGCTATTGCTACTGTGTTATTCTTGGCCGTTGCGCTTCACTTGCTGCTGCTGTACTGCAACTTTATTCGCAAATCGTTCGGCACTGCAAGCAAAAAATATAAAAACAACATGAAGAAGAAGCAACAGAAGAAGAGAAGTCGTAAAACAGTAGCAAAAGTCACTTCGCAGTGAAGTTGACGCCAAAGTTGTTGTCAATGGCAAGTGGATTGTCGCCAAATAAATAAATAAGAGATGAACAAAAAGAAATTCATCAGCTCTGCGGAAGCTTGAGAATTCAAGACTTTTGTACATAGACCTTAACATTATGTTAATGTGAAGTTAACAGAATGTGCTTTTGGTGAGTTAAGGTAAGGTAAGTGTAAGAGATGTATCTGATTTTACGATGCTTCAAGGTTTCAAGGTAGACTTAACATAAAGTTAACATACTATACTACTGTAAACAGCTTAAATTATGTTAAGATCAGAGGCTGTAAGAGTAAGTAAGGGATTGCCCTTAACAGCATAGATTAAAGCAGCTCTGTCTTATTAAGTCTTGATTAGCTTGTGAAATTATTGTAGCTAGCATATAGTTCTCCCTTACTGCCCTACCTGAGCAGCATTTACTTTCTTGATGTAATAAGTTTCAGCTCAATGACACAAGTAGTTTGAGCAAATTGTTGTCAATTAATTATAGTCTTGTCTCTCGTAGACAAGCATGAGGCGCACACTTGAGCACGCCCCTCAAGAACTTGAGAGGTTGCTCGTTCGGTTGTTAATCGTAATTATAATAGATGCCTAAAGCAGGGACATAAGTCGCATAAATTGCTGAACAGTTCGTTAATTTTGCAATTATCGCACAAATGCAAACAATTAAAAATGAAAATTCAGAGAGAGAGAGAGAGAGTAAGAGTGAAAAGCTGAAAGAAAAGCGAATTTCGATGTAATGGAAAAGGCAAGTTGCACAAATAATGCACGAAGATTTTCGCTGGCCAAAAGAAAATTACAAAAAATTGAAGAAATGAGAGACAAGAGAAAAGAAATGAAAAAATATATATGTATTAATTATACACCTATATGCGTGTGTGTGTGTGTGTAATTTCAATATTTAATGCACAAGCGAATGCTGGCGTAAAGAAAAAACCAAGGAAAAACGAACGAAAGCGATTTTCACCTGGCAAAATTTAATTTCACTTTTCAATTAAACGAAAAGGAAAAAGAAAACAAAAAGCAAAAAAAAAAAAACGAAAAATCTACAAATTGACCAAAGATGATAAATCTCTCGTGAGGAGCATCGTAATGACGTTAATGACGATCATTTTGATGGACGTGATGTTTGTTTGTTTTCTGTTCGGTTTGATTGCGCTTTACAACACTGGACACGAGCGGGCCAACAAGGGGGCGTGACAGAAGCAGCGAAATGTAAATAATATGCAATAAAAATGTCTGCGAAAATTGCGCTTTGATGTTGCTGTTGCAACAGATGCCGTCGCGTGGATGCCGATGTCGACGTCGGCGTCGACGTCGAATCAGTGGAACGTGCAACACGCAGCATAGCTGGCCAAATTGCGGCGGGCGGCCGAGGGCGTGGCAAATGCTGCATCTGCGGCCAGCAGCAATTATAAAAGCTGCCAACAAAATTAAAAAAAAAAACAAAAATTAAAGCAAAAGCCACATCAAATGAGCACGCCGAAAACTGAATACCCTAGACAAAAAGACAAAATGGTATTAGAGAGTAGTTCGAGGTGCTATAGTGAGTTGTATATGAAAAACTTTATATGTTTTTGGACAAGGCTGGAATATATATATATATATATATATATATATATATATATATATATATATATATATATATTACATATGTATATCAACTCATATGCAGAAGCTCTTGGCCAAGTTTCGTTTAAGTTGGCTTGCAAACACTAACTGTTGCCTAACAAGTCTTTTTAAAATATTTATAAAATATATATATTTGAAAACAACTTTTCAATTATTGACGAACACGTTACATATTTCATGTCTGAATCATCATACCCTTTATTTGAAAATCAACGTGCAGCAATTAAAGCGCATTCAAAGCACCAAAGCAACAACAAAACGAAATAACAACAAAAATATAATCAACAAAAATATTTTACTTGCGATCATTTTAAATGCGGTTCGTCTCGTTACACCTTTCATTCTCCACCTTTCTTCGCCTTCAGTCCCCTCATCCACGACAACTAGGAGAAGTCTCGCTGCTGCCTGCCACCAACCCCCTACTCTGAGGCACGGCTTACCACCCTAACGTTCTTTATTGCAGCAGTCGTCCCTGGCTACCTTTTGATGTTGCCTGGTTCGAAGTGAACGACTAAGCGATACCCTGTTGAAGAGTGCATTCTATGTGGAGTTGGTAAATTAATGTAAGAGAATTATAGTCTATAGGCTTTTGGACTTTTACAGGCTGTACTAGAAACAATTAATGAAAATTTCTCTCAATTTGCTTAGGGTACTCCAATGAGTATCCATGAGCCAATTACAGGGTATAGCACATACTATTGGTGTGCATTTAAAATGATATATAGGAACCCAATTAAAATGCGCTCAATGGCAGGCATTGCAAATGATTTATATACACATACATACACACATACATAACTGTATATATATGCATATAAAAATCTCAGTTCGCGCTGGCAGCTGGCAGCAAATATTTCGCAACTTTTGAATTGTGTTAACAACATTTAAGTTGTTCTTGTTGTTGCAGCTGCAAATGCATTTGTTGTTGTTGCTATTGTTGCTGCTGCTGATAAGGATGCGCTGGTTGCAGCTGCTGCTGTTGCGCTTGTTTGATGTCAATGATAGCGCGAATGATACTGTGCACACACACACACACACACACTCGCACACTCACACACACACAAACGTGCACACATGATTTGCATAAGTGGGACGCCAGTTTCCGGCATACGCTGCGTATGCACACACTATGCAATACAAATACCGTTAAAAAAAAAAAGAAGAGAAACAAACATATGCATAATATGCATATAACTAGGCCTGTGCATGTGTGTGAGTGTCTCTCACTATGTGTGTGTGTGTGTGTGTGTGTGTGTGTGTGTGTGTGTGTCTGTGTGTAGCCGTTAAAGCCGATGTGAAGTGCGGTCAGAAGGGGTGCGGGATAGAGTAGAACTAGAGGGTAACAGCAACAACGGTGAGGTGTAAAATGTGAGATTCAGAGGATGCACTGCCGTACGGGCTGCAGAGGTGCACGGCATACGGCATGCGGCATGCGGCATGCGGCATGTGGCATGGAACAGAGGGCATAGGGCATGCAGCATCTGGTATACATACATACATGTCCAAAATACAGACAGGCATCAGAATGCGCTGGCAATCAGAGCAAATCATTTTATTCACATGGGACTCATAATGTAATCCACGCATAGTCGTAAATTGCTGCAACTCCAACTTAAAGCTGGCGACAGACCAAACGAACCACGGATTAAATTCCAATTATAAAAAAGTGCAAGGGGTCAGAGAGAGAGAGAGAGAGAGAGAGAGGGAGAGGGAGAGAGAGAGAGTAAGCGAGCTATGATCCATATGAGGTAAAGAACAATTAAAAAACGAATTAATTTTAAATTCAGCTTTAAAAGTTTAAAGATGTTTTCACGTAAGATAGAGTGAGATATCTTTTGCATAATAATATATAATATGTAGTATTTACATATGTAGTAAAGAATTCATTATGAACTTTTTTAAAAGTAAAAAAATTGTTTTGAATTAAACTGTTTTAAAAATAATTTAAAGTCCAAATGAAATTCACGGAAAATAAGAGAGATAATTGCAGACGTACATGAATAGAATGGAAATCTATAATATATCTCATTTGATATCGGCATAAGGCATGAAAGCATGCTAAACTAAATGCCCATATCTGATGCATATCTTCAGCAGTGTAGATGATCGAAATGAATACTTAAACTTAGCTGCTCTCTATACGAGTATTCTCATTCTCAGAATATCTGATACCGAACTGATTGTCGTTCCGAAGAGCTAACAATTAAAAGCTTAGCTGATTTTTGTAAGCGACTTGATCGCTTAAATTTTAAGGATACTCGTAACATCCATATTTATGCTTCATATGAAATGCTTAATCATATCTACAATCATCTATCCACAACTATTTACAGAGACTATTTACAGAGACTTAACAGAGAGAGAGAGAGCTATCCCAAGGCTGGTAATAATATACTCGAATTTCTGCACAAGTTCTTGCACTCCACTTATTTTATTATTGTACTTTGATTTGATGCCCCATCCTGAAAATCTTACTCCTGGCCGCATTTTATGGCTGAGCTCATAAAATTGATAAACAATAACGAGTTGTCAGAGTCTGAGGCGCATCCGGCTTACATTTGGTGGCTCCAGCTCTCAACTGTTACTTGTAAGCGTATTACGTATACGTAATATATATATATATATATATATATATATATATATATATACATATAAATATATATGTATGTACAGTATACATACGTATATATGTATATTAAATATTTGAATGTGTGTGGTGGAAGTAGCACTTTATAATGCATTTTAACGGCCCATTGGACTCGGCTGGCCAAGCAACTCAGCATTTTATGGTCGGGCCCAAAACTTCAGCAACTTATATATATATATATATATGTATATATATATATATATATATATATATATCTGTTCCGTCTGCAAGTTGTGGCCACAAAAATAAGCGAAAAATTGCCAGCGGAGTGTAAAATTTATGATAAAAACGTGCGACGCCGATAAGAAAGGCGTTCGCTGAGCGGGAGGCGTGCGCGTGGGCGTGGGCGTGGCAGCGGCGCATAAAAACTTGAAAGGCGGAAACGATGGCAGCAGCAGCAGGAAGTGCATGCCAGCCATGGTCAGACGTTGGCGTGTGGGCGCATGGGCGCATGGGCGCATGGGCGTGGCATCATCTTGTTGCTCGTTAGGCTAATAGCGAGTGCTCGGGGCATGCAGATTTAAGGCGATGATACAGGCCCACAAATTGCAATGCACGGCAAAACGTGTTGATAGGCAACGGGAGAGATAGAAGGCGAAAAGGAAAAGAGACAGCTAAAGAAATCGAAACCGAAAGCATAGATGCTGATAAGTAATTGACCATAAGATACCCTGTAATCAAGTCTGACTCACATAAGCACCCGATTAGCCATTCTCTTTTACTGAGAGTTGTTTCTGCCCATGCGGAAAACTTGTTGAGAGGCCACGAAGTGAAGTGAACAGCGTAAAGTGTAAGAGGTTATTACCTAAAAGATATCCACTCTAGTCAAATGAATGATATATAAACTTCAAGAGCAGGAGCAAATCTAAGACTCCCTCTTCTGAACTGAGCAGGAGACAAATCGATATAATTTGCTTGAAAGAGTTGGTGGAAAGTATAGAAAAAAAGTTGTTGACTATGGCATACCCTGTACTCATAGTGTACTATTCAATCAAATCAAGTCAAGCCTATCTCTCTCTCTCTCGCTCTCTCTCTCTTTCTCTCTCTCGCTCTCTCTCTCTTTCTCTCTCTCTCTCTCTGTCCATTTCCCCCCATCTATTTATTTCTGTTATTTCTCAGTTAATCATTCTCCCTCTCTACATCACTCTGTTTTTCTCCTTCCCTCTATCTCTTTCTTTCTAAGTCACCGTTCCCCCCATTACCATGCTCAACCTTTCGCTCATTGTCAATCTGTCTCTTCCCATATCACTCTTTCTAACCCTAACTCTCTTTCTATCTCTCTCCCTCTGACTCTCCCTTTCGCTTCTTCTCGTTGTCCAACTCGTTTTATCGCTATTCTACTCTCTCTCTATCTCCCTCTCTCTCTTGCCTTGCTTTACTATATAATAAAGGAAATATCAATGCATTATAAATAAGCAACTCTCTCCATGCGCTACACTCTCTCTCTCTCTCTATCTCGCTCTCTCTCTCTATCTCTCTCTCTCTCACTCACTCACTCTCTCTCTCTCTCTCTCTCTCTCTCTCTCTCCCTCTGTCTTTCCCATTCTTTGCCTGCCTCAGTATCAAAGTGGTATAGGGTATTAAAGGAGATGAGCTTGTTATTGCGCAAGAGCACAGGTGGCAATTAGTCTTAACAGACCAACCGCAACCTGGGGCAATGCAATCATGACCTTAGTGTGCATTCGCAGCTTCAATCGAGGCACATGATTCTTTTTGCTGAACACCTGAGCCGCACTGATTAAAAGCGCAGAGCCTCTGGTATGGCTGGAACATAGTGGCAGTTGCATCTAATTTTGATTTGCATTCCGTGCCAAATTGGATCATATGCCAATTGAACGTGGGCCAACGTTTGGTCTGACTAACTGGCAGCTGAACTCAATGAATAGCTCCAAGGCTAGGCTAGGTTCATAAGGCCAATCAATGAGCATTTGTCAGCACTTAACCTTGTTGGCCTAATGACCAAGGGAAGTGAAGCTATTGGGGCTGCATTGGGAATTGACAAGCTCGGCTAGCCCGACCAGCCAAAAGTTAAACACAAATCGCATCTATTTCAATATTTGACAATCGAGGCCAGGAGCTGAAATTCCCAAAACTAATCAGAGATTTATATATATGTATATACAAATGTATATTAAATATGTGGCAAAGAATATTAAATGATATGGCAGACGAGCTTGCACAGCTTGTTTAGATTAAGAACAGTTACAGTTACAGCTATAGTTATAGCCCGAATTGCTTCGTCCATGGCTGACATTCGTGGGATCCCTGCATGGCCGCCCATGTATTAGACGCCTTTTCAATGGTCTCGTCTCTGCCGTTGTAAACTTGTCTTATAAACGCAGTGCTGTGGCTCGTCGCAATGCACAAAAAACCATTAATCAAATGTCTGCCCATGCCAAACCAGCCAACCTACTGTGTCTCTCTCTCTCTCACTCCCTCTCTCTCTCTCTCTCTCTCAGTCGCCCTCTGTGGTAACGGAAGTGTTACACTAAGCCATTTTCACTCTGACATTTGTCAAGTGTTTGTTCAGCTGCGCCAAGGCACTAGCAGACAATTGGTATACACTTCAAGCAGAGCTTAAAGTAAGTGAAAGATTGAACGAACGAAGCTTGTAAGTGTCTGGAAAGTCTGCTGAATATGTTTTTAAACTACAGTCTGAGTTAGCTTTGCATATGCGAAAAAGTTGAAAACCAACATGATATATAGACAATGGAAAGTCAGTTGAAAGTATAGCTGAGCAGGTGTGGCCAGAGAGGATTGCAGTGGGGAGGAAAGAGTAGGCACTTGGAGAGGAGGTCCCTTATGAGTGAAGTCTCTAAGGCTTCAATTTGATCAGATTTTGTTTGTTTTTGAAATCTGCTATAAGACTAGCTATAAAAGCCGTATATTTGAAGAGAGAGAAGGAGAGTGTGAGAGAGAGATCAAGATATATTGAGAGAGTGTTTATGAAACTGAATATGACGAGAAACCCGAATCATTCTTAAAGTGTTTTTAAGATTAAATTGTTAAAGAATGTAAAATCAACTAGAAGGAAATTAAGTAACCTGAATAAGTTTAATAGAGAAAACGCAGCTACAATAGGAAAGCTGAGAAGCATTGAGAAATAATTTAAAAGACTTTTGTATATATAGGACATAAGTTTTAGTTTCCTCGTCCATTCAACCACACCTCGAACATAATTGAGCCATAATCTTCAAGTTAATTAGTGCTAAATATGCAGTGTAATTCAGCTGAAGGTATGATTCTATCTTTGTCAGCTGGTCAAAGTTTAGTTGAAGCATTTTTGCATTGCCATTCGAAGTGAGGTTTTTGGCCATCGAGCCAAATAGAAGTATAACATACGCATATTTATGGATATGTATTTATTTGCCAGCTGTTGGCCAGCATTAACTTTTGGCCCAGTCCCTTGTCCAGGGCCCGAGTAGATGGGGAGTGAGCAGGAGAATGAGAATGGGAATGAGAATGAAAGCTACAACTTTTTGTCGTGCTTTAGCCCGGTGTCAGCATCACGTTGTGGCTCATGTTTGACACGCACACTAATAGATGCAAATACGTACACATACACAGGCTCTCACACACGCACACATGCTCAGACATTGTCACAACTTTATTGAGAACATGTGTTTGCGCATTTAGGGGCCAGACTTTGTCCAAGTCAATTTTGATGAAGTGAGAGAAAAAAGACGAGAACGAGCAAGATGATGAAGAAGAAGAGCTGCACGAATAACAGCAGCCGGGAACAACAAAGTGGTGCTGCTGGGGCCAAGTGTGGATACAGCTGCTCAGAGCAGCAAAGCTGTGGCAAATCAAAGGCCTGACAGGCGTGGCAATCTGTTTTGTTGCTGTCAAGGCTTAAAGCGCTTAGCCAGGTAGCCGTAAACGTAGTCTCTATCCAGCCAGCTGCCCTCTGCCCCCTTACACCGCTTGGCCAGCCTGAGCTATGCTATCCTTTCCACTGATTGCCTGGCAACTAAAGTTGTCTAAGCTCGAGCTTTGTATATGTGCCTCTCTCTGTGTGTAAGTGTGGCTGTGCCTCTGCCTCTGCCCCAAATTTGTTATCAAAAGCTAAATCAAAAGCAACAACAACAACAACAACAACAACAGCATGAGTTACTTTTTATGTTGGGCATTCATCAACATTTTGAATGCAAACCACTTGTCTCGCTCTGCGCTTAAACCACTTGCGAATTATAAACGAAAGCTTGTTGCTTTGTCTGTCTATGTGCGTGGGCGTACTTGTATGTGTGTGTGTGTGTGGTGTGTGGATGTGTGTTGGGAGTGAGTGTCGGTTAAGCTGTCTTGAGTTAACAAAGTAGAGCGAAAGTGTTTCTAAAAGTGCAAAAAGAGTGAAGTCTATGAAGCCATTGTAATCGTACAACTGTTTTGTAACCGGCTGAATGAAATACATGATACCCTAGAATTTTTCAAATTCTACACTGACAGTTTTAGGACGAAAATTGATAAGTATCAATGATCATAGAAAAGTGTTTAGACATCGAATATTTCATGTAAGATAAATAGTCATCGATGATATATGCTGATTAAAGATTTGGGGGCGATATCAAGATAAATTTCTAACAACGTTGTCTTTTTTTTTTCAAATATTTGCTTGAATTACACATAATTCAATTTCATTTAATTTATAGAAAAATAAGTCAATGTTCAATGCATATATTGTCTATGTCAACATTCAGCTTAAAGCTATTTGAATTCGAATTGAAAAGACTTTTCATCCCGACTTTACTGCCTTTTGAGGATTTGCAGAACATATACAAAAAAAGTTACCTAAAATCTAATTGAAATCAATTTTGTTATATTTGCATGTAAATGCGACTACACATAATTCAGTTTAGATTAGTGCAGGATGTTTAATGCCACTGCACAAAGCTGTGCTCTTTGACAATTTCTATATTTAATTCCGACTGTCAACTGTCAACTGTCAATTCAACCCAGATCAAGAGTTATTCAGGCATTCAAATTAGATCATTGGCAAATTAGGGCTATAACCGCAATATAATCCAACAGTATATGCAATTGAAAAAAAAGCAAAATAAAAAAGAAATGAAAAAATAAAGGAAAATAGCAAATTGAATTGAAAAGGCTTTGCAGCTGCGAGCGAACAATAACATTTTAGTTAGATTACACAGAAATTATTATTTGAATTTCGCTGCGGAATTTAACTGCAGTTGGCAGTTGCCAACACATACATATAAGCATATTTATTTATATATACATATATCTATTTTGATTTAATTATAAGCAGAGACAGAGAGAGAGAGAGACAGAGAGAGAGAAACACATACACACTCTTCACGCATAGCTGATTTATGTGTATACATTTATTTATTAATTTATTTATTTATGAGCACAGCCTTTTTTTTGGCTTTTTAAAGCTCTTTTTTAGCGTGATAATTGACAGACATTTGGAATGCATCGCTGACTCTTGTGGCATGATTTTCCCGCTCTCCTCCGATGAGTTGCATACAAGCTGAAAATTATTCAATTTAATTAACTCGAGTCACTATGCATAGTAACTATTTGTAGGTAAGACGGGGAACTACTTGAAAAATGCATTATATATGCATTTATCTCTATTTAAAAGTATATATAAAAATAGTTTTTGTTTATACTTAATTTAATAATAAATGATTTAAGCTAAAGTAATTTTTAGAAAGTAGATCCAGCTTTAAGTTATGTTCTTATAGAGGCAAACTATGTTGTTAACATTAAGAGTGCTCTATTTAGAATTGTTTAAAGAGCAAATTTGTTTGTGATTCATTTTGATTTACTTTTAATACGCCTGGGCAAGGATACTGTAGCCTTTTGAGTTATCGAAAGTTACATAGCTGAGCCTATCGTAGCGCTTGGCTCTTTAATTTAAATATTAAAGATCTGCTGTGCATAGACTCAAGTTCACTTGCCGAACCTCAGTCACATCGCTCTCTAAACGATGTTTGGGTGAAAAAAAAACATCACAAGAATAGTTCAAGGCAAAGCGCTAAAACGAAAAGAATCGAAGGATACCAAAGTACACAGAAGATACAGGAATGTTAGAGCTAGTTTTATATAAGTTACCTTAGCTGATTAAAAAGTGAACGATTTAAGAGTATAATATTTATATTAGAGAGTATAATATGTAGTGTATATGTATATAGTAGCAAGTGTATATAAGGATATAGAATATGTATTAGGTATATATGAAAAGTATATATTTTAATCAATTTATCTAAATAGGACTGACAGCAATTAAGCAATGTTTGCTTGCAATATGTCCAACAGCTATTTACGCTCTGTTCGGGGAGAAAAATACAAATTAGCAAATTTGATAAAGATATCAAATAATCACTCGACTCGAAATAATTGTTATTAATTTTCATTTGATTGCTGTTTAAGCATATACAAAAAAAAAAAAAAAAAAAAAAAAAAACTAGTAAGAAGGCTCTAGTCGAGACGGCTCGACTACGAGATACCCTGAACCCTGCAGTGAAGTGATACTCTTGATACTCTTCTTCGCGCAGTTGCTGCCGTGGCTTGGGGGTGGGTTGGGCTATACTTTGAACGCTTATAACTCCATTTCTCGATAGACGATCCTCACGAATTTTCAGAGCAGATTAAGAGTATCTGAATCTATCTTTATGCCAAATTGCATGTCTCTAGTATTTGAAATACTTTTTTTTTAAATTGAGGGCAAAGGGGGCGTGGCATCCAAAATCTGAAAATTACATAATCTGCGTATCCATTATATCTATCTAGTTATACAAAATTTCACGTCTCTAACACAAACGGTGTAGAAGTTATGCCCAAAAAACCGAAAAAATGAAAACGAATTTTAGATTTTTTATCGATAATTTGGAAACGGGATGAGTTACCGAAAAAAACAAAATAAACTCGTACTGCGTAACTAACATACGAATGTTCAGACGGACAGACAGGGCTTATTTTTTTATGCTGATCAAGAATATATATACTTTATGGGCTGCGACGTCTCCTTCTGCCTGTTACATACATTTTCACAAAACCATTATACCCTGAATTCCCATTTTCAATGGGTTCAGGGTATAAAAATTAAAAAGGAAAAATAATAATAATAATATCAATTGCATACAAATATGAATATGAAAGAAATGTCAAATGGTTGACAGCAGTTCATATCTATATATATACACATATTTGTACATATCCATATGTACATATGGATATGAAGTGCTCAGCTATTAGTTCAGATACAAAACAATAATTTATACTATTTATATGTCAGCAATTGCAATTCTAAATATTTCTATTTTCATATCTCTTTGTCTCTCTCTCTCTATCTCTTGCACTCACTCTCCTCCACATTTGTGTGTGTATGTAATGGCAATTGAATCAAATAGGTTGAAATGCATTTTGGTTATTGGATAACGAGACAAAACCATCACGAAATTAAATTGCAATCGCAACCAACAGTCATAGAAATTGTTAATGAAAATGCCAAGCCAAACAATTTGTTTAATTGAATAAACATTTGTTTACAAAGACACACTCACTCGATGCCCAATCGAGAAGAGCTATCGAAATGCATTTACCATAATATTCTATATACTAAAACTAGCTGAAACTGATAACGTTAAAAAAAAAATGTGATTGGCGATTCAATCAGCTAAGTAATGAGAATCCGAGTGGCTGTTATATCTGATTGCTATAAGTATAACCAATTATAAAGCTTGTCAATATTTTTTATTGTCATGTATTATCATGTACCACAAGGCACAGACGGCGTAGAATTGTTCCATTAGCGCATTGCACTCAAACAATTCCAAGCATAGTTCAACGAACTGCCTGTAGTAACTTGGAAACTAAAAGAGCTAAGTATTAGAAATAGACGATATGAGATCTGCAATAAGTCAAAATGAATTATATAAGCAACATCTATGTTCCTATTACAGGCTGCATATGAATTTTTATATATTTTCTCATAATTTATACAAATTCTTATTGAACTGAAAAATTTAGTAACAATTGCAAAGCTCTAGCTTATAGCTTAGCTATTTTAATTTTAAACACATTTTCTTCTGTTACTCATATAGTCTAAACTTGTTTCAATTCCGAGAAAGAAAACTCGCAACATGCCAGACAATCGATAAATATCGATATGTCATTGAAATGTATTCAAGTAGTTTCTAATCGAATTACGTCTACATTAATTGCTTGACATATCATAATGTAGACTTGAAACCCCTTGAGCTCTGCCACTCTAGTTTGAGTTTTTTGCCAGATATTATATAGAAACATATATGAGGCAAATGTACCGCAACTTGTATACATTTGTTGCCTATCTAGTCAGCTGTTAGAACTCTTCAGCAAACGTATTCATATTGTACACTGTTGCACGCGCACAATAACAAAAAAAATTAAATTTAAGCCACATAAAATAAAATATTTCACGTCTCGTTTGCAAATTTTGCGTGAAAATGTTCGCAGTGAAATTGTTTGGCTAAAATGATAGAAAGGAAAAGCGCGTGTGCGTGTGCGTGTGTGTGTGTGTGTGTGTGTGTGTGTGTGTATATATGTGTTTGTATGCGTACTTAAGCCGAGTGTGAAACAAACAAGAAATTTCACTTACCCATTCGCCACGACCAATTAACACACAAAAATTGTTGCGTTTTGCAGCGCAAAAATTGTTGCGGCGTCAAATGCGGCGTATGCGTGATGTCAATTGTTGTTCAATGTTGTTTGCCAGCTACTACTGTTGTTGTTGTTATTTGTTGTTGCTATTGCTGCTGCTGTTGCTGTTGCTGTTGCTGCTGCTGCTGTTGCTGTTGCTGTTGATCAACAATGCGAATAAAATGCTGTTTATTTTGGTTTTGTTTTCGAGTTTCGTTTTCAAGTTTTGTTGACACAAATAAAGTCATTTCACATGCGATTCATATTTGCTAGCTATCAGCTTGCACTCTCTCTCTCTCTCTCTCTCTCTCACTCTCACTCTCTCTCTCTCTCTCTCTCTCTCACTCTCGCTCTGTGTATCTAAGTTTGTTCGTCTTCTTTTTTGGTTAGTTCGCTCACTTTGTTCTGTCTTTGGGAATGAAAAATCAAATTAAAATTAGCGCCGAAATAAATATAGTACCACAAAAATTTGCACTCCACATAGAGTGAGGCCCTGAAAGTTAAACAAAAAACAATTGCAAATTATGTGGCAAGCTAATATTAACAGCATGACTAGCAAGCTACTCTGTAGCCTGTCGACTGTCATATAGATATCGAGTATTTCTTGAGAGGCAACCAAAATCCAACATTACAGTGTATCTCAAATATTTGATATTATAAATACTCCAATGAAAAACAATATACATTAATGAGTATTTCTATATATGGCATAGTATAGACTGCACAAATTACATGGTATTCAATTCAGCATTTGCTCAGGCTCTTTCTAATGTCTGCTCTATCGAGTAGCCCGCGCTTGTGCCCAAAACTTTGCTCAGACAATTTTTAAATATTACAGGGTATAATATATACTATAATACAAGTGTATACTATAAATACAAGTGCTACATTTATTTATCTAGATACCTGTATACCCATCAAATATCTCAGACTATCTAAATGCATGCAATGCTTGCTTTGGCCACTTTTATACAAATACTAATAATTACAGGGTATGATACTGAAGCGTAATATAAAAAAAAAAAAAAAAAAAACAAGATGCCAATCGCAAATGTTTCGGCACATTTTCAATTTTTTTTTTTTTATCATCCTGCTCACACACTCATTTAGAGCGAGCTCTTGCCTGCGGGACACGCAAAATTTTAGAGACTCACTTTGTTGTTGCTGCCCTTGTTGCTGTTGTTGTTGCTGTTGTTGGCCTTAGTTGTGAAATGCTCACAGGATGCGCATTATGAAAATTTTAATCAAATGAAATGACAATAAGATTTTCAATGAAACGAAGTGCGCTAAACAGAAAACGAACAAGAAGACGAACGAAGCTCTAAGGTATGAGAATTGCAAAGAAAGGCGCTAACAAAAGATTAAGCTAAAGCAATTTGAAGGAGAGAACGTGATTTCATTTTCATTCATGTGCAATCTGCTTTTACATGCATAACATAAATGAAATTCATTTAAAATTTATTCTTAGTAACTAGGTAGATAGACTTGTAAAGCTCTCATAGAAATGGGCATATAGGGCAAATTTGTTTAGAGTCACTTATTTAATTAATATCATGTACTTACAGCTATGTAGTTACATAGATAGAAATGTACAGCTAGCTACATATATAGAGATAGCTATATAGAAAGAGAAGGATAGATATAGAAATAGCTATACCACATCGCTCCGCTTATAGGGTAAAAGCGCAATTATCAAGCCTGTCACAGAAAAGCCTCTGGCAGTGAAAGCCACAGACAAATATTGTTTGATAAGAAAAGAAAAACTAGTTTTAATTGATGCGTTTACAATTCGCAAACGGTTAAAGCGCTAAATTTGAGTGGGGGAAAGATTAATTAAAAAAAAAAAAAAAAAAAAACACAGCTCTAATTGAACCAAAGTGTCTAAAAACTGAGCAGCACAAAAAGGGAGGAACTAAGATGGATCATGTTAGAAGTGAAAGAGCGAGAAAGAGGTTGTAGAGCAAGAGAGGTATCTTAAGCAGAATAGATGAAATCAAATTTAGAGAAACATGATCGAGTTTAAAATATATATCATTTATATTCATTTTGTTAAGAGAGACTAAATGTAAATAAATGGAAAACTAAGCCTACAAATTATTTATATTTACCTAAAAATTGTAGATATATTTTTGAATTTTCCAAGTTTTTCTAAACGCACAGAAAGTAGGCATAAAAAATAATTTCAAGATTAAAGTTAGAATATAGAGACAATTGAAATAGAATATTATTAATGCATCAGGCACGACTGGTATAAGAATATATGTATATATATACATACGTATATATATTGAAGCACTTTACGAAATAAAGCAAAAACACTTGAATCAAATAAATAAAAAACAAAAACAAAAAACTTTTAGGGCACAAATGCCAAAAATCCTTTGAGTGATAACCAAAAAACAAATCCAAACTAAAAAAATAAAAAGCTTTGTTTTTTTTTCTCTACAGTTTTTGCTTTTCATTTCCATTTCTATTAAAAAGTTTAGTTTCTCTTTTATTTTTACTTTTGTTTATTTTTTTTCCCCCAAAATAAACAAACACACAAAATCCTTTTCGTACAACTTTTTTCGTTGCGCTTTAATTACTTAATTTGTATTTAGTTTGTTCTTTGTTTTGTTTTTTTTTTTTTTTTTTTACTTTTAGTTTTAAAATTGTTTATCAAATCTCAGATTGGACTTTGCCGCTAACTAAATCTACTCTTACTATTTCCCTAATTAGCAATTGCTTGAATAATATGGAAATAACACTTTCACGACAACAACAAAAATGCAGTTTTCTTCTTTAGTTATTAAAGTTGCTAACACACACACACACACACACACACGCACATGCACAACAAACAAACAAACAAACATGCAGCACGTGGCACATGAAAAACGCGCGCGAAAAGCACTTAAAAAACACTTGAAAAAAAAGTTTATATACAAATATATATGTGTGTGCGTGCGTGTGTGTGTGTGTGTGAGAGAGAGTGACTGTAAGTGTGTAGGTAAGCTTGTATTAGAAACATACGCGATGCTTCACAGTGACTGTGACCGTTCACACGTAAACAGTGACTGCTAGTCACGATGCTACTACTGTTCTGCCACTGGTTTTACTGCTACTGCCAGAGACAACGTGTTCACACGCTGAGCGCTCGCTTGCTACTGAAGTCGACGCCGCTGCCTGGACCTGATAATGCCGTCGATGCGACGCCAGCAGCGCGAAGCCGGCAGCAGCAGCAACAGCAGCAGCCGAAGCCGATGGAAATCGTTGCGCCTCGTGCAGACACTGGTTTGACCACTTTTCTCCACTCCGTGTGGTGAAAACTAGCGCCCAAATTATGGACTTGCATTTGGCCACTGTTTAACAGTTGGACAACATACACGAACGCGAATGCCATCAACTCCCACTCTCCTCTCACGCCTCACGCCACCTTTAAGCTGACAAATTCCCCTCGTCTAATGTCTCAAGCTGGCAGCGCCTCAAACTAAAACAAACTCCCTCCCCTCTCCGTCACCACCTGAAACACTTTAACGCGGACTGCAACTGTCGCTGGGCTGCGCTTAGATGTTTTAGCTCTATCTGAATGAATGAGCATAATGAGAATCTTACTTTCAGCAGCTGCAGCTAGGTGTACCAAAGACGCAAGTGTAGCAAAGGTAAAGGAATACCTAAGATAGAGATGTTTCAAAGTTATGCGTGTATCTTTTCATCATGAATTTACTCTTCATTGTTCCAGATTTTTGATTGAGTTTTAATTATTGCATATTTTAGGTATATATTATATTTAGATGCATATATGCAAAAATAATATATTATGCACAAAGAAAATAATATATTTAATGTTTAAACAAATTCCCAAGCATAAAAGAGGAATAAATATCTTTTGGGATGACTTTATCTCACAAATTTTTAATTCATAAATAATGTATTATTTATAAATCTATAAATCTATTTATGTTTATAGATCTGCTATTGGTAATATTGGTATTAGCGCAACAGCTAAGTCTCATCTCATTCAAAAAGGACCTTAGACGCCTACTCTTCCCATGTCCCTTGACACACTCCTTGAAAAAAAAAAAAAAACATTTCAAATCATGTTTAGCTCTGCAATCGACCGATTTCTTTGGCATTCCCAAATTTCCTGATTGTTTTAAAGTCACATAGATTTTTGAGTTAGGAAAAAAATGCCCTTTTTATCACGCGATATACCTCAGTAAAACTATTTTGAATGCAACGAAATAAAGCTGCTTATTTCGGTGTCCTTATGTCCTTGCGTGCTTGTGCCACTACCCCAAGCCCAATCCGCAACGTCTCGCATTCAAAGAGACAACCTTAGCCGTAACCCAAGCGAAATTCCCGGCCAAAAGCCACACGAGACGCGAACGCTATCAAAACACATAGAATAAAATTAGGCGAAGATAAGAGCAGCATACACCAGACAACGGACACCAGACAATAGACAGCGGACAGCAGACAGAGAACAGCGCACAGCGAAAAGCGAACAGCGGACAGAAGACAGGCAAAAGGACACATCTCGCAGCACCCAAATCCAGCAACAGCTCCAGCTCCTAATTCAACATCAACTTCAACTGCGACACTGGCTGCGACTCGGGCTGCATGTTAAAGGCCAGACAAGCTATTGCCCTTACTTAGAGCATGGAGATGTGGTCAGTCAGCTTAAACAGAAGACATATATAGATGACTAAGTATTAAAGTTAACAGATCTATTTTGATGTCAAGTCAATATCGAAAATTGAATAAATTATTTCCGAAAATATATATTTGTAAGATAATATATGCTCTGTTAACTCTAATTACTATGATCCTTAGCGCTGTTAACCTAACACTGTTAGCGAGTAGCTTTGAATAATGCGCTGTTAACTAGCAAAGGCCAAGGATTTATTCAGTCAGGGACTGTTATTCTCGGAAACAGCAAAGATGCTGTTAACCTTATAACCTAAAGGTAAGGCTGTTAGTCTATACGGTGTTAGCTTACACGCAGTTTGCTTGGAAACTCTTAGTCGAGATACAGTTAGTCTAGACTCTTAGTTCTTATGCTGTTAATCTGCAGCAATTTATGTCGCTCTGTTAAACGATAATTGTCATAGATGGGACTGTTAATCTGAGCGCTGTAAGCTATCTATCTGCCAGCTTCTATTAGCCTTTTTGACAGTTATCAAGTTATATTTAAGTGCTTATAATTCATCTGTCAAAACAATATTAAACTGTGCTTTTAATGTTATGTTGCATACTCATTACATGGGATTGGTGTAGATTATGATTGAAGACTAACGATTAGCATGCGATTATGTTAGTTTAGCGCTATTAACATTAACATGTTGAATATTTATTAACTATTTGTGTTTATTAACACACTTTAAAATCTAACATTGTGAATATACATATTTTTCAGTCATCTCTGTCGCTATGCATTTAATTACTGCATTTTGTGCTTTTTCTAAGTTTTTCCTAAATTTTTTTTCGTTCAACATTTCGCCTGCAAAATCTTTGACGAATGTAAGCAGTATTTTTTTTTAAATCCCATTCGTGACTCCACTTCTGGATTTGATGGTGTTAGTGGCTGTTTTTTTTTTTTTTCCCTCATTCACTTATCTCCCTCTCTCTCTCTCTTTCTCTGTCGCTCGCTCGGTGTACCTCTCTTGGCTTTTTGTGTGTCTGTTATTCTTTTGGTTCGGCGGGTTCGTACTTTAGATTAGAGTTAATCAGCTTAGCATGTCACTTTGACTATTAAAAACGACGTGTCGCCAAAGGGTTTTGTTAGACGCCACTATTGGTGGCTTACACACGACGCCCACACACACACACACACACACACACATAGAAAATTCGACTCATGCGAATGTTAATTATAGTCCAGCATTTGGGTTGACATATTGTCAGGGGTATGGCAGAACGTCAGCAAAATCAGTTCGCAAGAGACAGAGAAAGAGAGAGAGAGAGAGAGAGAGAGAGAGAGAGAGAGAGAGAGTGAGAGAGAGATAGAAATAGCTGACAATGTTAGTTAATGAATCGATTCAACTACATTCCCATTATTAGACCACCGTTGGCCACCTTTAATGAGCAAAAAATAAATATAGAAAAAAAAAATAATTGCATTTTAAATTTAATCGTAAATCAAACATGAAATGATTATATTAAATAAATATTTAAATTGTAAAGTGTAAAAGTGCAAATGATGCATTTTAATACAGCTTCAATGAATAATTAATAATTCCAAAACAATTTCATATGTTAACCATAAGCCCGACGTTAAGCCCTTGGCTGCACTTAATTAACATTGATTAACTAAGTGCTAAATAAATTACAAAGCATTTTTATTTCGATTAAATTTCAAAATGCATTCCATGACGAGCCCTTGCTGCATGCATAACTCCAGACCAGCTAAATATACACTTGATACTAGTTTTTACACTCATACTTGTATAAGTCTGATATTCATTGATGGGCCTGATTCAAGGCGTTGCTTAAGTGGCCCCACTGAGTCACTGAAACATGTGGAGCCAAGTCATATTAATTACGAGCTCAACTCAATCGCGGACGACATCACCCACTAATTGGTGTAGAAAACAGTCCGGCTTCCTTGCTAGTTGGACAACTCAACTAGTCATTCGAGTTGCCATTTCAGTTGCTGTTCGATGCTGGAACGCGCTCTCGCTGTCTAGATCTGTCTGCGACTTGTGGGTAGGAGCATAGAAAGTGAGCTGAGCTGAGCTGAACTGTGCTGAACAGTGCTACGCAGATGGATGCAGATGGACGCAGACCGGCAGCAGTTGAGCCAATTGCTCCAGAAAATGTGCATTTGGTGAACAGTTTCACCAAACGCCACTTGACTTTCCATGTTTGTCGACGAGCAAAACCCCCGCGATACCCGAACACTCATCTCCCTTGCCCCTTTCCTTCCTCCAGCTCCATCAAACAAGCTGGATGTGTCCAAAAGTGACTTTGACTTTGGCAAATGAATGCCAAAGCAAACAGGATTTTCAAGTTGTTTGGGAAAGTAACAGTGACGCGGCCAGCCAACGACAACAGCTGTTGCAACAACAACAACAACAACTAGCAACAACAACTAGCAACAGCAACTAGCAACAGCAACAACAATGCTACAAACATTGATTGCCTTTTGGTATTAGTTTCAATTTATTTCACTTTGAGTGTGATGGATGGCAAGAGGCGAACGTGGCATGCCACACACCAGCAATGCCAGCAGCCAGCAACAACTACAATAGGGTCATCAATTCACAGGCTTTAGCGTACGCTCCTCCATCTCTGTTTTTTTTATTGTACACTTTTAATGCCAAAACAATTGTTGCGCCAAATAAATTGAACACCAAATTCAATTGCAGTGGCAAAATTCTTGAGCTGCATCCCAATTCCCAGCCCAACTCACTTCCTCTCCCTCTCTCTCTCTCTCTCTCTCCCTCTCTCTATCTATCTCTGTGTGAGCGTGGCATTTGCTGCATATGCTGTAAGCCCTGACTAATAACACATCGCACATTTAATTGCTCGCAGAGCTTTCAGTATTTATTTATTTTTCTTTTCCAGTTTCCAGTTTTCTGTTTTCCAAATGATCCATCAAATCGCTGCTGCGCACTTCGTTTTCTAATTGAGCTGTTGCCACGCTCTGTTGCATTCACATCTCTTTCTGGCTTAATCCTGCTTTATGCATGTGACATTTACTTCGGCAGTCAGCCATTTAAATAGCTAATGTGCCCAAGCTAAGCTCAGCTCTAACTAATTGAGTTTCAACGTTTCTCATATATATATTCTTGAATTTCAAATCGGAATATTGTAGATTGAAATTTCATTGATATAGATAGGATAGTAAAAAATTAGGGTTATATAGAAAGATACCTATATATAATATGTATTTATACTAAAACAAGATAGTTAAATGGAAAGACACATGAATATGCTACAAATGGAAATGAGAATAATAAAAATGTATTTTTCATGGCATTCGAACAATCTCATATTTCCTATATATTTTTCCTACATATATTTTCTTCACATAATTTAACTTTTACCAATGCATTCAAATTCCAAAATGATACACACATATGCATATATCCCTATTATATATACATACCTATAAAGCTTTCACTTACTTTTTACCTATATATACATCTGTATTCACTATACACTATATTCTCATATATAGACTCATCATAGTCCTTTTATGCCTTTGTAGCTTCAACCATACTTGCCTTTTATCTCGCCCATGCCATTCACCATTTTTTATCCGTGCCTGGCTGCTGTCGTTTCGCTCATGAACCGTAACGAACTCTGTTTACAGCTCACATCTCAGGTGTCAGAGGTCAATCACACAATTTGACAGTTGGGGCAGGACAATCAAATAAATTGAGTGACTAAAGTGAAGGAAACACAATAAAAGCCAACAGAGCGCAGCTTCAAATTTCAACCATCTACCATACATATCTATTATATTTGATATAAATACAATTTAAGAGACATTCATAAAAGAATAAACCTCACACACCCATATCCCAGCATGTGCAGGGTATCTTCCGCGACCTCGATTTATCAGCTTTATCCAACTTTAAATAATCAACTAGAGTTTTGCATATTTATAAGCCAGGTATTAATGGGGATTATTATTATTTTTTGCATTTTTATTTACTTTTTTTTTTTTTTTTTTTTTTTTTTTTTGTTAACCAAGTCATGTTTAATAATTGTTTTTTATGCCCTGTAGATTATAATCTACTGGGCATATCAATACGTTTGATAGCTAGCGGCTATTAGCCTTCCCCTGCCAATCAAAACTGTTAGAGTTTTCGTGTCGAACCAGCTGTTAATTAGATGCAATAAAAACGTGGGTGACCGAACAGCAAAACTATATGCTACCCTGTACAAATTTCCATTTACCTAAAATATTTTAAATACACATATACCCTACATATGTTGTGTGTTGAGAAATATTAAATTTAATATGTTACATAAAATATAAATGAAGAAATACAGCTAATGTGAGTATGCCCCATCGTTTCGGTAACTACAGGGTATACATATTTACGTCTCACGTTTGTAGCCCAGTCGAAACTATAAAACACATGTAAACATAGCTTAGACTTCATTCTCATGATACACTATGGAATGCGTCGTGCACAGACCCCATGTTCAATGCAAATATAGGGTATGCGATGCAGTCCAAAAGGTCCGTCGCTGCATAAAATTGAATAAATAAGAGCGAAGCGAGGTATATTTATTAAATTTGCACAACATCCGCTGCTGTTGTTAACCATTTCCTCCTCAACACCAACACACGCTCCCTAGGCTGCGGTATATGCGATATGTGTGTGTGTGTGCGTGTGTGATGGGGGAACGGGGCACAGTTTTCGATATTGTAAAAACCGAAATATGCGAGCAATAAATTCATGTGGAAATAGCAAGTACTGCAATAGCAAAAACAAACCTGAATCGTAGGCGTGGCAAAATAAAATCAGATAAAATGCTGACAAAGGGGGGAATTACAGGGAATTAAGGGGAGCAGACATGCACATGCAGGCCGAAAAATAATAATAAAAAACCTGCGAACAACTGCAAAAAACCATATCAATAATGACGACGCTGATGTTCAACGGGCACACTGAGAGAGGCAGAGAGAGAGAGAGAGAGAGAGAGAGAGAGAGAGAGAAAGGGTTAGTGCTGGGGCAGCAGGTGCCCAAAATGGAGACCTGGAAAGGAGGGAGTATGACTGACCATGTTCGCAATATATGTAACTACAACAACAACAAGTATGGTTATGTTTTAAGTGCTGCCATTTCAGTTATTGTTGTTGCTGGGCTCGTAACTGAATTATTGCCGGTTAAACAACTTTTGGGGTCCAACATATTTCAATTAAGTGCCAAAGTTAAGACATGGGAATTGAAGAGGAAAATGAAAAAAGGCAGAGAGAGAGAGAGAGAGAGAGAGAGAGAAAATGAGAAGCCTCGTGTAATTAAATTGCAGCAACATTCGACAGAGTCTTAAAAGATCTATGAAGTAAAGCATGTAAAGCCATTGAACGTTCAAATTGAACTCGGAAAAGCACAAAGTTACCTAAGACGGAGTGATATTCAGTTGTGAGTATATAAATTATACAATTCAAGATATATATCTATCTCACAGAGCACACAAATATCTGCAATGTGTCATTCACTTATACTCGCAGAAAGAACTGAGAGAGCAACCGTCGCGACGGTTCTACATCATTATGAGAGCGTGAATCGTATCGCTGCCCAATCGATGTTCGGGCAATGAGCATCACACGAGCATTCCAAAGCAAAGCTCTCAATCGAGAACCAAAACGAAAAGAACCGAAGGCTCGTGCTCAGAGCAAGATCGAGTTTCATTCGGTTGATCTCGTGAGCAGAGAGTGAAACTTCAAATGATTAACAATTATTGCACGCAATGATAACTCATGAGCCATTATGTACATTTAGTCATATGCAAATAATATCTATGTATATGAGAGTTTAGATCTTGTTATCAGTACTCCAAGTATAATTCTCATTGCCAATAGTATAATCATTGTCATTATCATTATCATTAGAATTAAAGTTAGCATTAGCAATTGCATTAGGACTCGCATTAGTAGTAGCATTAGTATTAGCATTAAAATTAGCATTAGTATTGGCATTCTGCTAACCTTAATTCTAATGATAATGATAATCACATTTCTTACATTATCATTAACATTATCATTAGAATTAAAATTAGCATTAGCAATTGCATTAGAACTCGCATTGGCATTAGCATTCGCATTAGCAATAGCATTAGCATTAACATTACCATTAGTATTAGCATTAGCATTTACATTACATTAATAAAGAGTATTTTTTAGTCGATAAGCAACAATTCCATTCGGTTAAGCTGACGACCTGGCTGACGGTGCACAAAGTGTTTTACTTATTAACATCATCATTATCTTCATCATCATCATTATCAATTTTGCTCACACCTTTTTATCAATTAACTGAGATTTTGCTTGGCAAGCTTATGACTTTACAAATTTCTTTAATTCACCTATTATATAACCTACAATGAATTCTGGATTCTAACATCTGTATTGTCTGGTCATCATGGGAGAAATGTGGCCGAAAGACACTTTAATGGATTTTCACTTTTGTTTTTTTTTTTTTATTACTTTTCGAAAGGTGTGGAGCTGCATTGACACAAAACAAATGATTTGTGGGCGTGACTTTTGGAGCAGCGCCCCGGTATGGAGCAGGTGTGGTCGGTGTAGCAAGCAATTGGCAAACAGTTGGCAGCCGTTTGGCCAAGACAAAGTCAAACCGTTATTTGAACGCTCTGCCACAGAGGCGACTGCCAGAGGGGGATAGATAACAAAAAAAAAAAAAAAACATAAATAAATAAAAGTGAGGAAAAAAAAGCGAACTGCGAGCGCAGCTGGCCAATGTCAAGTGTGGACAGCCGGAACAGCAGTGGGAGAAAGGCAAAGATGAGCAGCAGCAGGAGGTGGCAAAGAGATATGGGGAGCCAGGCGACTGGTGTCAAGAATCAACCGGCAACTGGCAGCCGTCTCCTGCTAGCCCTTCCCTAAGGCCCACAAAAAAGTGTGTCAACTAAAAATGAAATGACAAGTATGAAGACTTTGTCAAAGCAGGCGCATGACTAAGTGATACCCTGTGTTTTCCACATACTGTATAGAAGATGAGCATTACTTGACAAATATAAACCCAAATCTTAGCGTAAATTATTTAATGATAATTTTTGATTATCTGAGATTTTTGACTTATTAAATTCTTGACCTGTCAGGCACCTAGAGTCTGCGCGTCCTCACACACTGAGCCGACATACATTTACACTAAATTTATTATACTCTCTATTGATATTTTTTTTATTTGCCTTTGGAGTCCACTCTAAACACTCGTTTGTCCTCGTTCGTAGGGTATCAGTATGTATATGAGCAGCGCAGGCTCAAGGATATTTCTGGCATTAATCTTCGAAATTTGTTTTGTGACTAGAGCCGAAGGAAAAAAGTAGAAGCGGTTGGAAAAAGGAAAAAAAAAACAGGAACTTATGACCGCGGCCCTTTTACCTCGTGACCCAAGGTTAATGCGAGTGCAGCTGCATTGAGGCAGGCGCCAATGGATGGGGTTGCTGTAGCTGTAGCTGCAGCTGCACCTGTAGCTGTAGCTGTGGCTGGGGCTGCCTGGGCGGTCGGTCTGACCGCAGTCAAGTGCAAACTTATGGCCCCGCGGCAATTTAACGCTTGCGATTTCCGTTAAGGGATTCTGGCTGTGTCGAGGGACTCGCGATTGAATGCCAAAATGCGCCAAATGCCATTGCATACTTCCAGGCGACGGCGAAAAGAGCGCAATCAGAATGGCAAGGGGCGTTCGACTGGGGCCGTCGAGAGCTAGAATGCTGCGCCGAGTGGGTCTTGGGACAAGCTGTGCCCGTCACGCTCTGAGCATCGCTCTATTTTGCTGTGAAGCTTATAAAATTCACACGCTGCACTTTTCTTTTGCAATACCCTGAATTGTATGGCATGAAAGGGGTATGTGGATTGTGGTGTGAAGGTAGCAAGAGGTAGAGCTAAAGTGTTTTATTCTCTTTCGAAATACCTCGCCCACCCAGAGTCGAATTGATACTCAGTTGATCCTTTGACTTACAGGGTATCTATTAGTCATGCTCTTTCGTCCGCAATGTGCTTCCCTGTTTTCTTCAGCCCCGACCACGCCTACCAGCGAAACCTTTTGCCAAATGCAATTTACTTTGGTGTATTTTATTGCACTCGCCTCTCGTGGAACCTCCTGCTCCGCGGCTCCAGCTCCGACTCCTGCTCCTGCTCTAACTACTGCCCAACCCACACACGCAGCAGCTGTAGCCTGCCTTTTCGGTTTTGGCTAATTAAATTTTATGCTTGGTAATTTTAGAGAAAGGCCTCACAGGTTTTCTTCTGCTTTTTTATTTCTCTGTTGGCTGTTGGCTGCTGGCTGGTCGGGGCTGCATGCTGTGTGGGCGTGGCATAAGTACGTCTCGCAGTGTTTTTGCTTTGGCTTCGCTGCAATTTACAAAAATCGCACAAGTTGCGCATAAAAAAAAAAGGCGACCGGCAAATTGCAGGCAATAAATAAAACATCCACGAAAAATCGCTGCATACTTGCAGGCGCGACGACACAACAGAAAGGGGCGAGAGGGCGGGGGGGGGGGGGGGGGGGGGGGGGGGATGCTAACAGGGCAACGGAGCAACGGGAGCATGCTGCATTTCACGACGCGTGCTTCACTACCAAAATGGCCGCATTTCTTTTGGCCCCCAAAAAAACATTTACAAAGCCAAGCAGCAACTAACAACAGCCTACACTGAGACTGAAAAGTAAGCATATATATTTTAGAAATATATATATTTATGGTCTGAAAACTTATTCTAAATTTGGTACTAAATTCCTTTCGCCCTTTGCTGAAAAGTCTACGCTTTACTTGAATATATTTTTGCTAATGTCTTGTGAGAATTATAAATGAAATGCCGGAAAATACAGAAAGGGAAGGAAGAAGTAGAAAGAATAAAGTATTATATGACTAATAAATAATTTATATTAAACCAATGAAAACAAATAAATTAAAATTTGATAAATTTTTGCTTAAAAACACAATAAACACAAAAAAAAAATATATATATATATATATATATATATATATATTTATTGAAATTGTCACATTTTGCGCGCAGTGTAGAGCAGACGGCAGCTGCTGCAACTAGAGCGCAACGAGTTTAATTGAAAAGTAAAAACAGCAAAATTTCAAAATAAATAGAACTTAAGCGGAGAAAAAGAGAAAAACTAATGAAAAGTGCTGGGCAATGATGGCCAAATCAAATTGAAAGCCAACTAAACAGCGCAATGGAGGCGTTGCCAAAATGCATGCAACATTAGTCAATGGCAAGAGCCTGACTCTATGAAATAAGCGATATTGAGACGGAGTCGGAGACCCGAGCATCATAACAATACATAATAAATAGCAGCTGATGCGACAAGGCAACAATGAAATCGATTCTCGAGCGACAGCAAAATGCAACAAAAGCCTCGCACAACATAAAAAAACGTCTGTGATGTAAGCGATGAGTGGCGCAACGACTAAGCAATACTCTACCAACAAATTTTAAAGGCAAGTTCAGCATGAGCTAAAGATGTGTCAAATGTCAATAAATCTTTTAAAGCATTTAAGACGGGCATAAGCGATCACCTTTTTCTAATTGTATGCTATTTTATTAACAGCGCTGTAAAGTACATGTAAAGTAATGTAATGTAATGACAGCAACAACTCTAGCTGAACAATATAGCAGCAGATTTGACGAGAGACTGAGTGAGACAGAGAGAGCGAGAGAGAGAGAGAGAGAGAGAGATAATAAGTAGATATGGTGTATGGCCAATAACAGTAACTTAACAGTACAGCAGCGATTACAGTGCAATTAGCAATTAGAAAGCAACAAGTCGTTCGTGTATGTATTGGTATGCTGCGAGAGTGATCATCGCTTAGCACATCAATAGATGAATAAACTCTGTGTTATCTGCTCATTGACTGAAACCTCATTGTAAGAGCGTCAATCGTATCGCTTCCTAAACAATGTTCGGGATAAGAGCATAGCAAGAATAGTTCAAAGCAAAGCGCTTAGTCGAAAATCAAATCGAAAAAAAACGAAGGCTCTGGCTCAGAGTGAGATCTTGTGAGCTGAAAGTCAAGCATCAAACGGTTAACAGTTATTGTGAGCTATATTTTTTGGCTATAGATAGTAAATGTACGTTAACAGAATGTGTTAGCCTTAACAGAAATGCCTACTTGCATTTAAAGTTCATGTTAATATAAATGGACAGCTACGTTACCTTCAACTGTGCAGTGTTAATTGATTTTCTGAGTCGTAGAATATAAAAATATTCGTATAGACGCCATGCGCTGCTCTCGTGCCGTAAAGATTTTTCGATTATGAAGAAAAATGCACAGCTGACGGGCGGGCATTTATCACTTGCCACGGCGGGGTGCAGCAGCAGCAGGAGGAGCAGCAGCGGCAGCAGCAGGAGGAGCAGCAGCAGGAGCAGCGAGAGCAGAGGCCACCCAATGGGGCCAACGGAAGGAAGGCGCAACAGCAGCAGCAACAGCGGCACCCAAGGAACTCCTGCACATCCTGCAGGACATTTCAGACGGCAAAGACGGACCGAGCTGGCAGCGTGCAATTAAAATGCATATTTAAAGTGTTGATTAAAATGTTGATCGCACGATTTTGATTAAAATTTGATGCTATTAAATTCAATTGTGCATAAATTTCAATCACAAGCGGTGAAAAACCAAAAGCGCCAGCTGCATGACGTCGACCGGCGTGTCGACCCTGCAGGCTTTTCCAGCTACAAAAATAATTCTCCTCCAGCACGAGGTGCTAAAAGTCAAGCACAAATATTTGCACAGCAATAAGTGTGCGAGCAAGCGAGTGTGCATGTGTGTGTATGTGTGTGTCTGTGTGTGTAAGTGAAACACACAATGTGTGTCCAGGAAGCGGATATTAAAGCACAAAAGCCCAGTCACAAGCACAGAAGGAAAAAAAAATAAATGGAAAGAAAATGGAAAATAAAATGAATTTCTGACAGCAGCTACGAATACTTCATAATCTCTGCTTCTTCAGATTTATATGCGCACGCATTATAGCTGGCTTTACCCCATATTTTTGTATTAGAATTAGTTAGACATGCATGTGCGTACGTGTGTGTGTGTGTGTGTTTGTATGTTCCAGTGCGATAAGGCATTTAAGCACCTGCAAAAGTCGCTCCCTCCCTCTCTCTCTCTCCCACTCTCGCTTTGTTTTTTGTTCCGCTTGGCATCATTAAAAACTTTCAACTTGGCCAAACTAATAACTGGACTATTGCAATTTTCATAATAGCAACTGCCAGCTGATGGCCCACTTTAGTATTGGCCGTCAAGCCGCCCAAGCCCAACTCCCGAGTTCATCTACTCGACTCAACAGCTCAACTGTCTCAAATGTACACATATTCTATGCTCAGCAGCTCAAGCGATCACTTTTAATGTCGCCCAAGTGCAGTTCTTGTATACTCTGTAAAAATATTCTACAGAATTTATGCTGCAGTCTCACTTTACAACAAAATTTTCTTAATATTAAAATTTGCATGAAGCTATAAAAGGTTCTAGAAGATCCAATTATTACAATATTTCTACTGAGAACAACACAACAAAGTTCTATCATATATATATATTATATATATCTATCGTATACATAATATATATATCGTATATAGCTCTTTGCAAGCCAGCTGTCTCATCTATGTCCATTATCTTAGACCGCTTTTCCTAGAGTATATGAAGAGCAGCTCGATTCCTTATTTGCGGCTATTGCATAATTGATTTGGCCTCTGTGAACCTTGATGGGCTGCCAGTAAAAAAAAAAGCCAACACGGACTCTGTTGTCTAGATGCTATCTGTGAACCGGTGGCCGGCGATAATGTTATAACCTTACAAAAATAGTACGATAAAAATGTCATAAATATAGAACGAAGTTAGACATCAATGCAGTCGGAGCAGAATCCCAAGTGAAATATTAAAATATCACAACAACAATCTAAATGGCAGGAAAACTTGATGCCCTATTGATAGATAACTATTAATTAAAAATGCTATCACGTATGTTAACAATATGTAAAATAGTTAACAGAGTTGATATTGTTATTCATTGATATTTAACTAAAGCAAAATGCAGCTGCCTTATATATTGATTATATATATTATATATCTAATAGTATATTATCTTGCTAGGTTAAGCTATAAAATGTAAATTATATTATGCGAAACTAATGTTAAGCTAATGTTAAGTTGATGTTCAGTGAATGCCAGCCAGCATTAGAGAAACTCGAACACGTTTTATTTAAATGCAATTTCAAGGTATTTTTACTTAATGCCTCCTCACTCTCCATCGACTGAACAACTAACATCTAGGGGCGTGGCAAAAAAGGGCCAGATGACGAAATAAAAAAAAAAGTTCCAAATAAAAAGAGAATTTGAACTGGCTTTTTCGGAATGCGAGTGTGTGCATTATGCATTATGCATTTCGCATACATATGCCTGTCAAATAGGCAAGCTGGTCGAGAATCTGCGCCAGTGTCAGGGCACACATTCTCACACACAGAGAGAACGAGAGAAAAATAGTGAGAGGCGGCGAGAAAGAGTGTGTGTGGGGAGGGATAGCTGTGATGGCTTACTCTGTGCCTGGCGGGCGGACGATAGCCGGCTGTCAGTTTATTTAATTGAAATGTTCCTGGAAACCTATAAATTGCAAACACATGCAATGTGCATATGTGCCACACACACACACACACACACACACACACACACACAGACAAACTTATGCACATTAGCAGCTGAAATTTTATGCATGCCAACCCGCAAAACAAACAAACCAGCCAAAAACCAAAGAGTATCGAGCTAGTCTACACAAGAGATACCACGTAACAAGTGCGAATAGTAAGAGCTAAGCAAGATATGCATATAAGAGCTCTAGACGAATATGCAATAGTATCAAAGAGTATAGTTAAGCGCAGACCTAGAGCTCTGCCCATCAATGTTATCTATGCAGGCTGTGACTTATCTATTCTTTATTTCATGCACTAATTGCTTGGCATACATTTCATTTCTGTTTACAGGGTGCTGTCTAACAAACTGGCTTGAACTTGCGTACGTAACAAATATGTGCACTCACTTAGCTCTTAGAGAGAATTGCACACTCTTTGGACAGGCCATTGAAAGTCGCCAGTGACAGGCGGCAGCGCAAGTGCAGCTGAAGCAACAGCAAATGGCATTAAGTCAAGTGACAAAAATATTGTCTCCAAATAGCGGCAAATATTTATGACCCAAATGCCCAAAGGGCTGGCCTGAACCCATCGCTCTTCAGAGTCGACAGACAAACTTGGCCATAAAGTTAAGTCAACGAACACGTTTCAATTGTTCCACTCGCTGGTCAGCAAATGCTGCGCAAATTCTTTAAACTTTGTAATTCGTTCATGTGCGACATGAAATAACGTTATTGCTTGCCATCATTGCACACTGAGAATCGTGGAGAGGGGCGCACCACGCTGAAAATTAGCTGCAAACTTAAATGCGATTCAAATATGATTTGAAAAATTCCTTACTTCTTACGAATTGCATAGAAATTCCCATTGCTGCAAGTAGTGAATTGAGTTGAAAATTAAATTACAATACGATTTAGATGAAAAATGTTTCATTGATTGCATTGCACATCAAATCAATTCAAACACTTATCAAATAAAACTCATGAAATTAATTTTTAATGAGAATCGCTGAGAGCAGCTCAACTGATTGAAGAGCAGCAAACTAACGTTGAAAAAATTGCAAAACTATTTCGTTTCAGAATAATAAAATATGTACGGCAAAAATACCTAAAAATCTAAGTAAAATTAAGTTGAATAAAAATATTCTAGAATTCCATAACAAATACTGCAAAATAAAACAAATTTTCAAATTATATACAAAGCCGAATATACTGAAAAAATACTGCAAATTACTGGAAAAAAAAATATAATATGCATATAATATGTATGAGAAATGTCAGAGAATATCTCTTGACTTAATTGATGAAACATAAAGACATAGGACTAAGCCGAGTATACTGAACAAAATACTTAAAATTACTTGAAAGTATAATAATCGTCTATATATATAAATATAAATGAAAAGTATCTGAGAATATTTCTTGATTTAACTGATGAAACATAAACGATTGACAGACAAAAAAATATCAAAAATAAAAACTTAAATACTGCTATTGTAGAATTGAAGCAGAAATAGTGTAAAAATAATCCCTATCTGAAGGTAAGTTTAACTTGATTGCTTTTTACATTTGTTGTACACATTGCTTGCGTTTCTTCATGGCTAAGCAAGAGTCTGAGCCATTTGCATCGGCAATGAATCTATAAATTGAACGAACTGCAACTTAAGTAATAATCCATATTACACACACAGTAACCTAAGAGCTCAATCAAAATCAATGCTGAAGAGCAGTGCAACGAATGCTTTTTTAATTAAAGCTAGTCATGCATAATTGTGGGGGCAAGCGATTGGAATTGTTGAATCCTTTCGATTGCATGCGTTATACTTATCGCCCAAACGAGCTGAATCGATAACAGCAAATTTATCGTTCAGCTGCTGTATATGGTCATAGCAATGGTCTGGCTCCTTAAATACGATTACACACACACACACACACACACACACAAGCACAAACACATGCACAATAAACAGTGAACGAGCCACAATTTGCATTCGGCCGAGGCATAGTTACAGTTACGCACGCACACTTATTCACACACCTGTTTAAGTATAAGTGGTTGTGCTTGGGCAAGCAAGTGAAGCATTGAAGGACGAAGGACGTACTGCCGTAGCCAAAACAAGACTCCTCCTGCTCCGGCTACGGCTCCGACTTGTGCTGCGTACCGTTGACCCCCCCCCCCTCTCTAATGTGCAGCCGTGCGAGTAGCAGCCCCCCCCCCCCTCCCCTCTCGCTCTTCAACGGCGCCACTGTGCGAGCATGCAGCCCAAAAATGGTTGTCGTAAAGTGTAAAGTCAACATTTTGTGCTGCAATTAAAGCCAAATTGCAAAGGCAAATAAATTTGCCAAGTAAATCGCTCGAGAGTCACACAACGGGCTGACCACACGATGCAGCACTAAAGCCAAAGCTCTTCAGCCTGTAAATACATACATATATGTTTATACTCAGGTGGATCAGTTAGCAGCAGCCACAACTCTAATTTGATGACTGCAACTCAACCTAAAGACATTTCTAAGTAGTGCTTGAAGCAGCAAAGTTATAGAATTTGTAAAAACTTATTTTCTGCAAAATTATTAAGTCTTTGCAATAAGCTGCATGCAAGTTCCATGAAAAATATTTCAAATATTTTGTTAGAAAAAATAACAACTTTAGTTACACATTATTTTGAAGGGAAATACAGTTTCATAAAATTGTAAAATATATAGAGATAAATAAGCTGCACGAAAGTTCTATCAAAAATATTTCAAATATTTTGATAGAAGAAAGAAAAAAAACTTAAATTACTCAACAACATTTTGCATTCAATGTAGGTCGCAGAAATTTCTATTTTGAAGAGAATTATTATAAAATTTAATTTAAAAAAAAAATTAATAAATTGTTGATTATATTAAGATAGACTTAAGAAAATTAATTTATCTTAGTTAATATAAAGAGAGAAAAATTTTAATGAAATCTACATGAAAATGTTCCTTAAACTTGCACAAATATTTTGCATATTTAATAAAGAATCGAACTCGAAGCATTCGGTGCTCAAACTAAAACTACGAAAAAGTTGCAAAGCCTAAGCCGAGTTAAACTCGCGCCTTTTAAAAGCATTTTCCAAAGTTTTTTTTCGAAAACTGGCGCCGAAAGGTGTTTTCGAGGGAAACTGATAAAAGCCGACAGGCGGTAAGCAGCACAAAAATCGAATCGTTGGCAGTTTCAGCGTTCGTTGTTAGCTTACGATTTTGGCCGAATAGCGAGGGGTCTAAGCGGCTTTTGGTTGAGGCGGCACGTGTAAGCGCTGCGAAGACGCACACGAGAATTTACGATTGGCAAGGCAAGGCGTAAGGCACTAAGATGAAGAGAAAGCAGTAGAACTGAGAGCAACTGAAAGTGGCACACAAATTAAAGCTGACAGCTCGTGGCCAGTTTCAGCCGAATTGGAAGCCTTTAAGCCATGTTATGAGAGAATGAGCGAACGGCTTAGAAACCAATGGCCAACACACAGCGCAGCACAGCACAGCACAGCACAGTTGGCCTTCTCAGTTGACGGCATTTTGGGCAGACCAAACTCTGTGTGTGTTTGTGTGTTGTGATTGCGGCTGGCATTGCGGCCGCATTTGCCAATTGCCTAAGAGATACACTGATTTTCAGATATTCTGATATTCTGATAAAGCTTCCGCTCCAATTCGGCATTGGAAGTGCGTCTGACAGTTATTAAATAACATTTGCGGTTGGCTTTTGAAAGTCTTTCGTAGTTGCTTTCGTTTTCTTTTTTTTTTTTTTAGCTTGTTTTATTTATTTTTTTCCATTTGTTGTTGTTGTTGTGTCCGCCTCTCGTTTTGGCCACTTTAAAGATTTATGTGTGCCACAGAGTGTGCTTGTGCGGGGCATCAATTCAAATTGTTTATGGCATCACATGGCGTATACGCAATTTGTTATAATAAACATGTTGCTTGGCATTTTGAACGTTCGTATGTTCAGCGTTTCAGCATTTCAACCTGCTCTGCCACACACTCCCCCCCCCCCCCCCTCTCTCTCTCTCTCCCTCTCTGTCTCTCTCGTTCTCTTTCTCTTTTTGCCGCACATCCTGTCAACTTGTCAAACAATTTATTACGCCTGCCGCGCCATACCGAGGCCCCACAAGCAATGAGTCGAGACAAGACGAGTCGAGCCTCGCATACCCAAACCCGGCCTGAAACATCCACATCATGATTTATAGCTGGCCGCCTGGTTTAAGTTGTCGCCTCCAGTTGGTATTTCTTTCTCAGCGTTTCATATTCTTTCTCTCTTGTTTCTTTTTTCCAAAAATTTAATTTTCTTGCATTGTTTACGAATGTCATATAAGCAAATTTCCAGCTGGGCTTTTCTTCGACGCGTCACCCTACATAATTGATGACGGCCACACTATATGAATTGAAGTCCTATGCATGCTATATATGGGTATTTCTGTGTGTGTGTGTGAAGTGTATATCAATGTGCTTTAGCACTCTTTCTTGTTCAAGTGCTAATCAATTCGGCTCACAGGTTTTCACAGCTTGTGAGTTTTCTAGCCTTGAAATCTTGACTTTACTTTATGGCCATCAACATCAGCAACACTTCAAATTGTCAAATTGTCAGGAGCAATAAATGTGGCTGGTTTGAGACAAATGTTTGGGGGCCCAACTTGAGCAAAATGAGAATTCCTCGAATATTTATGAAGTATACATAATCAAGAAATTTATGAGCAAAGCCAAGCCACAGCCGGAAAGAACTCGAAATGATGAAAACACGAAAAGGTTCAGCTCTAATTACCTCGTGTTTCAGCCACTGGAACCTGTTTAAATCATGTAATCTAAAATTGGTTTTGCTCGAGCAAACAGAACCTCAGATGACCGTTTCGACAATTTGTGGGATGGCTAAAGCAAAGCGCTTGCTTAGCCATCTAATTGACAATCAGATTGGCAATGGTCATTGGGCAGACTGAGATGCTCGGTCGAGCGGGCAATGGAATTTCAGTTATTAGTTAAGCTGTCCCCAAGGGCTCAGCTGTTTGACCGAGACTAAAGAGTCCGAGTCGATGCTAATGCTGATGCTGAAGCTGAAGCTGAAGCTGAGCTTCGTCTAGCTGCAGCGATGCGAAACCATTTTGCACCCACACTTTGATATCTATTACAATCAAATTGCAAATTAAATCAGAGCAAAAGCGGAACTGAGCGACTTGTGCGAGGAGCGCACTGAAAGCCATGGCAACGGCACAAAAGGCAAATGCTGAAAAGCCATGAAACGACGAGCAAAAAGGAATGTCGAAAGCTGAGACCAAATCAGACGACACCAGCAGAAGCTGTGGTCGCACTCTGCTGGAAGCTGTGGAAATAAGATGAAAATCGCTTAAATGCGTTAGTTAAACAAGTCAAGTTATAAGTTCATTTTCCGGCAACCGCACATATCCGGCGAAGGTGAACGCAAATCCCGCAGAACCCTTAACCCAACAAAACCAACCCAATCGACCCACGGATCCTGCCCCAGATCCTTACACCACCCACTCCGCCTACTCGTCCCACTACACCACCCACACCCACACTCGCCATCCACAGCAGCTGTCTCGGGGCTGCTGTCGCCAACGGGCCAGCGAAGCGTGTGATTCCATAAAATCGTGGCCAGGTAACGGCTGTAAGGGGCGGCTGTTCGCTCGCCGGGGTATGCGCTGTGGGAATCATTGTCGCTGCCAGCAAATAGCATACCAAACATGTTAGCTCCACGGCCAGGAGACCAACTAACCATGCAGCAAGTCAAAACTGTCCCCACAGCAGCCCACGCCTTCACAAACTACAAAAACTAAAGGCAGCAAAAAAAAAAAAAAAAAGGGGGAAAGGCGCAGAATATTCAAGTATGCAGAGTCGTAGCACACATACCCTGTGCGATGTAGAGCTTAGAGCTGCTCAATCGAGATTTGAAAGAAAGCAAGAAGAAGCTGTACATTCTTATATAAGTTCTCAGTTCAGTCTTAGCCTTAGCCTTAGCCTTAGCCTTAGCCTTAGCCTTAGCCTTAGCCTTAGCCTTAGCCTTAGCCTTAGCCTTAGCCTTAGCCTTAGCCTTAGCCTTAGCCTTAGCCTTAGCCTTAGCCTTAGCCTTAGCCTTAGCCTTAGCCTTAGCCTTAGCCTTAGCCTTAGCCTTAGCCTTAGCCTTAGCCTTAGCCTTAGCCTTAGCCTTAGCCTTAGCCTTAGCCTTAGCCTTAGCCTTAGCCTTAGCCTTAGCCAGAGATCAGAGCTATCTCGCCTAAGAATTGAACATATTCCATGTCATCTGAGCCAGGGTATGCAAAAAAGAGTAGTCGGAACGAATTAACGCTCCCAGTTGTACGTTTTGTAAGGGTCTTCAGCTTCGTCTGCGCTCGACTGCTCCGCCACTCAACTGGACTAAACTGACGACAGCACAGCTGGGAGTTGCATAGCAGGAACGGGTGCCAGGGCGACTCAATGCTGGGGTAACTGCTTACTGGCAATTGGTAGCTGCTGGCTGGCTGCGAGATGAAAACCGGTGACTGTCAACTAGCTGCTGCAGCATTGCCCAAAAGCTATTCCCATTTTTTACCAAAAAAAAAAAAAGAATTTAAAAAAAAAATCAAAACTGAAAACACGAACTGAGAAAGTTTGAAGTCTAGAAGGTAAAGCTAACTAAGGGTAATATTGCAGAGGCAAATTAAATGCTTTAGATGAGCACATCAAGCAGTTGCCGTTGCCATTGGAGTTGTCATCCCAGCTGCAGTTGGAGTTGCAGTTGCCCTATTTTTGTGCCAAAAAGCTCTCAAAGTGCCCAGAAATGACCGCAGCGAGGGCGTCGAACTGCTTTTAGTTGGTAAAGCGTTTAATTAGCGTAAGTAAGTGGCATAGAACTGTCAGCCCATTCATTGGGTGACAACAACATCAGAACTTAACCACCAAAGCTCTCAATCACAGCGCATCCTCCCCTCCACAAAGGCACTCTAACTCATCCATTGCATCGACACTCTTGAAGCCCTCATTCACCTAACTGCCCGCATATATCATTCGCTCTCTCTCTCACTCTCACTCGCTCTCTCTCACTCTCACTTACTCTGTGTACTTTGTGTAACCAACCGCGATAACAAACACTTTGGTTACGGCTCGAAGCGCATAAAGCATCTGAGTCCAACTGTTAAACGGACACGAGCTTTGACACGCTCGTCACATGAGCCCTACCAGAGCCGAGTAGGGTCAAACAGTCGAATGGACTGGAGTCGACTCTTCCGCACAAAGGGCGCGTAAATTGTATGCAGCGTGAATGAACTGACTTTGCTCGAGGCAAGTATTATGTTCATTCAATACATTTCTATGTATCTATATTAACATTGGAGAGCAAATTGACTTGTTGCACCATTAAAGGATTTGATGAAATTATCAAATCCAAAATTTTTTATGTAATTTAAAATATTTATATATTTTTTATATATATAAATGCTAATATTATTATCTATATTTCAAGTATATATATTTATATATATTTTACGTATAATGGCAGCTAGATTTAGTCGCATGTTAGTTTAAACATGATTAAACATGATTTCCATCTATATGTAAAAATCCCATTATGAATTACGTAATCGTATCAATTATTACGTATATACGTAAGCACGCTTACGCATACGTAATTGTACGTAATACGTATACATACACATACATATATAGGGATTACGTAAATGTATGTGTTACGTATGCATATACGTTTGCACACACGTACGTACATGTATATAACGTATACGTATGCATATTACGTATGCCTATGCCTATTATTATTTATTACGTATATTCATATATGCTTTTATATACAATATTTATACGTACCCACATAGTTATATATATATATATATATATATATGACGTATGCTCACGTAAGTCGCCACATAAATTACGTATACTCATAGAAGTCTACATAAATATTACGTATACTCATAGAAGTCTACATAAATATTACGTATACAACATATTCTCCACATATTACGTATACGAATATATCTCTATGCATAATATAACGTATATACCCCATATATTACGTATACGTAAACGTTATTTAAGGCATTATAAATCTAGATATTGCCAGCAGCTGTGGCATTCTATGCTGTCCAGTGCTCCACGTGTGTGTGTGTGTGTGTGTGTGTTGGCACCCTTATGGCATGCATAAATGCAGTAGACAGAGTGCTCAGTGTAGTGAGTGCGGCTAACATTTACCATTAGATGACCGCACTGTTGGACTTTCCGGCCATTGACCGACCTCGACTCATCCACCAAATGCTGGTCATCGTGTCAAGATGCCCCCACTTACCCAACCATAATCACGCTCCCGCACCTCCTGCTTTCCCCTGTTTGTCCTTCGTCCATTTGGTTAAATGCAACTGGTAAAAGTTGTACGAAATTCATTTTTGTGAACTCGAGACGGGCCCCAATTGTAAGCGTCAATGTCGATTAAGAGATTTAACGGCCCCAAGCCAAAAGCATTTGACCATTACGTAGGGGTCCAGCATGTGAATTCCGTTGCCCATGTCATTGCATTTGCCATATTGTTCAGTCATGCTGTCCTCCTTGTATCCGGCCATCCTTCAGAGCGCTTCCGACATTCAAATTAAACTTTAATTTCGCAATGTATAAATGTAAAATGTGCAAAGTAACCAAATGCTCCATTCAAATCAAAGCAAAACTTCTACACAAAATTAACTCTCCGAGTGCGTGTGTGTGTGTGTGACACTCTCTATGGCCATCTGTGAGTGTTGACATGACACCAAAGCGACTACACTTTGTAGTTTTTGAGTAAGCATACAACAATATAAGCGAGCAAGTGCATAAATGAATGACTCGACACTCTACTGGCTGTCAAGACAGGCAGGCGGACACAGTTGAGTGCAAACGAGAAAGCAACAGAGAGACAGAGTGAAGAGTTAGGGAGACTGAGAAAAGATCTAGCTGCTCCGCATGTACATGGCACGTGCCCTGTGACTACGCTGGTCGAGTTAGGGCAAAGAGCAATAAGACAACCTTATGAGCTCATGCCCTGCGCTCAACGCTGCGTTTTACTTATCATAAAAGCTTTGAAATCCAAAATTTAAAGCGTAAAGGGAAAGAGTTACGAGTTATCTGATTCAAACAGAAATTGCGTTTCATTCCATGAATTGCGTTTCATTCCATGATGTTTTCTTTTTTAATTTTTTCAATAATTTCCATTTTGTTTTAAATTTAAAATTATTTCACTACATAATTTTAATGGGCCTATTTTCAAATTCTTCAAGTTTTACTAAACCAAAAATGTTGATTCACGTGAATTTCCACAACAACAAAAAAAGATTTCGTTTCATTCCATCATTCCAAACCCACTAATTAATGAATTGAAAAAAAAAACTTTGATTTATGTAAATGCCCATATTTGCAATTTATATACATTTTACTAAAAATGCTCTCATCCACTTCATTCCCATCATTACTCTCAGCAGAAGTTGCATTTCATGTTCCATTTCCAATACACCTATAAAATTTCTTAAATCTCTAACCGATTTCATTTAAAGCCAAAACCTTGACTCCAACTCTCATGCACATTGAGGGCATTTCCGCTTCGTCTGGCTGCGAGTCTGGAGCTATTTTTGGTCTTTATATTTACTCTCTGTATACCCTATATGTTGTTGTTGTTGTTGTTGTTGTTTTTGTTGTTGTAGCTAAAGCATTGTTACTTGCCTTTCGCAGTGTTTTAGTGCACGCCTGATGCTCATATGCTTTATTATACTTGTACTTAACTACATATGCGATGCTTTTTACGGTTTCTACGTGCGTTTTTAACGGTTTAACCCAAGCCAAGGGCTCCTCTGTCACACACACACACACACTGGCACAGGCGGCGCTCGAGCAGGGATTCCACAAAAATATGTCTGGTATTTTGTCAACATTTGCTTAAGCTACCTATTCGATGGGATTTTGCGCAGAGAAACAGTTAAATTTCCAAGCGAGACTTGAGAATTCCAGTGCTTAAGTTAGATGCAAAATTTCGGTAATTTAACTAAGGATTGTAACTTAGAGATGGTAAACTTTCTATGAAGTAGACAGTTAGGTTAGGTTAAATAATTTATGAGATCTATTAAGCTATATTTTTTTGGCGGAGTTTAAAGTATTAGAATATATATTACTATTGAAGAGAAGAGAGAGAGAAGAGAGGAGATATAACTATATATATATGAATATAAAGCTATATATATATATTAGATACATGTATATATAAGTGAAAGGAAGATTTAATTGCAAGAGCTATATATAGAAGCCTCAATTATATAATATACATATGCATTTAAATATATAGAATATATTGCTGTATATGCTCCTTATTAAGGGCATGCCATTGTTTGGAAGCCCTAGCAGCTACACAAATACAATTGCATATGCATACATATAAAATATATATACACATTCAACATACATATATGCAAAAAGTCATGTACGTGAGCATTATAATAACATTTTCCATTTTTCACTTAAAAAATAAAAAGATTCTTGACGTGATTTCAAGCCGAGCAGCATACATCAGTGAGCGAGAGGCAGGTATAGATAGAGAGAGAGAGAGAGCGAGATGAAGTGATACGCACAGTGCAATTAGCACATAATTTACTTCGGACTCATCAGAGTTCATCAGAGCGCTAATTGAAGCGCTTTTAGTTGAAGCCATAAAAGCCAAAGGTAAGTGCGAGTGTGTGTGTGTGTGTGTGTGAAAGAGTGCAAGAGAAAGAGAGAGCGAGAGCGAGAGCGAGAGAGAGGGAGAGTGTGTGCGTCTGCTGCTTGAAAGGTGTTGAGGTCAACGCTTGACACCTTCACGCCTGTATTTATGCCAATGCATGTCCCTTGCAGCAGCTAAAGCAGCTGAAGCCATTAAGCTCTATATATTCTCCAAATGCCACTACAACACTTTAGCTCTCTCTCTGTCTCGCACTCTCTCTCTTCCACTCTTTCACTCTAGCTGGGTCAATTATTTTGCAGTTCTTGCGGTTCTCCTCTGCTAATTAAAACCAAAACAAATGCAATTGTCACCGCTGGCAAAAATAGCAAAAGCTGTCAACACCACAACAATGTTACTCTGTCCCTGTGTGTGTGTGAGAGAGACGGAGAGAGAGCTAGGTGTATGTGTGTGTGTGTGTCATTGCTTAGCCATTGCAGCAACCGCATGCAATAAGCAAGGACAATGCAAATGAAGTGGACAGCGTGTGGGTGCAAGGTCTAAGGACAAATAGTAATAAAACTTTCGAATTCTGATTGCACGACTAGTGTATACCCTACACTTTTAGCTCTTCTTTATGAACTTCAAATGGAGCACAATCTAAAATAATTGTTTAGCGAAAAATATATTATATATAATTTGCAATACTTTTTGAGCAGAGCTCGCAGTTTCCGAAATCTCGATGCGCATACGGACGGACGGACGGACGGACGGACGGATTAAGAAGATATACTTTATACTTTATGGGGTCTGCGATTTCTCCTTCTGCCTGTTACATACATTTTCACAAAACCATTATACCCATTATACCATTTTCAATGGGTTCAGGGTATTGAAAAAAAAACGAAACAAGGGATGACAACTGCACACAGACAATGAATGTCACTTTAGAGTGGCTCTCTCTGCCTCTCTCCATCGCTACCTCTCTCTCACACTCTCTCTCTCTCTTTCTCTCTCTTTGTCACTGCCTGCCCTTCGCCCCAGACACTTGATGTTGCTTTGTGTGTGTCCGTTTGCTTTGTTGTTTTGTTTGCTTTGAAACATATTCCCGCTGCGTGCTGTGGTTTCATGCTGCTGTTGTTGTTGCTGTTGTTGCTGCTGCTGTTGTTGTTGTTGCTGTTGCACTTGCACACCATGGACAGACAAAGGGCCTGCAAGCCAACAACACTGAAAAGATAGCCGTAATTGTTGAGCAGACCGCATGGCTTGTCAACCCTATCGCAGACATAAAACTTCCTGCTCTACTAACAGCATGACGAAGAAGAGGAAGAGCCAGAAGAACAACAAGAGAGACGCATTGCATTTGTAAATATTTCAATTTGATTTTTATTAGATTTCACAACAATTTTTCCACTAAAATTATTTGTATAGAGCACACATGAAACTTTGTCATGCGATTTGCAATTGGCATTTGGAATTTGGTATTTGGCTTTTTAAAAATGACTTTCGACATTCCTTCGAATTGGATTGCAGCTGAAGTCATTTTAAAAATCCCTTTTGGAACAATGCAAATTTATTGAATTAACAAATATTTGTTGTATTCTTTATTTTATGCATTGATTTATTTGGCTAGTAAATGCTCATGGTAAGCTTAGAGATTGGCCAAAGCTAATATAATTACCAATTCAATCAATATTTTCTTCTATTTTATGAATATATACAATATCGTTTTTATCATTGCTCGCAAATGAAATTCAGTTTCTCTCGCTCTAAGTAAAAGTCTTTGGTTCTGTTAAATACTGCTTGAAAGAAGTTCCAACTTTCAAATTGTTTTTCACGCTTTGTTTTCTCATATATGTAATATATATCGACCAACATACTAATATAAAAACTAATAAAAACATGTTTTTATTAGTTTCATTTTTTATATAAATATATTTTATTTTGTTTTATTTCATTTCTATTATTTATGTGCCTGTTAAGCTGACTGCTAAAGCTGCTTGTAAATTTCTTTTTTTATACTTTGTTCCCAAAGGGAAAAAAGTATATTGGTTTTGTGCAATGTCCGTCTTGCTGTCCGTCCGTCTGTCCGTCTGTCCGTCTGTCCGTCTGTCCGTCTGTCCGTATGAACGCAATATTTTTCGGCGCTATTAGAGCTAGAGACTTGAAATTTTAAACATATACTCATATATGCTCCCGAATTATAAAGTGTAAAAATTTTCCCGATCCGCCCACTAGGGGCGTGGCAAATCGGAAAACTCTTCCGCCCATAGTTAAGTTATCATACTAGATGATGAGCTAGAGAGTTGCAATTTGAAATGTATACTCGGGGTGACAACCCAAGTTCAAAAAGCTATGGCGGATATATCTACGCCCATTGGGGGCGTGGCAAATCGGGAAATACGTATCTTCTACACCGTTAAAGCTAGAACGCTGAAATTTTGCATGTGAGTTAATGTTATGATTCTAAAAAGATCGATCAAAAAGTTATATGTCTACGCCCATTGGGGGCGTGGCAAATCGGACCTGAATATATAGTGATTTTTCAAATTGTGCTATATTTTGAACACTATTGACACTAGAGACTTGAAATTTTGCATGTATACTCGGGTTGACAACCCAAGACTAATAAGCTATGGTGGATATATCTACGCCCACAGGGGGCGTGGCAAACCGCAAAAGTTTATATCTCCTACAGTTTTAGAGCTAGAAGCTTGAAAATTGGATGGTTGAGTTACTAATGTTCTCCTCTATCGATGCCCCAAAAATAATTTTTCAGCCTCTTTGGGGGCGTGGCATATCGAAAAATACCCTGTAATTTTCGCATTTTTGGAATGTAAGCAACCAAATTTTGCAGTCATGTTAGCCTCGGCCTTTTCTAAGAACTGGCAAAAAATTATGCGTCTACGCCCACTGGGGGCGTGGCAAATCGGCAAAGAAGTTTGTTGTGGCCAACTGCATAATTCATGCATATAATAGCTTAGTAGCAATTGCTAAGATGGCAAAAAGCATTTTAACATAAATTTAATAATATTAATAAATTTAAAAAAATAAAATTGATAAGTTTTTGATTAATAAATAAAAAGTTTCCAGCGGGATTCGAACCTAGGTCTTTTGAAAACAACATGTAATCGTTAGCTAAACCTAAATCAATTCACAGCTGATCAGCTGAGCAGCTGATCAGCAGCTTGTGACGAAACAAAACAATACAATCGCAATTCTTGCAATATGTATACACTTTTGGATGTGTATACACTTACACATAAATACATATATGCATGCATAGAAAAACTGCTTGCCACACAGCGTGGCAAATCGGAAAAATTGTTTTAGTTTTTGCTTAAATGCAAAATTCATATGCGTATGTTTATAAATTATCATCAATTGGCAGCAAGCATTTTATAATAAATATACAAATATAAAAAAATAAAAAATAAATAATTTTTGAAAAAAAGTTTTCCGCGGGATTCGAACCCACGCACCTAAGTATAGCTTGCGTAGTGCTTACCACCAGCGCCACTGCCCTGACCTGCGATTCGTTAACTAAAACCAAATAAGACATTGCAATGCATTGCTAGAGCGCCTTTTGATAAAACTAAAGTAACGATCGAAAATTTCCCAATTCAGTCACAATTCTTAGAATATTCTGGCATGCAAACTTTTGTATGTATACTTAGAAAATTGTGTATACTCGTATAGTATGTAATCTGTATGTATGTATGTGTAGGAAAAACGTTTGTTGCTTGCCATGTACGTTTTCTAATTGCCGAAATATTTCGTTAATTAAATGTTTATTAAATAAATAAGATGCACCTATGGGAACAAAGTATATCGCAGTTAGTGGCGCCTAACTGCAACGTTCTTACTTGTTTTATATAAATTTGTTATCTCTAGCCTTGCTTATCTTATACATGACATAGACTTATTTATTTCTTTATTTATTTGTTTTTAATTCTTTTTTAATTTATGCAACTTATGCATGCTGTAAACTGCCTGGTAAGTGCTGCTTGTAAAATGTTCAAATTCTGTTAGAAAATGTAAACAAATGAGAAATGTTTATATATTTATATATATATATATATATATATATATATATATATATATATATATATATAAATTTGTTAAACTAAGCCATTATTGCTTAAAATATTTTTAATTGCCCAAGCTTGAAGTGTGCTGCGGTCCAAGCCAACTTATAAACTAAACGAGCTGCTGGCCAAGACAAACATATGGCAGAGGCGGAAGTGAGGCACTTGGCGGCGCCTATTGTTGTTGCTCCCATTGTTGCTGCACGAGTGTTATGCTATAAGTATATAAGTATATATATATATGTATTTGTGTATATTTGTATTTGTATTATGTTATGGCAGCCCGCAGTCTATGGCAAGCTCGAATGTTGCTCATATCAACGTGGCCATGGGGCAGGAGACAATTGTGTTTGTCTGCGGATGCATGGAAAACTAATGTCATAGTCATGCCGCATCACGTTGACAATAACGAAAATAGCGTTGAGAAGGCCATTGCGATGGCAACGGTGCGACGGAGCATTGGGCGGGTAGTAGCCCTTTCAAAGTGAGCTGCACCTGTGCCTCATTATGTGTGTGCCGCATGGCGTATGCTTAATGTGCAACATTTGCCATTTGCCATTTGCCATTTGCCATTTGGCATACAGCCATGCCATACGCCTCCTGCTGCAAGTGGATATGCAACAAGCGACGCATTTCTTTTGTTGATCCTCAGCCAGCGGCTGGGCTTGCCACAAATGAGCTACAAACGGCGCATCGAATGAACGCGGCAGCAACAGCAGTCCAAAGCAAACGCCCCTTTCGAAGCGCCTGTGGTAGCAGGAGGCGTGTGGGCAGGAGGCGTTGCCAGTGGGTTGTGGGCTATGGGCTTGTGGTTGACACAAAGACTCCAATTATTGCAATGAAAGCGCATAACTGTACCATTCCAATACACACAGAGAGAATGAGAGAGTGCGAGAGTGGGAGAGAGGGAGTGGGAGAGAGCGAATTTTTTATTTTTCTCGCACAGCTGACATTGCTTTTTGTGTATGACAAATGCTAAAGAGGCTTGCGACGAGACCTCCTCCATATCTGTCTCTCTCTCTCACACATTTGTTTTGCCCTCTCTCTCACTATAGCTCTTTCGCTTGTGTCTTCAGCTCGACAGCAAATGTAATAAGTAATGCATGCATAATAAAATAGATGTGTCTGTGTTGCTCTCTTCCTCTCTCTCTCTCTCTCTCTCTCTCTCTGTTTGTGTGTGTGTGTGTGGCATACTTTTTGGCTCTACATAGAAATTTGTGTGCTTAGAATAGTCATAAATCATAGTTTGAGTATGTCTATGTATTACCATGTGTGTGTGTGTTTGAAATGCATATATTTAATGGGAGCAAAAGGCTAGACATAAGTCTACATCTAAACTAAATTTAAGTTCAACTACAACTATTTCCAGCACATTTTATTTATAATTCCCAAATGCTTAAAGCGACGAAAGATGCACGGGTTTTTAAGTCTACATACGCTATATGACATTAATACATATTTCTATTATAGAAGATATAATACAGATTTGAGATTTTCATGCATTTGCCATGTGCAATCGTGAATTTAGGCAGGCATAGCTAAAATTTGGCCAAGCTGTATATTGAATGTAATATGTGATAGGATATAGAAAAAGAAACTATATAAATATACATACATATATTATTACATTTATGTAAATATATGCGAACTGGCGCAAGATCGGAGAGACAGCTGCACATACAGAATGTGGACTAGATATGAACGAACCAGATCAATATCTCTTTCAATATAGATCGAGAACATATACATATATTCATTCATTGGCAATGCAAAATATAAATATTCTCGCTGGATTATTGAAATCATTTCATTTACCCTAATCAAGTCAGCTAACCAACCAGCATATCCCAACTTCCCCAGTTAATCAAAGGATTTTTGTTGTCCCCATCGAGTCTTCAGTACTGATTCAAAAAAGAAAAAGAAAAAAGTCACTGATCAACAAGCTTAGCATGTCGTTCAATAATTGGCAAAAGCTGTGCAATGCAACACAAAGAAATGCTAGCGGCAATTGCAGTTGCCATTGCAGTTGCAGTTGCTGTTGCCAAGGCCTTGGCTCGGCTTTGGCCATCAACTGACAAAAAGTTGTTGCCTGAATGTGCTGCGTTACAAATGAAGTGCATACAAAGTGTGGCAGTTGGCAACTGCAACTGCAGCTGAAAGTGTAACTACTGTTGCCGACACTGTTGCAACAGTTGCTGTTGCAGCTGGCAGCTGGCAGCTGGCACGGACAGGCAAATGAACTTCTCGTCAAATGTTTCGTATGGCAGAAGGCAACAGAGCACAGCAAATGCCATCAAATGCGCTGCTGACTGGCAGACGAAGCCACCAAATGCCACGCCCACATACATACATATATAACACCCACTCAACCGCCCGCCTCAACTGAAGCGAAGCAAAAGATTGCAGTATTTAGCGGCACATGCGGCGTATGCGTAACGGCTGATGAGCTGTGAGCCAAGGCAAAGGCAAGAGGCAAGAACAAAAGACAAACCTGAAGAGCTTGCAGCGCTGCTCGACTGGCAGATACCCTCTCTCGCGTATATATTAGAGCTGTCAGCTTAGGCTACGCAAAAAGTGCAAAGTGAGCAAAATCTAGAAAGGAAAAGAAAAAAATAAATATATCATCGAGAATATTCGACTGACAGATACCCTATATATTTAAAAATGTAAGTTGAACAAGGACAAATGTAAAATCGAATATCTTAAGTATATTTGTATGATCAAGCATCAATAAAGAAATTCATATAGACAAAAGTGATCAACTAATAGATACCCTATACCAACATAGTGTCATAGGTCTAAAACAATACCAACTTTAAAGTTCAAAGTATGCAGAAAGTCAAGTCATGTACTTGATAATGGTGAACTAGCAGATACCCTATAAAATTTCAATTATAGTTGGAAGCCTAGACAAAGATAGACGGAGAAGCAAATCTCCATATGCCAGGAATCTATGCTTGAATCTGTTGGAATAGTAGATACCCTGTAAGGGCTCTTCAATGTCTATCAACTTTGACATAGACAAAAGACATCCAAAGCTTTTGGCCAAAAGTGCTCGACTAATAGATACCCTATAATAAAGTTTACCATATCCTATATAACCGTCACATATCTACGCGATAGCTCCATATAACTTGAACTTCGAGTCCATTTTCAAGGGGTATTTTAGGCATAAAAACTCGTAAATTGCGCCGACATTATCATGGCCTGTGCATAATTATGTAATAAATATAATTTCCATGGAGAGCACATGATGGTGACAACCCAAAGGACACGGGGAGTGGAACGAGAGGAACGGGGGCTACCTAATGGAGCTGCAGATGGAGCTAAGAGGCGCTTCGGCACAATGTTGGGCCACAACATTTTGTAATAATAAAGTTTGGGCACAGCAAATGCAAGTGTGCGTGTGTGTGTGGGTGTGTGTGTGTGTGCCTCGGGTCAACACACTCACAAATGTGTCTGGGCATGTGTGTGCGTATGCATGTGTCTGACTGTAATGTGACTCTATAATTCATTATTAAAAGGGCTTAATGACAAAACTTTTAGCATTTTATACGGAATACAAAAATTAAAAAAAAAAAAAAAAGGCTAATGCACAACATTTGGCAGGCTAATTCGTGTGTGTGTGTGTGTGTGTGTGTGTGTGTGTGTGTGTGTGTGTGTGTGTGTGTGTGTGTGTGTGTGTGTGTGTGTGTGTGTGTGTGTGTGTGTGTGTGTGTGTGTGTGTGTGTGTGTGTGTGTGTGTATGTGTGTGTGCATGGGTATAAATATTTGGAACAACTCATTTATGAGACAGGCTCTGTGACAGCTTACATGCTAACTATTTGCTAATTGAAATTAATCAAAATGAATCGCTTGACAAACAAAATCGATAACGAGAATTGAGCTAATAATATTCTCTTATAGATATCCTATAGAATTTCTTAATTAAAACATATTCACATAAGACATATATGGTCTCTATAGCTGATACTCTTAAATTTTTTAAATTAATTTAATTTGTAATATTTAGTTTTTCAATATTAAATACTTTTGGCTAATATTCAGCTTAAATATTTGGTATTAAAAAAATAAATAAAAATAAATATATACCATAAAAAAATTATATTCAAAGGCAAAGCATATCATATATAATTATATCAATTAATATATCAAAATTCTAATTATAGCAATATTAATATGTATATAAATAAATTTCCAAGTATCACTTTGATCTGTTGCTATCAATTTGTATGTAAAACTAGAAAAACAAATTCTAATTCAATATAAAAATCGAAACTCTACTCAAATTGAGAATTTGAGCAATTGAGCAGATTTATATTTCATGCTCGCCGCTAATTAATTCAGCTGCTTAGCAGTGGCTGTTGTACAAGTCGCGTTTAGTTGCGAGCGAACTCAAAGAAAACTCTAAAATGGAGAGAAAAGAAAATAAAATTGAATTGCGCCTGAAAGCAGGCAACATTTTTTTTTGAAAACCAAAAGCGCAAGGCAATTAGGTAAAAGAAACCAACGAGTGCCACACAGATAGCAGCAAATGCTAATGGGCGTACAGAGCAGAGAGAGAGAGAGAGAGAAAGAGAGAGAGAGCGCGAGAAAATGAGTGAAAGAAGAAGAAGACGTAACAATTATGTGAAGATATTGCGGCTGGCGCTGTTGCCGCCATTTTGTCACGCTTATTATTACGATTATTAGTTGCAGCGTCTTATCGCTGCCAACAGCAGTTGACTCGCAATTCCCTAGAGCAAGCGAAAGAGAGGGAGAGTGGGAGGGACCAAGAGGAAGAGAGAGAGAGAGAGCGAGCGAATAGTAACAGCCAGCGCACACTGATGCCCACTTGAGTCGTAGCGGAAACGGAAATTGCGTTAATAAAGTGCGCACTGCTGTTGCCTGCTGCTGCTGCTGCTGCTGTTGTTGCTATTGCAATGACTGCATTTGAAGTGCTCCTCAATTGCATTGCAGTTCCGTTTATTACTGCCCCACTCCCTTCCCAACACACGCCCATTAAGTGCCATCCATAAACCAAGCCCCAACGTCACGCTTGATTGGCTTCGCTTCGCTTGCCTTGCCGTTGACAAAATTGTCCAAGCAAATGAATTATTTCTTACTATTGACCGGAACTCCAATGGCAGTCATAGATCCCCCGGCCCCTCCCCCCTCAATTCTAGGTAGTTCTCATTATAGTATGTTATCTAAGCCACGCCCAACGCCCTCGCGTTACCAACTGCAATACATTGCTGCAATTGTTGTTGCCAGCTTATTCGCATTCGAATTCACATTTGAGTTAATTACTTAATCGGCATTGAATGCGTGATATAGTGCGCGATAGCAAGTTGATTGTGCCCTGTACTTTACTTTCGCAAAGTGGGGTATATGGGTTTGCGTGGAAAGCGTTGGGAGTGGGATTAGAGTAAATGTCGATTCGACTAATTCTCTTAAATATGTTGCGCCAAGCACATAAACATATATTTATATTTATGAAATAAAATATATAGTGTAGGTAGCGCAGGACAAAGACTGATTTGCTTACCTTTTGCTTCATCCATTCCTTTTCTTCTCTATACATCATGTGCTATCGATTTCTTTTGCATTTTTTAGGCTCAAAAGGCTAATTGTTTTTGTTTTCTCTCAAATTTATATTTGCAGGGTAGCTACTAGTCGCTCTCACTTTGCCTTAACAATTTCAACAATGCTTATCTAATTTCTATGGAATTCTCTGTCTTTATAATTGGCAGCTCAACTATGTTAATGCATTTAAAACGGTAAATTAAAGCAGGCACAGCATTATTATCATAACCCACATATATGAGAGATAGAATATATCCTAGAGTGTAGCGCTACATGAATTCAATTGAATTGAACATGTTGGCTTACAAATGTTTTTCATTCACATTCCATCATTGGCTAGTTTTTCTGATTCAAACTGAGCATCAATCAATCAATCATTAACAAGCTCCTAACTCCCAGAATATAAAGAATATGCAAAGTTATATAACATTTATAAATTCTATTGTTTTAGACTTTGCAGAATATGTTAAAAATGAATAAGATAAAGAGGGAGAACCGCGGAAGATAATGGAACATAAGGAACATATTATTATTATTATTACTATTATTATACAAATTTTTTGATTGATTGATATATATTCATAGAAAGCTCCAGTTCTATGAATATATATCAATCAATCAAAAAATTTGTATAATAATAGTAATAATAATAATAATAGTAATAATACTAATAAATTTAATAATAATAATAATAATTAGTTACATAAAAAATTTTGAAAAATAAATTAGCCAAAAACAATTTTATTATTTTCTCCTTCAAGCTGTGCATCAATCATCAATCAGTCAATCAGAACTTAACTAACTATAAGTTCCTAATTTAAATATAAATTTAATAACATATACAAAACATAACTAAATGATTTCCGACATTCTGCAAAACAATTGCCTACATCATCATCATCGTCTGCATTCACGCGCCATGAACATGATTACATGAAAAATCCAAAATCCGCTTCAACTAACAACACAAAACACTTTCCACTTAAATTAATTGAGATGAACTGCTTAGCGGCCTGTCAAACAAAGCAAAAAAAAAAAAAAAAAAAAAAAGGAAACTTTTTCGCACAGGCAACAACGCGCTAGGGTCGACTAGAAGATGCCACGTAAAAAGCAAAGAGAGAGCGAGAGAGAGGGAGAGCACTCAAATGATTTAGACACTTAAACGCAAGTTAAATGAACTGAAATCCAAATATTAAAGACTTTCGACTCGAAAAACTTTGCGTTCGCCAAGCAATTTGCATTAGTTTTTGCTCGGCAATGGCAATGGGGTATATGCGACAGTGCGCGCTTAACTTGGCCAACAGTTAGTAGCTAACTAATTACCAAAGCCGTTGGCCCAAGCACCTCAGCAGCTGGAGGCATGCGCCAGCGTGGGCGTTGCTGGGCGTGGCAGCCACACTTAAGTTGCGCAAAACTTTGGACTATCAAAAAGTGTGGTAAGAAAAAAAAAAAATAATAACGACAATAAAGAAATGAAAGTATGCCAAAGTGCTGATACCCTAGAAAAGCTTCAAGAATTATATAGTCAATATATATGTAAGCAAGCCAAATTTGATAAAACACTCAACTCAACAATATTCTCAACTTTGCTATTATCATTCAGTGTTTTGGCCTAGCTGCATGCAATAGCTAAAGTGCTCTCAAAACTTGAGTGTATATCAAATAGAAACAAAACAACAACAACAATAGCAACAATCGTTGTAGTGGGCGACAACAATAAGTGCGAATGAGCTAAGTGAGAGCGTGATAGAGCATGCGAGGCAGGGAGCTAGAAAGAGAGAGCGAGAGAGAAAGAGAGAGAGAGAGAGAGCTCAAGTTAACTGCAGCTGGGGGCTTCTTTTAGCTAATGCCAAGTGGCAAACGTTTTGGCCAAGACATGGCCAACTTTTTGCCAAGTCACCAGCGAAAGTTCCAACACAACACACACACACACACACACACACACACACACACACACACACACACACACACATACATACACACATTCGCACGCAAGTTGCAATTGTAAAATGTTTTTTAATTTGACCAAAAATACTTTTGCAATAGTCACGAACAAAAAAAAAAAAAACAACAACGAAAACAAAACAAAAAGACAAAAAACTTGCCAGCCAAACATTTTGACGCTCATATCAGGCACTCTGTGGGGGGCGTGGCGGGGGCGTTAGCTGCTGAATGGAACTTAGGCGACAATGGGCGTGGCGGGCAACAGAAACACGCACACAAATTAAGACCACAACGAAAATATATGCTCTAACCCCGACGTGAAGTAGGAGTAAATAACATACGATATAGTATGGAATTTTAGTGGATTTTTTTTTAAGTTTGGAATCTTGTTCAAACATATCTCTGGCCATGTTGAAATAATAATAATAATATTTATATTAAATAATATTAAAAAAGAAATGTATTAAGCTTCTAGTTTTATTCTTAGACCTTAGCCACGAAAATCGACAAATCGCCCATAATGCAATGTGAGTAAAACAGAAATCGCGTATATCTCTAAGACAAGAGCTAATGTGTGCATGTGTAAATGAAAGTGAAGATCGATTGCATAGGCTCATTGATTTAGCTGCTCATTTACCGAAGCTCATTGTGTCAATCGTATCACTCCCCAAACGATGTTCGGGAAGAGAGCATCACACGAATCGTTCAACGTTCAATCGAAAATCGAAATCCAAACGAAAAGAAACGAAACCCCTTGCTCAGAGAACGTGAAAGAGCGAGAGTGATATATTTCGGTTGATCTCGTGAGTGGAGAGAAAAGGATCAAAACATGATGAACTCCAAGAGCAAATTGTTATATAGAAACCATTTCCAGATAGATTCAATAGCAAGCAAACGAACTATTGCTTGCTATAAGAATCTATAGAATATAGTAGTAGAAGTAATATAGTTGAACGATGTTACTAAGATTTAATTTATAAATTAATTTATAAATAATTTAATCTAGATACAATTATTTAAAGAAGTTTTAACTTGCGTAGTTAAAAATGTTATTATTTAGATCAACAGATCCAATATGAGGTAGTATACTACTTTATATACTGCCTCATGTGAATATTAGAGTATATTACTCTGCATACTCTTCTATATATCTCTTCTATATATGTCGAAGCAAATGCTCTAAATAAAATATAGCTAAATCAACTTCAACTTTATGTAACCAATGCCAACCAATAGTCAATATACCCATTTCATGTGCATGCAAAGGTAAAAACTTATGCAGCCAAAAAACTTCAAATGCGAAAAACTGCAAAGCGGACAAGGCTGGACAAGGCGCACCAAGTGGGCGTTCGGGGGTTGGTCAGCGAAAGATGGGGGCGTGGCGGCCACAAAAGCAACCAAAAGTTAACAACAGTGTCTAGGCAGCATGACATGCAGCAAGTTCGGCTATAACAATAAAAATTGCACGTTACGCTTCGCAGCGAAAGCAGAGCGACATAGTGAGAGAGAGAGAGAGAGAGAGAGAGGGAGTGAAAAGAAGGGGAATCGGGTAACTGCACAGCTGGACATGGCATATCAAAAAATATGTATCCTTGCAACAAGAGCTGGCTAATGTTTATGTATAGAGCAGCAACCAAAAACTTTTCGTTGTTATTTTCAACTTAATGAAAATGTAAGATACACACACACACACACACACACACACACATAGGCACACCCATACAGAGGCAGCAGAGTATACGACAAGTAAGGTGCTCCACGGGAACTCAGCGCAACGCTTGGAACCGGAGGGAACATGAAGACGTAGCTCTGCAGCGTGTGCAGTTGCAGATAAACTGGTCAAGTGTTTGCTCTTTAAATTCTCGCTCATAACTTGAAGATGGGCGTATAGAATGCTTAAGTAGAAGTAGAAGTAGAAGTAGAAGTAGAAGTAGAAGTAGAAGTAGAAGTAGAAGTAGAAGTAGAAGTAGAAGTAGAAGTAGAAGTAGAAATAGTAGAAGTAGAAGTAGAAGTAGAAGTAGAACGTACGAAGTCGACAGTGGCGAAGTCGCAGTAGAAGTAGAAGCGAGTAGCCGTCGAAGTATACCGTCGCCGTCTGCCGTAGCCTTAGCCGTAGCCGTCTCCATCGCGGTCGCCGTCGCCGTCGCCGTCCGCCGTCGCCGTCGCATTCGACGTCGCACGTCCGCCGTCCCGTCGCCGGCGCCGTCGCCGTCGCCGTCGACGTCGGCCGTCGCCGTCGACGTCGCCTTCGACGTCGCCGTATCCGTCGCCGTCTCCGCTGCCGTCGCCGTGAGCCGTCGCCGTCGCCGTCGCCTTCGCCCGTCGCCGTCGCCGTCGCCCGTCCGCCGTCGCCGTCGCCTCGCCGTCGCCGTCGCCGTACCCGTCGCCGTCGCCGTCGCCGTCGCCGTCGCCGTCGCCTCGCCGTCGCCTCGCCGTCGCCGTCCGCCGTCGCCGTAGCCTTCGCCGTCGCCGTCGCCGTCGACCGTCGCCGTCGCCGTCGCCGTGCCTCGCCGTCGCCTCGCCTCGCCGTCGCCGTCGCCGTCGCCGTCGCCGATCGCCGTCGCCGTCTCCGTCCCGTCCCGTGGCCGTCGCCGTTCGCCCGTCGCCGTCCCGTCCCGTCGCACGTCGCCGTCGCCGTCGCCGTCGCCGTCGCCGTCGCCGTCGCCGTCGCCGTACCGTCGCCTCCGCCAGTCGCCGTCTCCGTCCGCGCGTCGCCGTCGCCTCGCCCGTCGCCGTTCGCCGTCCGCCGTCGCCGTTCGCCGTCGCCTTCGCCGTCGCCGTCGCACCGTCGCCTTCGCCGTCGCCGTGCCGCTCGCCGTCCCGTCGCCGTGCCGTACCCTTCGCCGTCGCCGTCGCCGTCGCCGTCGCCGTCCGCCGTCGCGTCCCGTCGCCGTCGCCGTCGCCGGCGCCGTCGCCGTCGCCGTCCGCCGTCGCGTCGCCGTCGCACTAGCCGTCCCCTCGCCGTCCCGTCGCCGTCTCCGTCGCACGTCAGCCGTCGTCCGTCGAGTACGCCTCGCCGTCGCCGTCGCCGTCGCCGTCGCCGTCGCCGCTCGCCTTCGCGTCGCCTCCCGTCCCGTCCACTCGCCGTCGCCGTCCCGGGTATCGTCGCCGGGTCGACCTCCGCGCGTCGCCGTCGTTCCGTCACTCGCCGTAGCATCGCACCGGATCGTCGTTTCAGACTCGTCGCTATGTAGCGTATTCACAGCGTATAAGTAGTATGTCCGAAGTTAACTAGGATATGTGTATATAAGTTGATACAAGTCACGTGGATTCTCAGTTGAAGTTGAGTATAGTAAGTAAAGTACGTATAAATACATATTGTATAAGTATAGTATATGTATAGTTTAACAATAGTTAAGAATAGTATAAGTATAATATAAGTATAGTATAAATATATGTATAGTAATAGCTGATTTTACAAATTATAATGCTAAACTTACAAATTATAATGTATCTGAACTCAACTTACTATTTTAAAGAAGTTTGCTATTATAATGAATCCATTAAAACTTGAACGAGCATCCAGCAGTCGGGTTGCATTCCATATTCATTCATTCTGCGCTGTCCCTTGCCTGCTTTTTCGTTGGGGAGAAAAGGCAGAGCATCGTTATGGCGTGCCTGAAAGTTGCTTTTCAATACATTCACTGCAAATAAACGCTTTTCACTTTTATATTAAATTCAGTGGAATGTGCTTCAGCGTGTTTTTTTAATAAATATATATATGTGTATATATAGAGAGAGAATTTATAGCCAACTCAGATCTGTGCATGAGGTGGAGCCGTTCAAGTAAATTGAATGGGCAAAAACTGTTAACAATTTATAAATAGAATAAATTTGTTTTAAACGATTTACGTGCACATAACGTGAAATGATTCGAGCACTGATTGAGCAATATCTGTGCTATATAGATGACAATATAATTTGATTATGGTAAATTTCTTATCTCTGATTTACTAGATTTCAACTTATATTAACTTATTTAAGGCTTCTTGCTTTAGCTCTGCTAAGCTCTGAGTTTAATGCGCCTTTAAGGCACTTAAAGCTGAAATCAAACCAAATAAACAATAAAACTCTAACCCATAAATTTTGAAAGTTTAACCAAAGTTGACTAAAATTTAAGCTAAGCCACAAAGGCTTTTAAATTAAATTCAACATATAAATACAAATATATATACATACATACATATATATATATATTTTTACTCTATATAAATTCAACTAATAAATTGCGCGGCTTGCCGTATAAATTGTTAAATAAATAAATCTAAAAGTTATCTAAGCGTGTCCAAATTCGATTTACAGCTGCAATGAGCGCGACGTCTGCTCGAAATAAAAACAACAAATACCAAAAGAAATAAAAATAAATAATAAAAAATACGGAAATGTAAGCGAAAAAAATATAAATGGAAATCAAAACGAATATTGAATACGCTTATGGTAAGGGTAAAAAAAAATATAATAATCTGTATATAATATATAATAGTATAATATCAAATTCCACTCCCTTATAAAGTTTCCCATTTATAGACTCATAAAAACTATCTAAACCAAAATTGAGCATCGTAGCTCTGCTAAGTGCTGAGTTCAGATAGATCATATAAAAGCATACCTAAACGATTCATGCAATTTGAAGTTATAAGCAACATTAATTTGTAACATCTATTTTAAATTTGAGCCCTAAAGCTCTACTGTGAACTGAGTTCACATAGGTTAAGCTATATTACAACTACATTAATGAGAACGATATTAACTATATTAAGTTTAAGCCTTGAATCTCTGCTGACTGCTGAGTTCACATAGGTCAGCTTACTAATATTACAAGATATTGATACCAAAATTAAGCTACGTAATTCTAATAAATACTGAGTTCACTTAGGTCTCTAAAGCCATTACCATCCCTTTGTCTAAAGAGTATTCACTAGTATTCAAGCATTTACATATATATTCCCCAAATTCTATATGAAATACGTGGCTTCATTCTATCTCCGCTTTAATTGCTTTTGTCTGTTATTTTGAATTCCTTTATTTTTACCATATATTTCGCCAAAACGAATTTTTTATATATATATTTTTTTACACTTTTTTTTTTTTTTGCAGATTTTCATTGAACATCGGAGATTTATTCGTTGAGGTTTTTTTATGAATTATTTAAACTAACTGTGAACATCTACAAATATTCGCTTTGTTTCTGTCGGATATTGAAAAATTGATGGATCCGACACTTGCATACGAATTACAACATGTTAATTTCTTAACACGCCAAATTTTGCAAAATGAAATATTTTTAATATTCAATTTATTGAGACTTTAAGCGTACAGAAATTTAAAGTAAAATATATGGAAGGATATATTAAATTAAATCAAACCCTTTATATCAATTTTTAAAGCAGTTTAATCAATATTTAAAGCCTTACATTTAATTTTAAATTGTAGTTTCAATTAAAGTTTTTATATAAAATTTTAAAGAGATAAAACATAAATAAAATATCTGTCAAGTAATGTTGATGTCGCAAGCGTAAAGCCATCAATCTACTAAACTGTGCGATATTGTCTACTGAAAAAAAAATAATTTAACGTATATTATAGATATAAAATATATAAACAATATTTTACAAATAATTTACGAAAATAAATTTGTAAATATTATGAAAGAAAAAAATAGCATACATCTACGCTTCATGACGTCCTCAGCAGCTGCGCTGCCTGCCAACTGACTAGGACACGAACCGCGCTGCTATGCAAGAGCCGATGTCAACTCAACACGACCGTGGTGAACTTCAATGTGGTGAATTGGCTGCAATCGTTGAATGATTGCAGCGTGTGGTTTTTTTGGTTGGTTGATGGCGGCTGGTCGCAGGGCGGCAGGAAGAGAGAGAGAGTGAGAGTAGGCGCACGTAGCAAATGGCGGCTGTTTTTGTTATTGTTGTTGTAGCTATGGTAAGCCTGCTGTTGTTGCTGCGGGCTGCTGTCTGGACGGTTGTTTGCTATTTGTTGTAGTTGCTGTTGCTGTTGCCGTTGCTGTTGTTGCGTGTTTGCCAGTGATTGTTTGTCTATTTATATGCTCATTATGTTTTCGCGCTTGTTTTACCAAGCGCAATGTGCGACAACAGCGGCAGCAACAAGAACAACAACAACAACAATAACAATAACAAAGCAAGTCCTTTGAATAATGTGCGGCCATATATTGTGCCAAGCAGCGCCATTGTAGTGGCGTGCGAGAGAGAGACAGAGGCGGAGGGAAGGGATTGGTTCTTATGCTGGCAGCTTCCTTGTTTGCTGTCCAAAAGATACAAAAGTAAAAAAACAACACACACACTCAACCAGGCGTCACAATTTGCCAGAAAACTCTTTCTTTTTTTTTTTTTTGGCAAAAGTTCAAGCCATATTTTATACCCTGTAGAAAATGGAAACCAACAAAAAAGAAAGCGCCAAAAAAAAAAGTTTGAGATATGGACACATTAAGTTCCGCAAATGTTGGCAACTGTGGCAGCCGGCAGCTCTTAACTGATCAGTTTTACATATACACACAATATGCTCTATATCGCAACTTGGGCAACAGCCCTAACAGACCCAGGAGACACAAGGAACTCGGTCTATACGGCAGTTAGAATATTCAAATTTTATATGTAGTTTGATGGATACGTATTGATGTATATGGCAAAAATATGTTAAGATTGTTAGTTAGTTAGTTATGACAAGTCTTTTAGGTAAAACACTGTAATTGTTACTTTAAACACATAAAAAAATTAGATAAGGAAGATAAATGTAACTCCTCCTGTTGTATATAATAAATAACAATATAATATTTTTAAAGATATTGCTTTATTTTGAAGCCTTCGGCATATGCTCTTCATATTCATAACATACTCATACGTATCATAATATATATAGAAATATATGTTTGCTTAAAGGGTATCACACTCGTCGTGCATATTGCTTCCTTTAGTTCCAACTTGTTTTTCTTCATCTCCGTCAAATCGCTTGTCAATCCCATTAATTTTATACCCCTTATTTTTTTTTTTTTTTGCCTTTTTTTACCGTCATCAATTGAGCAAAGACTAATTATACAGTTAGCTTCAAGGAGTTACAGTTAGCTGCAAGGAGGCGTGGCAAATTACCCAGATTTTCAGATTTCACAGCGGAGCAAGCAAAACGAAAACATATGATTAAAGTGTGGAAAGAAGGAAGAATATATATATATATATGTGGACGTATGCAATCTATGTATACAAAGATATATCTATAGAATAGATAGTTCTATTAACGCTGTTAAATTTTCAGTTGACCCCGCCCAACGCCCACACATGCTCTTCCTGTTGCTGGCATATTTTTCTTCACTTTTTCCACTGCGGTTTTACTTTATAAACAATTTGTTTATACGTGATATATGCATATATATATATATATATATATATATATATATATATATATATATACTATGTACTATATATATGCATACACATATATGTTCTTTTATATGATATATATATATACATATATAAACATATCTTTTTTCTGTTTCTTTGTTTTTTTGGGTAATGTTTCGCTTGCACTTCATCATTTTGTTGGCTTTTGTTTGCATTTTCCGTTTTATTTGTCGGAATTACAGTTTCTGATGGGGACACATGACGTCATATGGTAAACTCACTGCGCACAGTTAGCTGAGGCAGGGGCAGCCTCAGAGCCCGCGGGGAAAGGCGAATGGGGGACTTTTTGGACACACGCTTTTGCAAAGGATCAACTTTTTCTGTGAATACGGCGAAAAGTCAACGTGTCTGCCAGCTGTGGTTCCAAGTGTGTGTGTGCTATTGTTGTATGTATCTGTGTGTGTGAGTGTGTGTGTGAGTGTGTGTGTGTTGGGCAAGGCCAGTTGCAGTGCCATGTTTCATGCTTTTAAACATGGCCAGCGGCTAATGTGTGTGTGTGTGTGTGTGTGTGTGTATGTGGCAAACCCACATGCGTTTTGTTTATTTACACATACACACACAACAACAACAACAGCCACACACACACACAATCAGTTGACAGCGCGAAAGTTGCAGCCAAAGCTCCCTTGGGTCGTGTTTATCTTGCGCTTACGCTGAATATTCCCTTAGACTTCGCTTCAGTCGCTACACTGAGAAAAGTTACAGCACTCAAAAGTGTAAATAAATATATAAAACGAGTTATATATGGCATATATTTAGTTGAATTTTTCTTTAATAATTGAAGAAATTAAATTAAATTTATACTATAATTTAATTTATATATTTGTAAATAAATTCTTGAAAAAATTGATATATTACAATTTTAAAATTATTCATATAAATTATAATTTTTATTGTTTTATTTTTTTTTAATTTAAAGTAAATAAACAAATATATATTTTATTATTTTTGAAGAAAAAAACATTAAACATATTTACTTCACTTTTTTGTTCTTTAAATTAGAATGATTTTTAAATTGATTTTTAAAATATTTTTAAATACATATTTTTTATTATTAACAAATAAATGTATTTATAAGTTTTTTAAAATTTAAATTTAATAAAAATTATAGGTATTTATAAATTTTTTAATAATAAATATAGACTTGTATTTAAAAAATCATATTGAACGACTTATTAAGTTTCTTTATGCCGAAGCGAACACTAAACAATTCTCTAATGCCGCTATCGAACAATATTCATAAAAGTTGTCAACATATATTTTTCTCTCCGTGCATATGCTTTAATAAATGAATATACTCTTTCAAAAATGATATCCACACTATATTCTAACTAAATTTATGTAGATCTCATTAATTTAGTTGCTCAACCAAAAAGAAAAAAAAAAAATCATATATAAATATATAAAATATTTAAAATAGGTATTAACTGTTCTACAAGTTTACTTTTAAGCTAATATGCTGCATAGAGCATACAGCATTCAACTTGGATCGATCTCATTTTCTTGTCATTATTTTCCAGTGTTTTTTTTTTGTCTTGTTTTTCCATTGTTTTGCCCTGTTGCAGTTTTTCCGTACGGTTTGGCCCCCAAAGCATTTTATTGCCATTGCACGCGCGCACAGTTTCCATTTTCATGCAATTTGTCTCGAGGTCTGGTTTTTGGAGCTCAATTGAAACCACTCCCCAGTGGAGAATATTATAATAATTATAGTGACACGACGGCGCCAATGCGAATAGACCTTATTTGGATCCCAAATGTATCAATAACTGCTGTTATTATTAGCACACAAATTCTTGTTTTCCGCATGGGGAAACTCATCGCACTTCTAAAGCGCACAGCTTTCTCATGTTTTGCACACTAGTTGTGATCGTGGCGTCTAATTATTACAAGCGTGAGTGTAGCTGGCCGACCATAAACAGAGAGGGAGAGAGAGAGTTTGAGTAAGAGCGTTCAAGAATGTTAAGTCTTTCGTTAAGCCTACACACACATACGCATGTACATATGTATGTATATTTTACAAGTGGGCTTGCATCTGTTCGGGCAAAAGCAGACAGATAGAGAGCGAGAGAGAGAGAGAGAGACCGGGCGACAGCGCTCAAGAATCTAAAATGCTTCGTTAAGTCTACCGGTTAATGTTGCCTTTTAATGAATATGTGCATGAGCGTGTGTGTGCTCGTGCTCATTCTTATTTGAAGTATCCTCATTGTCAATGACCAGGGCTTGACACCGTCCTTTTGAGCGATGACTGGGCAATTTTTAATTGTTTTGTTATTTTATTCTTATGTATTTTTGCTGTATAGCCATGGGAACAGGTTATTGATCTATCTATCTTAAAGCTAATTAACATGCTTCTGTAAAAGACTAGAATATAAATACATATGTACATATATAACAACACAACAAATATTTCGCAGTCAGCGCTTGCCAGCCCTGGCTCACACCCCCTCCATTCCCTCATTACAATGACATTTCAGAATGGAACACACAAGAAGCTAAGCGAAGAGAAGGAATCACGAAACGCGCTTACCTAACAAACAATTGACTAGCGACAATGATATTTGTTAATATACTAGTATGTATGAATGTAAATGTAAGTTGCTGCTTCAGTTTCCAAGGCACATACACGCACACACACACTCACACACTTAGGTGTGTGTGAGCAATGCGCGCAGCCGCAAAGTGACTTCAATTGTTTGGACTCTGCCTCTCAGCTGTTGCGTTGCCATGTTTACGTTTTTCTCAAATACCCTGTAGCTATGAAGCATATGTGTTGCCGGGTATGCGACATCGGAAATGTTTGTTAAATTGCATATTTAAATATTCTACAACTATTGCCTAAATCAGTTGGATACACAGATATATCGGTATATATCGATACTTTCATACCTAGGGAAGATAATAACAGCTAGAGATGACAATTGCCATGTATCGACCATTGGATCTAGTTTAAGAGAGATTCACAGGGCATTTGGCCGTCGGGCAGCCATGTGCATGCTCGCCCGTTTACATTTACCTGTTGCCCGCGCGCACTTACACACACTCACATCCACACACAGACAAGCGGCACTTGCAAAGAGAAAACGCAAAGCAAAGCAGGCAACAAGCAAAGCGAAGCAAAACCTAAAGCCAAGTTTGTTATTTTGTTTTAGATACATATGTGTTTATGTGTGTTTGTGTGTGTGTATGTTTGTGAATACATATATTGTTGCCCCAGCGACAAAGAATAACATGTACGACGCTGATTACGTGTGGGTATGTGAATGCGTGTGTGTGTGTGTGTGTGTGTGTGTGTGTGCGAGATGGCCCGCAACGGGTTTGTTGGCCCGAGTCTTTAGCTCTTTAGCTCTTTGGCTCTTTGTGGCACTTTGTGGCTCTTTGGCTGTTGTCATTTTTCACATAGTCAGACGCGAAGAAGCTGCGCAGTCGCAAACGCTAAGCAACAAGTGCGCCGAATCGCAAGCTGGCTTAAAAAGTGACAGTAAATTTAGTTGGCCAACAGCAGCATAACAACAATAACAACATCAATAAGAACTGCTTTAATAACAGCAATAACAATAGGAATTGGGGCGAGCCACCGATGACTCCATCAGTTGCTGTTGCAGCTGAGGAGCCGCGTCAGAGATGTGGCACAGTCTACACCTGGAACTGCGCCGGTGAGCTATATGGCATCGAGTGTGAGCTGTGCGAGGAGCGACCATTGTGCGCCCTGGACGAATTCGCTGAGCACATGGAACTATGGCACTCCGACTGGCAGGAGGCGCCCGTTGACGAGCTCATGCTGGAAGTCTTGGCCGAACAATCCAGCGGCGGCGAGGAGGTCAACGAACTCAAGCAACAACTGGTCCAAGAGCTGAACGCACTGGACACCGCACAGCAGACGCAGCCACAACAACAGCTGATCGATCACGTCAAATTCGATGCGAATGTGAGTAGAAATAGCGAGTGAAATTTGTTATACATAAATGTACATACATATGTACATATGTATATATATATATTTTTTTTTGTATTTTTTATGTTGATATAATTTGTTTGTTAGCTGATTCATGATATATGTACGTAAGATGTAATTATATCAGCATTAAAATTAATACTAGAGAATTGTGGCATAGTCAGCATTTATTTATTAATGAATATCTATTCATTTGCCAAGTAATCCCCATTAGTTGTTAGATAATCCTGAAAGCATCTTAAAAAAAAAAAAGTTTTTTTTTTGTAAACTTGTTCAGCTGCTTTTTCAATGTCATCCTTATCAATTCAATCTTATCTTGAAATACTCTCCTGTTATGGGAAACGACTCAAATATGTATATATATTGAGTCATTGAGTACATATATTCGACAATAAATATAGGGTATATCACTAAACCTAAAAATGCCAGCATATCAACACAGAGACTTATAGCTGAGAAAAAAAGAAAAAAGAATCCAAATTAATCAAGACTTCAAATAGGTTCTACGACCTGAAAAACGTACAGATCAAAGAACCTATTTAAAGCATGCATAGTACATAAGTTCAACCCAAATAAAATTCCAGGAAATTTATATACTAAAAAGACAAATACCTGGTTTAAGCAATTTATCTTCTAGATAAACACAGTAAACAGAAAAGCAAGAATTTATCGGGCATTTGATATTAAACTTCAATGAAATCTTGTACCATTAATCGAAACCTGTTGACCATAAAATAAACAAGCTGAAAACCAATCCGAGACAAGCTAAAAGCCAAGCTAAAACTCAAGCTAAAATACTAGCTAAAAGACTAGCTGAAACCTGTTGACCATAAAATAAACAAGCTGAGAACGAATCCGAGACAAGCTAAAAGACTAGCTAAAAGACTAGCTGACAAAGTAGCAGAAAGACAATCTAAAAGACAAGCTAAAAGGCTAGCTTGGAGACTAGCTGAAAGGCTAACTGAAAGACAATCTGACTAGCTAAAAGACAAGCCAAAAACAATGCTGAATACCAATCTAAGTCGACTTTAGCAGTAGCTACAAAGATAATCTAAGAGCAATAACGGAAGCAGAACCTTATATGAATTAGATATTTCCTTAGAGGACAAAATATTTGTTAGCTTGAAAGGAAACAGCATATTTTTCGGTGCGGTTAGGATCGGTTCAGCTTTAGACTTGACAGTTTTTCCCCCTCTCTCTCTCTCTCTCTCTCTCTCTCTCTCTCACACACACACACACTGTCTCTCACATACATTCACATCCCCATCCTCTCTTCATTCAGACCTCTCTGCCTATAGTGGAGCCGCCGAAACTAACGAGCCAGCACGTGAAGCACCTGATTGAGCTCTATCAATCACATCCCCGCCTCTGGGATCAGTCGCATCCCGAGTTTCGTGACGTTGATCGTGGTCGAGAGTCTTGGCATCAAATAACCGATGCATGGAGTGCGCATTGTGGTCGAAGCTTCACCGTAACGGATGTACGCATACGCATCTCGACGCTGTGCCAGCGATTCCTCAAGCAGCGCGAACGCCTGGCGGCCGAGGGCGAACTGGAGGATTGCGCCAAGTTCGTGCATTACGATCAACTGCGCTTCCTGTGCGAGCAGCAGTCGCTACTCAATCGTCAGGAGCATATTGCGCATGAGAACCGCAAGCTGCTGGAGATCTACGAGCACTATCCCATCTTGTGGCACAATGCCCACAAGAGGCTGCGCTGCACGGAGACCGTGCGAAAGCGACACGAGGCACATCGTGGACTGCAGCTGGCGCTGCGAATGTGCGGGGTGAAGTTGTCCGGGATGGCCATGCAGCGGCGTCTGCTGTCGCTGCGCAAGCGCTATCGGCTGGAGAAGATCAGGTATCTGCACAGCATCGTCGAGGGCAAGCAGGCGGAGTTTGTGTCCAGCTTTGAGCACTATGCGGAAATGGAATTCCTGCACAAGCATATCGATCCGTATGTGTGTGCGGCCTGCGGCAAGATCTTTGAGAATCTGGTCAGCCATCAAGCGCACGTGCAGGGCAGCTGTGAGGAGCAGGCGTTGAAGGAGACGCGGCTAGAAATGGAACAGGAGCTACAGCAGCAGCTGGAGAAGGATAAAGAGCCGGAACAATTGGAATTGATGGTGGAGCAAGTGCAGCCAGTGGAGCCAGTGGAGCAGCCGCTGGAGGATCTAAGCATGCCCAGCCTAGCTTCTGCGGTACTCCAGCCCGACTATGCTCAGGAGGAGCTGACCGAGACCTCCTCCGAGGAGAGTCCCAACTCGTCATCGTCACAGCCGCGCATGCGTCTCAGCGTGGAGCTGACACACAAGCTCATTGAACTCTATCGCCAGCATCCCAATCTCTGGGATCCCAATCATCTCGACTATCATACAAGAAAGTTGCGTCGCCAGGCCTGGCACAGCATCGCAGCTCAATTGAACGCCGTTACCGTGGCAGCTGGCTCTGAGGCTGGCGCTGAGCCTGCAGCTGGAAGACGCTTCAGCTGGCAAATGCTGCATCGCAAGCTCACGGACTACATCAAGTACTATAGACGTGAGCGACAGCGCGAGGCGCTGGCTGTGGAGGGCGAGGGTGCAGGCACACGCTGGGGCTTCTACGAGGCGTTCAGCTTCCTGGACGATGTGGTGCCCATCAATCGTGTGCTCCAGAAATCGTTGCAGCAGCGCGACAGCAATCTAAAGATCATACAGATCTATCAGAGCTACGAGCAACTGTGGTGCACCACCCATCCGGACTACACGAAGCGAAAGCAGCGACTGCGGCATCTGGAATCGCTATGCACAAAACTCCAGGAGGAATGCAATCTGCAAATAACCGTGGAGCGTCTGAAGAGTCGCCTCATCGAGTTCCGTTGCCAGTACAGGCAATGCAAGGAGACACGCCAGGCGGCACTAAAGCGTGGCGAATCGTGGCTGCCCAGCTATGAGTATTACGGCCCATTGCAGTTCCTGGAGCTGCACGTTTCGCCCTTCGACTGTGACCAGTGTTCTGCAAGCTTTAAGCGGCGCAGCGACTATCTGCGGCATAAACAAAATGTCCATGTGGAGCAGCTGCAGCCGGAGCAGCTGCGTCAGCGACGGCGCAACAAATGCTCTGCGGTGGCCAATCCACTGGAGCACATCTGCCACATCTGTGCCATGAAGTTCTCGCTGCGCAGCAGCCTGCAGGCTCACCTGCGACGGCATCTGGGTCAGCGCACGCACTGCTGCAGCGAGTGCCCCAAGAAGTTCTTCAACTCCACCTCGCTGCGCGTGCATCAGCGCAGCCATACCAAGGAACTGCCCTACGTGTGCGAGCACTGTGCCCGGGGTTTTGTGAATGCCAGCAAATTGAATCAGCATGTCAAGCGGCACACGGAGAAGCGGGACTATCCCTGCAGTCGCTGCGACAAGGCCTTCTATACGGCCCACGAACGGGATCGCCATCTGCGTGCCCATCTCAACATTCGAGACAAGGTCTGTCCGTATTGTGGGCGTGCTTTTGTCGTGGGCAGCGCCTACTACGCCCACCTGAATCTGCATCGAGGCGAGAAGCGCTACAGCTGTGCCAACTGCGGACAGAGGTTTGCCCAGTACGCAGGACTCTACAAGCATCGCAAGCGCTGTAAAGCGGACGGCGTGGAGACAAAATGAATCATTGAACACTCATTCACATTCATATTTGCACTCATTCATGAGAACAACATGCAAGCAGCTACAAGCTGAGAAGTGAATCATTGAGCACTCATTCATTCAACTTTCTATTCACACTCATTCATTCGACCAGTGTGTCTTCTTCTACATGCCTTGAATATTGATTTAATCAGCTACATACATATTCATTCACCTAAGATGATGAGCAGTGAATCATTAAATACTCATGCGTGCGCTTTTATATTCACATTAAAAATATAACAGTACTCCATTATGGAATATTCACTCATTCACATTCATATTCATACTAAGTCACCAAGTTTATCATTTACTCAATTCATATTCATACTCACACTCATTTCATTCCCATTTTAGTTGTAATTAGCAAATTGTTAATCTATCTGTTTGTTTTTAGTTGTAGTGCCTGTTAATTACTCATTCAATTATTTGTATTCATTTGACTCATAAAAAAAATCAAACGTCTCATTTGTTTTTCTTTCATGCCGAAATATTCACTCACATTGGCCAGTTTACATTCACATTCACACCACTTATGCATAGAAATTCCATGCAAAATCTTATTTAATTTTTTTAGTTGTAATTTTTTAGTTGTAATTTTTGTTGCTTTAGCTATTATTTTCTATTTGTAGTATCTATAAGAGTTACTCATTCATTACATTCATTTTGAAACCTTATTAAAATACTTCATTCAAAATATTTATGTGAGTTCTTTTTCTATGGATTAATTTTGAAAGTTATTCAGCTTTCTCTATGCTGAATATTCTCTGAATACTTTAGGAAATGAATGAAAAGGAACTTCATATCATATACATATATGTATATACATGCAGTCTGAACATATTCTTTTACTATCTTTGCCTTAAAGGTTGCTTGTTGGTAGATATCAAAATTTAATTAGGTTTCAAATATACTCAAAAATTGAGTAAATTCTTCAAAGCTTCACTGGCTGCCTAATTTACCTTATAAATATACACTCACTATATGTGCATTGCCTATATAATTGAAAATTTTGATTGATTCTTAAACGATTTACTATAAAGCTATGAAGCTTTACAAATCAATCAAATCAAATGCTAGCTGTCCTAACACAATCTTTAATATGATCTATTTTACGACAACTAGAGAGAGAGAAAAATATATAAAGCTGTCTTAAAACTACATCTATATATGAAATATAGACAAATCGCAATTGATGTTTTTTTTTTTTTTTTTTTTTTTTTTTTTTTGTATTATTATTTGGAAAGTGAATGGAATATTGAAAAAAAAAATCTAATAAAATAAAGAACGAAACCGCTATCAATTGATTCAATTGGACTTGGCAAAACGCTTCATTTGACGCAATCGATAAATATCGTTCGTAGGTGGCACCGATGTCTGCAGCTCATCATCGCTATCGTCGCCGCCAGGCAGCAGGCGACGTCGACGCGGACCCATCGCCGCTGTGCTATGCTGCACGCCCGTATACGTGCTGGTGTCCACAATCCAGTGCACCGATTTGGCCAGATCGAAGATTTTAGGCGATAACTCGTTGTCGCCATTCGGTTGTGGAGCAGCTGCAAAATAGGTAAACATCAAAATTAGCATCTTGGCTCACTGGCAGTCATCCAAATTCTTCACACATACATTCCGGTAAGTTGAGGCGCATAAAGATATCGAAGAGCAGCTCCACACTAACAAATGGACCTCGAAAGCTATTCGGCGGCGGCAATGTGGCACAGAGGGCGGCCAGCGCCGGCGGCTGTGGAAAGACGCCGCCGGCCAGCGGATGAGCACCTGGATAGGCGCACGCTCGCGGCTTGAATGGTATCATCTGTGAGAAATCTGGGCGTGGCAGCGGCTGTGAAGCCTCACCATCCATATCCCCGTCGTTATGACCATTTGCCGAACCAGAAGAGCCCACCTTATTCAGAATGATGCCAATGTTCTATAAAATTGAGCAGAAGTTGATTAGTTTCAGTCGATAAAGAAATCATAATCAGATTGCGATTTTACCTCGGCATAACCAATGGACTTGAGCTCGGTGCTGGTGCAAGGATATAGATCTAGGAACTTGTAGCGATCCACCAGCTGTGCCGTTTCCTTGCCCTCGTACTCTTTCAGCTGAAGAAGAGATCAAAGATAAATAAAATCTTATTTATATTCATCAAATACTCATTGTTAGACTCACGTTTTCAAAGACCGCACTGCGTCTTCGCTCCACTTTGACAATGCTGGACAGATCGCCGATGTTCGACTCGAATTCGAGAAACCGATTCCAGACTTCCACACTCTTATGTGGCGACAGACCGCCAGAGCTAAGGACACGCTCGAATAGCACACGCGTATTATTGTCCTCATTCAAGTGGGAGAGGTAGTCGATGTAGCACATCACGTACTCGGGACTGCCGCCGAAACGTTTCAGCCCCAGCTCGAAGATACGAAATGCAATTTCCTTGTCCTTGGAACAGTAGTACTCCATTAAAGCGGCCGCCACAAATATGTGATAGCGCGAGCGAACATCTTCTCGTGCTTTCTTAAAAATACCACGCGCCGATTTGATGCCCTCGGCGCGACGAGCGAACTTCATGTACTGCACGTAAACCTAGGGAGTACAGGGTTTGATATATATATAGTAGATATAAATTGGTTTATGTTTCTTATGTATATGGTAGATGCATATAAGTCATATATTATATAAATCTGATTACAAATTATGCACCTCTCGACTTAATGAGTTGCTATCGATGGGATTGATAGATAGAAATAGAAATGTGTAAATGATTAAAGCTCCAAAATACGTATAGCTATGGTAATATACAATTCTTAATATTAATATTCTAATATATCATTTTGAAACTACAGATAACATTATTTGAACAAATAGGCATACATTTTTAACCATACACAAAATATACTACATTTATCATAGCAAAAACCTATATACATCATTAGATCTATTGCTGCAATATATACAATTTATATAATTTACAATACAAACTAGCTTAGCAGCTAAACTTGTCTAGCAGCTAAATCAGCAATTAAGACGTTTCCTAATGCCTTACCAGCGTGGGATCAATGTCTGGCAGAGTGAGCAGCTTGTTGTACATGGTGTGCACCTTCTCATACTTGAGCCGTCCCTCCTCGAAGTCCGCGTAGGCGAAATAGAGCAGAGCATTGCGATTGAGCACGCCATTAATGGAGCGTTCCAGTATGTTGGCGCATTCATCTGCAAAGATCTTAGCTGCTTGCACATCCTGCACGAAAGGAGAATGTTACAAATGCATATAAATTGGTTAATATAATATATAATAATCTATACATATATATATATTGAGATTTTCCTATATATTTTGGTCGGGTCGGGTTGAGTAAAACGCGTGCGGCCAAAACCAAGGGCAAAGCGGCAAGTGTCCAATGGAATGCAAGAGGATAGATAAAGCTAAATTGTGTTTCGAATGCCACGTGCCGCTTTACCCAAGGGGCGACACTTCACATTGAGGCAACAAAGAGACAGAATTTTGATTTTTTTGCTTCGTTTCTATTTGCAACATTTGCGACAAATTGCGGCATTTGTTGATTGCTGTGTTGAATATACGACTACGCACGCCTTTCTCGGTGAGAGCGCGTGCACTGGTGTCCAGGAACTGCGATGCCTGATGCCAAACAGCCGGATGATGCGTCAGCACCAGCAAACACTGCTCTGTGGCAAACATCACGCGTCGCGTGACAAGCGCCGTGTCCTCTGTGCGCAAGGGATTTGATTTCTCATAGGTAATGAAACGTTTCCACAGCTCCACTTGTTTAGTCTCTTCTTTGGTCAGTGTCGGCGGCACAGCGGGCAGGTTTCGATTGAGACCTTTCGTATGATATTCCAACTCCTTCGCCACACGACGTGCGTTCATGTAGTCCCTAAAGTGGATAGAGAATGAGCATTTAGATTATAATGGCGTAGGCATTTATAAGACCAACGACGCACTTGGAACGTTCCAGGCTCATTTTCTCTGATATTATTGGATTGATGTTCTGCTCAAATGCAATATAATCTTTCCAAAGCTGCTCAATGCCCACAATTGGCGTCACCACCGCCTTCTGGTAAACACGCCGCACAGCTGTGATCTTCTGATTCTCCGCATAGTTGCCCACAGCTTCAACGCCACGTAAGAAATAAATATAATCCTGCCAAATACTAAACGAATGCAAGTCCATGCCAATCTTTTCCAATGCAAAATCATATGCTTGAGCCATCTTTTCTCTATAAAGAAGACAATGATGATTAATTGTTAGAATTGTACATTGAAGTGAATTTAGACTTACTTATGGGTGCTAAGGCCCGCTTTAGTCTCTTTCACATAGGTCAGGTAGAGTTTCCATAGGTCGATGTTGAGAATTTTGACCAGACAGCGCTGGAAGAGCTTCTCCACTCGCTCGTAGTATCGGCTGCGCATCTCCATTTCAATGTAAAGCTTCCAGTAGCGCGCTGTGGTGGGAAACACATTCACGAGAGATTCGTAGAGGCTGCGCACCTCGTGAATGGGCCGAGTCTGTGCCTCGCGGAGCATCACGGACCACGATTCGATGTCGTAGGGCCGCAGCTCGACGACTTGTTGGGCGCGCACCAATCGCTCCATGCCCCATTCCTGTATGGATGTTGATGTTGCATTACTTAGAAATTCTCTAATTTTTTATCTATCCACTTACTATATCAATTTTGATTAAATCCCTTGCGGATGTCATCGTGATTGTTGTTGTAGATGCCGGCGTTTTGGTATTGCTGTGACAGCTAGCTTTAATTAGCACTATACACAAATAAATTTGTACCTTAGTTAAGTTGTATTGGGTTATTTTCTGTGTGGCATATTTCGTTTAAAGAAATATGTCAAAATCGCCTACAATAAATATAATGCGGCTTCCTAAAACTACAGTGCTGTAGAATGCCGCTCTGAACTAGTTCAGGCTGCGGAACTTAAATTTTGCCACAGCTACAAATCCTGTTAAAAGTATATATCGAATGTATCGATATATATAGAAAAATAATGTTTATTATATGTCAAATAATTATTGATTAATATCTGTATTCTATGATAACTGTAATATTAATAGATAAATTATGATTCTCATCAGGCATGTAAGAAATAGTAAAAATGAACCAGTATTATTGGCAAATAAATGAACTACAAAAGGAACGACATAGATTAATGGCAGAATCATGCTTGCACTCACGCAGGCTCTCAAAATCGCGCAATGTTATCGATAGCTGCGTACATAAAAAAGATTACTCGAATGTCCGATAGTATTTCTTACCCCTATTTTTAAAATATAGCCATTTTAGAATTTACAATAAGATACTATATTAAAAACGTAATTCGACTGCAGTTAAAATTCAAAAATTCAAAATTATATTTCACATAAGATGACTTTTTCACAATTTAACACAATATTCTAATGTTAATGTAGAGACGTTAACCTAGCAGCTTGTTGCATTTTCTGTGTAGCGGTAACACAGGAGGCACACGTTACAAAAATGTGATGTGCTGCCATGTTGTTAAGCCAAAGCTATCGATTTGCATATAAAGCTGGACATGTATCGATTTCCAGCGATGCATCGAAAGAAAATATCAAATAACAAAACCAAACGAAACAATCAAGCGTGGCAATCAAACGAAACGAAACGCATTTAACTGCAGACATACAATGCAAATAGAAAATAGATAAGAATTTTTCAAATAAAATATTTTTTAATTTGCGTGACAGTCGTTAGTTGAAAATGGCTGTGAGCGTCAAGTGATAAATAAAAAAAATTGTGCACTAATTGCAAGTGACAGTTTTAACTGCCAAACGCAGACAGAGAGAGTGTACAAACACACATACCAATACGTGCACACTCACATACAAACAAACAAACAAATACACACGGATACGACCAGCTGTTGTGTTGAACAACGAAAAAAGGGGTTAACATTAGCGGTACATTTATTTGCTTGGTAAGCAATCAATACGGTTTATTTGCGCTTATTTGTTTTGCTATTACACACATACTACACAATTATGCATATACATATACATATAAACATATATATTGTTACGCTTTCAAGTGTTTCGCTAATTATGCGCTTGAAATGCATTTGAATGAATTATTCAACGGCTGCAATCATTGTTCATTTATGTCAAGTCCAACACCGATTTGAGGTACCTGCTGATGGATATATGTGCGCCTAATTGTTGTTTTTGTTTGTGCTTGTGTGTGTGTATTTGTTTCTTGCGTAGCGCCGCAGTTTATTGACCGTGCAAAGCAAAAAAAAAAGAAAATTAATACATATGTATATACATATATGTATTAAGTGCGCACGGGCTGCCTGTGTCTGTGAGTGTTTGTGCTTGGGTGATAAGGCATAATAAGTGTGTCACACAGACACAGCAACTAAAACACGGCTTTTGTGTCAAAGTGGAGCAAAAACCTTTTGCTGATTGTGATTGTATTTGCTCATAATGTCAAATACGTCTGTATGTGTGAATGTGTGTGTGAAAGGAGAAGCTCACGTATGCATGCCTAATACCAGCACACACACACACACACACACACACCATGCCATGCACTTAGCTGTCAGTGTCATTTGACGAAACTTGCTCTCACTCGCTCACTCTCAGGCGCATTCACTTTCTCGCCTGTCTCGTCTCCTTGTTACTCTCTATACTGACTGCTCCTTGCATACGATGACAGCTTTTAACGGTTGTTTTAATTGTGTGCATAGTTTTAAGACATTTAAGTGGCCATTGCCTACATTCAGGCGCAACATACGCCATCATAGGCGCTTGTTGTATGTACGTACGTATGTATGTTTGAGTGCGCATGCATGTGTACGCATGTAGTTAGCGGCTTCTCCTCTAACCCTCCCCTAACCCCTCCTCCAGCTACCTCGCTTGACAGTGCGAGCAAATAAACATGGCAATTACTCGAAATGGTTACAGCTACGCACACACACACACACACACACACGCACACACATACATAAACACGCCGCCAAGCGGATTTGTACAAAGAGCTCGGGGTTTTTCTTGTTGCTTATTTTTTTTAACTAACCGCCCCTCCTCCTTCCGCACGGTCGCCTCGTTAAGGAGCAGCGCAAATTGCTTTCAGTTTTTTAATGGTTCGTCTGCAGCAATTACTCATATAATTTCCACAAAGTAGAACACTGCCGATTCGCGACAGGCGACCGACGACAGGCGACAGAGGGAAAGTTGCCAGGGGCCATGATTTCTTTGCTGATTGATTAACAAATCGCCAAACCGAAACTGGCAAACGACAGTTCGACAATAGAACGTGCCACGCTGCCACATTGCCTCGTTCAGCTTCTACATTGTTCACTTTATTTTCTACACACACACACACACACACACACATGCACATACATTGCCATGAAGCGAGTATGCTTTGAATATGTGGAGTCTTTTGCATTGCATGTTCTCATATCATCATCGAAATGCTAAATTAATCATTCAATCGCATTAGTTGCCCTACAATTCTATATAACATAGTATATGTATATGTAGTACTCTAGCATGATGGGTCTTACTTAAGTGCTCACAATGGCAATCAATCATTATATGTTGAGGAAAATATGTTAGCATAGGTTATATAAATGTTAAGAGTTGTATCTAATATAATTGTTAAGTTTTCTATTTAATCAAGTAGTACGAAAACTCTAAGCTTATGATATAAACATATATGGCTATATACATACATGTTGTGACATGTTCATATGATACTCTTAATGTAGAGTCTTTATGTTAGCTACATGATAAGTAACATATGCTGTTAACTTGCTTTCTTTCTTAAATAACTGCTGGCATACATGTAAGCCAACAATTATAAAGCTAAGATTACATTCATTACGGGCTGTTTACTATTCCTAATTCATAACAGCGCTGTTAACATCGCTGTTAAGCTACAACATACATATCTTAATGAAATGTAAACAGTGAACGGTTAAAGCAATGCTATTGATGGGAGTAAAATGCAGTCACTGTTGATAAAAACTAACAACAAAATTCTTTGCTCAACTATTAATGACATTTAAGGGATTCAGCTAATGTGAGTTTAACCTCAAAAACTAAATCATCAAGCATTTAAGCAGCAAATAACCATTTACAAAAAGTTAACAGAACTTATAATTATATAAATATTGACTCAAGACCCTAATGAAGAGTGAATGTAACACGCACAACACGCTTTCCAATTATGTTCTATATATAAATATTTATGCATATATATATACATATATATAGTATACATATGTACAGTATCGTCTTTAAATTGTAATTAGAGACGATTTTGAAATACCAAATGAAATTTCATTCGCTTGTTATCAGCTTGTGGCTCAATTAAGTCGGGGCCAACGATTGATTGAAACGCCTGACCGGGTGCGAGCACTTCAAAGTTCTCGGACACAACACAAACAGTTCATGTGTATATATATTTTCATCTATACAGCAGATCGGGCATTACCTAACTAGTAATTCATGGTAGCGCAACTGTAGTGCAGAATTGCCTAAACGTTAAATTTGCTTTTTATGTATAGCAGTTGTGTTTGTTGACAATATTTGTTTTGCATTTGAATAACATTGTTTGGCTTATTGTTGCTGACGCCCGTAGCATGCAAATCGGCCCAGTAACGGGAGGGGTCTATAGCCATAGGGATTGGAGGATGTACCAGTTACAATAGTTAACGACATGAAAACGACTAATTTGACTATTGGCAACAGCACAGGCTGAGTACAGGCTGAGCACACGCCCTAGACAACTGTTCGTATACCCAGTACTTGGCTGATGGAGTCTATCTACACATTGTGATATCTAGCGAATATCAAATATATAAATATGGTATATCAAAGAAGATTGGAAGATACACTCTAAAAGTATATTATTAAATCTCATATAACTAGCTGGGCAGAAATGTCTGATAGAACTCTTAATGGCATATTCTTGAAACACATCCAAATAATTAGCTTATTGTTCTAAACCGATTCAAATTCATGTTCTTATATTGATTTCTTGCCAACTTTATCTAATTTGTTAATAAACATCTATTGAGTTGTACTCATCTAGGCTGAACCCATTCTTTCATACATGTTTCCTTCTTAATGTTAAGTTCACTTGCTTTCCAATTCGATAAATATCGATTGAAGGCCATGCCTAACTTATGAGCCAGCCTGTACTATGATTGTCGTCTACATGTTAATAGTAGGTTTACATAGTATCAAGTAGCCAAGCAATTACATACCAAAGAAATTGCGACAAGGGGCGCTCGGCTGCTTGGCATGGAGGCTTTCTTCAACCCAATCACCCCATTGCCAACTGACGTGATAACAAATAACCGCAAATTGTTGCCAGACGGAAATACTGATTTTTGTTTTGTATCCAATCAATGTATAGACAAATGTTTGTACATAATTTCAAGGCACCCCAACCCCAAATCGTGTTAGCCGCACCCTGCCCGCCCGCAAGGACTCTGCACTCCTGCTTGACTTAGAAACTTAAGGCTATGATTAGTTGTTCCATCAATGTCAAGTCTGTAGTTGGTTTCGTTGCCTGCGACCAAACGGTTGAGCCCGCGCTCGATCTGCATAGATTATATAGTACATCTATAAATACACATATAGAGCAAGAAAGAGAGAGAGAGAGAGAGAGAGAGAGAGAGAGAAAGAGGGAAAGCGTCTGTAACCGTATCTAGCATATAATTCGTAGTTCCATGTCCGACTTGGGTGTTGTGGGTCAGTCGCTGCGTGTTGGCTGTAAATTTCAGCCTCGCCTGAGCATGCGACGCATCTACAACAAGAAGTGCTTTCGCGTCGAACGCTATCAGCATGAGGTGGCAAATCATTATCGCGACATACAACTGCAACAGAGCACCATGTGGCATCAGAAACAGCAGCCAGGCGACCGTCGTCAGCTGCCCCATAGGCAACAGCAGCCAAAGTATCGCCCACGCACTCGACTACGTCCGCTAGCTCCAATGGCCGTCAGCTCATCCAGTGTCCAATTTCGTTGCGAACTACCCATCCATGTGCAATACTATCCCAGGTGTGTGTATGTATGTGTGTTGGGTGGGTGGGCGTTTGGTTGACTATGTGTCTGCTGATGACATATAAAAATTGTATAAGTGTGTAGCTTTTTAGATTCATATAACAACTCGGGCGGGTGCTATCATAGCCAGGCGGCAGTGTGGTTGACGTGAAATTTCCGACACATCTTCAGCTCGAGTTGGCTCCCTCACTTCACGCGGACCCAACTATTCAAACCACCTACCCGGGCCCGCCCAACGGATCCGACCCTTGACCGCCCAGCCTGACGTCAGTGACAGCGACTTGATAAGGCATATTGTGTGGCTCTTTCGCTTGGTGGGCTCGCTAGTTAGTTTGACAATTGCCCACTTGGGCTTTTCCACATGCAAATGCAGATAGGGAAAAAATAGAACTTACTCATATTCACTTGGGGGCTTTATCGAGCGGGACTGTGTCATATATTAAGCGCCGGGTCTCTTCATCTCTTATCAGCTGGTTTTATATAGAATAATTATAAGGGAATATCCCTGTTAATAACCCAACTGCTGTACTAATAAAAATACACTCGCTCAGCAGAGACAGGTGAGGAGCGAAACGCCCTTAGCCACAAAAACTAGAGTTTATATATTGACATTTAATTATATACTAGGTTTACCTATGGCCGTGTAAAGAACATAAAGTGTCTGCCATACAAGCAATGGTGGTGAGCTTTGAGTGGGGGCAAGAATATGCCTAGGGTAAAGTGAATGTAAGGGAATATTATAATACAAACTAATAAAGGTATACATATTTAAGTATCACCGAGACCTTGAACAAGAGACAGTAAATGCCTTGGACACCAATCCGCACACTCTTTGTGCAATTGTCTAAGTCAGCTACCAAGTTCTAAGCAGTTAGAGAAAGAGAATAATCACTGATATACGTATGTATATATTTATAGAAAATGAAATATTTGGAATATTAATATTATTATCTTAACGTTAAGCCTTAGTCGTAGCCATAAGCCTCTCAGACCAGAGCTGTGGTTGGTAGCTCAAGTTGAATCATTTGACAGATTTGTTATTTGCTTCATTCACTGAGTTCAAATCTGTCTTTCTATATTGAAGCCAATATAGACATTGATTTTCTCGCAGCTGTTGCAATCGCAAACAGGATTTGGCATTTGCATTTCTTATTCACGTAAGCCCAATAGATTAGCTCGCCACTCGCAGAGCTAAAGAGCTTAGCTGGCGAAGAAGCAAGTACAGTCCCATCAATCATATTGTTTTGCTTTCATTTTCTATTGATTTTATGAAACAAACAGCTTTAGCATTCAATTGAGCCCCAGTCAACCTTTGCACAAAGCCAATTCCGCCAGGGGGGACACAATGACTGCCGCATCATAAAAAAAAAGAAAACAAAAATATGAAGAATGGAAGAATAAAGAAAAAGGAGTTATTTCCGCATCGCACTTAACCTCACTTGTTGACATTGCCTATATTAACGATAACGATAACGACAAGTAAATAACAGTCAAGTGAAGCAGGCTGTGGAAATCGTTATTTGATTATATTAGACCCAGGCCCATACACAGACCCATTCCTTGACCCTCGGTCTGCACCTCGTTTTGCTTTATTATCATATTAGCCAGGCCCTTTCACTGGCCCTCATCACCTGCTTTCCTCCTCCCGCCCTCCCCCACACTTTGTTTACTTATTTCATTGTTGTTTGTCTGTTTGCTTTGTGTACGTACGAGTGAATACGTTTAATGCTTGGCATTGTTATAATTAATGTTTACACCAGCCCCAGACTAGCTAACCCACCCTGTTCGCTTTGGCTAATTACAGATCGGGCATTACGTATGCGCCCCGTGGCCGGCAAACAATTTGCTCGGCGTTGCCACCCGTCGAAATCTACAACGATACGGTGCAGCGTATTAGAAGCGCTCAAAGCTGTGACCAACTGAAGGCGTTCGTGCAGCGGCAGCTCAACTGACGCAGTGGCGCCGCCAAAAGGGGCCAAATAATAGCTGAAAGGGGCACCAGGACAAGGGCCAATGATGGCAGCCAAGGCAGTGCACGAAGCAGCAGCAGTCGCAGTCGCAGCAGCAGCACGAACAGCAACAATTATGAGCAGCATGTGCTAAATATTTATAAGAGGGAAAGCCTACAACGGCAGCAGCGACAGCGACGTCGACGCATAGATCTATACACGTATTTGCAATTGGCGAGCAGCTACTACGAACGGGGGTTGCACGCAAATATTAAGTACCTGCAATCGATTGGCCGGCGTAATGCAATAAAGCAACAGCAACGGCAGCAGCAACAGCAGCAGTCGCAGCAGCAGTCGCAGCAGCAGCGCCAGAAGCAGCGACGCCATTCATTGGAAGCCTGGCCGCAGCGGCAGCAGGCAACAGTCGAGCAGTCGCAACAGTTAAGTACGTTTTTGAATAATCTGCAGCAGCGTGAGCGTTGCCAGACAACAGTGAAGGACCAGGGCTCGAGGGCAGACGGCATTCGAGTGCACATAACGGCCGGGCAGCGCAACGTAACGGACATGTGCGATTTTGCCAGGCAGAGTGGTGAAAATAGTAGCAACAACAAAAGCACAAACAACAACAATAACGGCAGCAGCAGCAGCGGCAGCAATAACAGTTTTCACGTGTCGGCCATCGATCAACAGCAACAACAGCATCGTAAGCTCTATGAAATAATCGATAACTTGAGCCAACTGAGCTTGTGCGATAACAGTCTGCCGCTCATAACACTTACCGACTGTACGCAACAGGTGGCGCTGTATGGCGGCAGTTTTGAAATCGCCAGCAGTCGCCCAATGCAAATACCCAACGAAGCCAGACCACCAACATAATAGAATACTCGAAAACAACAGCAACAATAACAAGTGCAATTAGCTGCCAGAACAAACAACAAAGCAAACAAACAAACGAGCTGCAAAATATATTCTGGAACAAAGCAAAACAGCACGCACGTCATCGGAAATCGTTTCGTTTCATTTCGTTATTCTTTTTTTTTTATTTTTCGTGTGTGCTTTTTTTTTCTATGTGCAAACGGCAAGCAAACAACGAACAACAACAGCGACAACAGTTGTAGGCAGCTTATAACAAACAAAAAAAAATAATATATATATATATATACATAAAACGGCTTTTAAGTCAAACTATTACGTATTTCGAACAATGGTTGCGGCTGTTGCCGACGTACTAACAGCAGCAACAACAGCAACAGCTACAACTACAACGCCGACGTTAGCAGCAACAGCAACAGCAACAGCAACAGCGACTGCGGCAGCAACAGCGACGTTAGCGAACGGCAATAGCAGCGGTGTTCAATTTGCAGCATTAACGGCCGCAAGTGCCAGCGGTTCACTAGCAGCGACCTCTAATTCAAATAGCAGCAGCAACAACAACAACAACAACATCAATAACAACGGCAATAGCAACAGCATCAATATTCATATTGATAAGAACGACGAAAGCAGCAACAACAGCAGCAACAGCAACAACAACATGTCCGATGCAAACGTTGCTGATGCCGCCAAAGCAACTGGCACAGCAGCAACGCCAACGCCAACACCAACAACACCTACAACAACAATAACAGTTGCACCAGCTGTCGCAACAACAACAACAACAACAAAAAGTGCCGTTAGCCAACGCAATGTGGACATCAAAATTGAAAAGTCGAGCAACATGGAGGCCGCCACACAGCAGCTAACCAAAAAGGTGCTCAAACTCGATTTGGGCGCCAAAAATTTGGATGAATATTCGCTGAAGTCGCCAAAGTCACCCATTGCAGGTAAGTTTCATATCTATGTGTGCATCAATAAACGAAAATAAAAAGAAAGAGGAAGAGAAAGAGAGATAGAGCCCAGCCCAGCCCAGCCTAGCCCAGCCTAACAGACAGATAAGTTCTTAGCAAAAAAAAATGTATATATATGTATAATAAAAAAAAAAAAACAAACAAACAAACAGCCAAACAAACAGGGAGGCCCAACCCAATAGAAAATTAATTTTAAATACGCACATGAGCAGCAAGCGTTACAGTGAAGACTCATATATTTGAATTATTGCCAGTGCATAAGTGAAGTGTAAGGTTTACAATGTGCTTAATCAGGCAGTAAATGCAAATCGAAAAAAAAAACTTTCGCAGTTGCTACTTAAATCAATTTTAAATGAGAAGCTGCTAATGTTAATTACTTAAAATGAATGTCTTCCCAAAAGTTATCTGTAACTCACCTGTCAATAAATCGTGTTTCATTGCATAACCAACTTCTAGCTACAACAAACAAATCGAACGTAAACAACAATCAAACAAGCTAAAAATGCTATATAACCCTTTCAGATTACTGCACTCATTCAAGTGCATTGTAAAGTTAATGTTAAAGAAGACTATCTGAATGCAACTATTTTAGACAGTTAGATATCAAATAAACAGCATGTTATCGATAACTGAACAATAAATATGTAAAATCTTAATATTTTCAAGTGCTTGAAATGTAGAAATTTGTCATGAAATGAGGATCTAACTAGAGCACAGTAACAGCTACAACTATAGCTATGCCTCATACAAATACCGCATATATATATATATTATATATATGGGTTCTACTGATATCTATATATATATATATATATATAATATTTTGAATAATTTACTTAGCTGCTTACAGTTTTTAGCTCTTGCATGGCTATATTTAATATTCAATTGAAGTCGAGTGCAAAGCATATCGACTCAATTAATTGTACCGCTGCAAATTGCTTTTAGCCGGTTTCCACTGTAGATGAAGGGAGACTACTTGAATGTCATGCGGCTTGAATTGATATTTCCATGAAAACTGATCTAAAACAAACAAACAATCACACACATTCAGATGACATAAACACAAATATGTACATACATATACATATGTATATATAAATACACTATATATAATGGTATGTTTAATTGTATATATGTATTTCCGTATAGCTGCGTCTGGCCACAAGCCGCATGCGAAAATTAATCTGAGCAACAGAAGCCTCGTCTTGAGGTCTTTCGGTTAACTACAAACTGTCTCCATTTATGTATTTATTAATTTCGATACCCTGTAAGTCATAACAAGCTGAAGCGTATCGTTGCTGACTAGGTGTATGTGACAAATCATTAGCAGAAAGAATCTAATAGCTGAATCATTTTATATAAAATATATTTTTTTTTAAGTCCATAAATTTTTAGTCCGAACTTTGATAGAATAACTCGAGGACTTTCAAAGCAATCGACTTTAGCCTAAGACTTCAAGTTCAATTTTATTTGGAAAAGATGTCAACATATCGATAAATATCAATTTTCAGTCTGAATTGTTACAGCATAATTTGAAGACTTTAAAAGCTAAAGCAATTGGTTTGATACTTATGCTAACGTATACAAATATATATTTAGAATACATATTGGCTATCGATAAGAAATTGAATTATTGATTTAAATTAAATAATCGATGTATAGCTAGATATACCAAAACTAGATATACCAGTTATTGAGTTAGCTAATCTTTTATCGATAACAAAAATATGTATCGATTTGAAGACTTGCTCGACGCACGACAAGAGTCATATAAGTTATCGAATTCAAGTACATAGAAATCAATAGGGAAATGCATATCAAATCAACTTAATTGTATGGGTATCTAGTAATCGGGCAATGCTGTCTGAAGCAAGCACGTTTTAACGATCGTCTTGCCTTATCGCAATTATTAATACAAATATAATAAAATAAAAAAAATGATGCACATATTTATTCACAGCACGTTTGCCGCATCAAACATCATTGACGTCATCGGTGGACGTTGAGGATCGCAAGACATTACGAGAGGCCTTATATCAGGGTATATTCCATCGACATCGCCGCACCATATTCGCGGTGGGCAGTTTTCTGCGTATGTTACGCAGCCGCAACTCCCAGTACAATACCATTCGAAGCTCGTCGGAGGGCGAGGATATCGATGAGGTTAGATAAGAATATATATAAACAAATATATACATATATATATTATAGATATATATTATTATATATATATATACAATGCTAAATGCATAATCATGCCTAATCTGTCATGCATCATAATGTGTAGTGTATCGGCCAGAGACAACAACTAAACACAACAACAACAACTACAGCAACAACAACAACAACAACAACCACTTGAACATCATGATTAATAACTACAACAACGACAATCTGGATTATTATTATGGAACATGCTTTTTAGATGGAATGTAGTGCCAGCCAGTCGCAGATCTTGTCGTACTCCATATTCTTCAATTTTCATCTTTTTTTTTTTTTTTTTTTAATAATAATACGTATATGATATGGGGGTAGGTAAGATGGGGGCGGACTGATCCATGATTGAGCCCTGCAGAGCCACGCACGTTGTTTTTTTAATGTTAAAAATAAATCTAGTAAATATACATAAATTAGTGCATATAGCTAAATAGTCGTTCATTTTTTTGTATGAAAGCATTGATCAATCATTGCATCTCTCTTTCTCTCTCTCTATTCGTATGCCCTACATTGTTTACAGAAGCGAAATAACATGAAAAGGCTTAACATTAAATTCAAAATACAATTTTTAAAAAAATTCAATTTTGTTTTTAAATTAATTTTTTATTGCAAATTAGTAAAACGAATATTCTAATTTTATTTTATTTATTTAATTTTTTACTTTTACTTTTTACTTTTAATTTAAATATTTGTAAAAAGTATTTTGAAGCTTCCAATTTTAATATTTATATTCCAAATATATGTGTATAAATATATATACATATGTATTTTTATATACCAATGTTCTTTAAAAACAATAATCGGATTTCAAATTGATCGCAGTCTATCTCTGTTTAATATAAGACACAATTTAATGTCATTCCATGCCTCCTCATGTTAACGCTCATGTCAAAGTACTTGTTAAACCAAATGTAGCTTTACGAAGCAAAAAAAAAAAAAAAAAAAAAAGCCCCAAAAAAACAAAGCAACCATAAGACTAGCCACAAAATGTTGTGTTTAGCATTTAGACAGAGGAAAGAAGAAACTAACGTGCGACAATTTTCTAGTGAAATGCCATATTAGTTTGCACCTGATTATATAAATATATATAAATACATATATATGTATACATGTATATAGCATGCGAGAGTAGTTTCAAGACTTTAAAAACTTGTAATGGAAACCAAAACTTAAGTTAGTTCTGTAAGTTGTCAGACTGCCCTCGCATGTTGCATTCAAGCATTCCAAATACATCAAATCAAAGAGCTTCAGAGTTCACTTCAAACTCCATTCTCCATATAACTCCTTTGCCTTTTTCAACCCTTTCTGCAAGCAAACGGATCTGAAAGACGCCTTATATTAAAAAAACAAAAAAAAAAAACAAAACCATACAAATAAAAGTAAAATTATTACAAAAAAAAAAAAAAAAAAAAAAACAAAAACAAATATATATAGTTAATTTTAGTATTTAGAATCTTTTTTTATGATATAAGCTAAATTGTGAAACCTTAGCTAAAAGGAGCGTTAATATCTATGTACTATATGTATGTAATACTGTAATACTGTCGAAATGAAAAAAAAAAAAAAAAACTTATACCTTACAATTGTAATATTGTTTGTAACTGTAAACTCGATATCAATTCGATTGTCATCGATAAATTAGATTAGAAAATTTGCAGAGAGCTAGCACGAAATCTTATGTTTTCTTTATATTATACGTATCTATATATATACATATATATATATATATATATATAGTCAGTCTGTTTAAATCTATCCAAGCATAAGCTAATATTCCTTTCTAATAACTTGTATACATATCTAGCTTTTTTTATATATACATATATCTTTCTCTGAGACTTGTATACCTTAGCTTCGATCAAATTTCCTTTAAATTTAAATTTCTTATAAACTTACCTCAAGCTTTGCCTTCATTACTTCAAATTTTGGTACAGTTGCTAACTTATTTTTTCTCTTGCCAGAGTTGCCACATACATCGAAACAATAGACCAATTAGACCAATTCTAGTATTACTAGACAACACGCCTAACAGAACAATAATTTCTGGCTTTCTATTGAGAAAGTGGACCAACAAATAGAATATATAGCAAATAGCGAACAATAGATCACAAATTTGCTGAAATATAAAATAGTATTAAGTTTTTTATTTTTTATTTTCTTTCATTATCATAACTTTGACTTCACGTAATGCTCTCTGTAATGTATTTCGGCATCGGCTGGCCAGATGTTTGCTTTTTTTTTTTTATTTATAATTTTGAATTAGATTTTCCTCACTTACATTTGTTAAATGTTAAAGTCGGTTTTCATTGCAAAGGGAACAAAACAAATATTGAAAGATCAATGTAAACTTGTATGCAAATAGTTGATATATATAGAGAGATATACGTAGCTCTATATATATGTGTTAAGAACAAAAATGAAAAGAAATGCCTAGTTATAGTTCCACAGAAACTAATGTATACCTCTTGATTTGCAGTAAACAGGCTATACGTGCGTCTAAGTATCTTTGATATGATATATGATATATTATGCATACATACTATATACACACACACATGTGTATGAGCATGTGTGTGTGTATGTGTATCAATTTGTATTTTAGAGCATTTTTGTTTAGTGCTAGAGAAAAATTAATGTTTAAAGAGATTTTGTACAGCGATCTATACACATATATACCCCATGTATACCCTATAAATAACACACATAAAAAAAAAGAAATTAAACTGTTGGAAATTGTTTGATAATTACAAATTTCATATGCTACATAGTTTATATATATATACATCTATGTAAATATAGGTATATATATGTATTTCATTACAACATACATATATTATTAATTTTTATTGTTTTTTTTTTTTATCGAATAAAAATTCAAAGAAATTGCATTTGACTTTGGTTTTTCTTTTATTTTCCTCTTCTTCAAATTCTTGCAGTTTCTTAAGTCGCGTCGTCTTTTAAAGCTGTCTCATCTCTTCAATCGCTAACGATCGCTACGAACTACGCGGACTTTCGGATATATCGAACTGCATAGCTAACCTATAAGAATTACACACATACATATATAAATATATATTTATTATAACTGAATAAACATTATATCAGGCAATGCAAACGAATATTATATAACTTACCTGATCGCCACCAACTCGGAAATGCTGGCAGCACAGGCATTGGAAATTGTGCGCCAGCTGCTAGAGGACTACTAGGTAGGCCCAAACTTGAAATGAACTGTAAATTGCAATAAATTTGAACAGTATATACAAATAAGTCTCAAGGCAATTCGTAGTTAACTTTTGTTAACTTTTAACAGACAGTTAACATAACCCACAATTGAGCTCTCAGTAGTTAGCAAAATTTAAATCTAACCAGCAGATATTAACAAGCAGTTAATCAAAATCAATTCACATATGTTAGAAGTCAAATTTTAACAGGTAGCTTAACAAATTCAGGCTCTTTTTATGTTAAATAGTTAACAAAAATCAATTCAATTCAATTTAACAGAGTTTACGTAACTGACATCTAAACTTTTAACATGCAGTGCGCAAGATTAAAATTTCAATCTTTAGCCATGTCAAAGTTTAACAGGCAGTTAGCAAGACAGAAATCTAAACTTTTGCACATGTTGAAATTTAACATGCAGTTTGCAAGATTAAAATTTCAATCTTTAGTCATGTCAAATCTTAACAGGTAGGTAACAAAAGTCAGATATTAACTGTTAGTCATGTCAAATTGTGAACAGGTAGCTAATAATATTTAACTCTAAGCTTATTGCCGTGCTGAAATTTAACCGGAAGTTAACATTCAGTCAAAAGAGAACACCTCTCTTGGAGCCCCAACTCACCTGTTCCGGACTGGCGGCCACCACGTAGGTGCCTTCGTTGACCGCCTTTTGAATGGTGGCCCGAAGGGCGGCGACTTCTTCAAGTTTCTGTGGCGTAACGCTCACCTTGGCCGCCTGAGCAGAGGGCAGCAAATCGGGCCGCATTAGCCACTGCGGCTGCACCACCTGACGCCGCAACCTAGTCGCAGCAGAGAGCAAGGAGTACTCACTGCAGCAGCAGCAGCAGATGCTCAAGATGATGATGAAGACACGCGCGCGCATTTCGGAATGATTCGAGCTCAGCTCGAGTTGCAGCATTTAAAATACGAAATTGATGAGGAAATAATATTGTTGTTTGTATTTCAATATTGGCAGCTAGTCGCACGCTAAAACGTGCCGCATGTTTAACAAAATATAAAAAAGTGGACAATACACAAAAAAATTGGATAAAATACATACATTTTGGGTGTGAGTGTTTGAGGTAACAAATTATTTTGGATTCATGAGTGTCATTTCAATTATTTTGCTTTCAATGTGTACAATAAAACTAAGTTTAAGATTTAAGTGTGTATATAAAGTGTAAGAGCGAGAGCGAGAGCGCGAGCGAGCGAGAGAGAGAGAGAAAGATAGCAAGAGCAGCAAGCAATCATTTTTAGTAACTCTTCTCTTTCAAATTTGTGTAGTCGTCTGATCGGCAGCTGGATCAAGTGGCTCGTCTTTGATATGCACATCATCATCCTCCTGGTCCTCCTTGCTGTTCTCATGCAAGAGCACATATTCCCGGGAGCTAAAGCCAAACTTGATGACATCTTTTTCCATCAATTCATAGTATTTCCGTCCATCAATTTTCTTATTATTGAGAAATGTGCCGTTTGCCGACTCCAAGTCAATTAGATATAATCGCACCCGTTTGCCCGTGCTGCCGTCGTCACGTTCAAAGGGCACCAGACGGTATTGTAGAGCAGCATGCTGCTTGCTGCAGCTGGGATGATCGACAGGCAGATCGACAACTTTTCGATCGCGTCCCACCAGAAAGCAACTCTTCCTATGTATGTGCAGTGTGGGCAGTGCCGTTTCGCCCTTGAAAGGATATAGACGCCACAGACGCTTGGGTTTGCGTGCCTCGGGTGGCTCTGAATATTTCACCACAACGCCATTCACTTTGTTCGTGTCTTCAGTCAGGGCTCCGCTAAGTCCAAAATTTGGTTTCTCCTTGTCGACGGTTTCATCTTCATTGGATTGTGGCGGCTTGTCCTTATCGCTGGGCTTGCCCCATTCGAAATGCTCGTCCTCACGATTCCGATTATCGTTGCGTGGTCGTTGTTGTTGTTGGCGCCGTGGTCCACCTCCACCGCCTCTGTAACCACGGTCCCGGGGACTGCGACTGCGACTGCGACTGTGAGTTCTACTGCGACTGCAATGGATGAAAACGAAGCTTAGAATGTAAAATGCAATAAAAGTCATTTACCTACCGACGTCCATCGATGGGTGAGCGTCGTGATCGTTCTCCTCTTCGGTCATTACTGCGCATTCGCTGTTGGTGGTGTTGCGGCTGCGGCTGCTGCCGACGATCCTTGCTGCGCTCTCGATCTCGCCCCCGCTCTCTGTCCCGTTCCCTCTCACGACCGCGTCGCATTTGATTCTCACGCTCACGATCTCGATCCCTATCTCGCTCCCTCTCTCGTTCCCTTTCCCTATCTCTATCCTTTTCGCGCACTCGTTCTCGCTCCCGCTCACGTTCGATATCGCGACTGCGACTGCGACTACGTTTACGGCTCTTGTTTGTATTTCTGCTCGAACTCTGACGCTCTGGACTATCCCATTTAGAACGCTGCTCTTGCACCTTATTCTCCACTGTTGCGGACTCTCGTTGTTGTTGTTGCTGCTGCTGCTGCTGCTGCTGCTGTTTCTCTTTCTTGGATGTTGCGTCTTTACTCAGCTTTGTTTTTTTGGCGCGTTTGCTGTTATGAGAAGATTTGGAAGAGTCACTGCTACTACTACTGCTGCTGCTACTGTCACTATTACTGCTGCTGCTACTGCTACCGCTGCTTTCTGAGGAGCTCGACGTGGAGCTATCGCGTGTTGTTTTTTGCTTACGCGTTTTGCTCTTTTTCCGGCTTTCGGCATCTCCATGCTTCTTTATTGTCTTTGATTTTACTGACTTGTTTTTGGTGACATCATCGTTGCTGTTGAATTGCACTTCATTATCGCTGCGCACGGCGCGCTCCTTGCTACGCGCCTTAGATACTTTCACCATATTTGCTACGAATTAACAATATTGCGGCTCTTAATTCGAAAACACAAACATTTTACAAATTATGCTAGCGATGACACTTAACTAAAAGGCGGCTTTGCCCCTGTAACAGCTGTTTTGTAATCGATACCCCCAGCATACTCGTTCTGGGGAAAATTTATATTCGTTGTCAATTACATGTGTTTTTCAATTCGTGCTATCGACCACTTTTTATTGCTTATTTTATAGCTCATTTGGCAGTTGACTATATGTATAAATCTTAAGGCGATTAATCTTTTAAACTACCTTTATTTTTTCAATAATTTACTCATTTTTATCAAGACAAGCAAATTAACCGATGTTACCGGTTGTTGTAGTATCATCGATAGCTAGGCACCGATAAATAGTTAATGTGCCCACACTCATCGCTAATTTATTAATTCTTGCAACCAGAAAACATTAGAAGATTGCGACAACATTAATTCGATTAACAAATTGGCCAAAATATGTGCACGTACATATTTAACAATTAGTCGGTTGCCTGCTTCGTGGAAATTCAGATGCCGACGAGTACTGTGCATGGCCAGACAGTAAAATAACGTTGCCCGACGGGTACACAAAACCAAAACGGAATAAATGTACCCACACAGAAGCAGGAAAGGAAGATTCATTTGTTAAGCAAAGTTGTCGGATTTGCAAGAACTTGCCAAAAAAAATTATACAAATAAACAATAGTACAAAGTAGGTATACAATATTATCAATACACAATACAATTAACAAATCTATTCATTTTCATATAAATTCTCCGTAATTGATTTGCAGTTTTTTGTTTATTAAATAATATAAACAAATTAAAAAAAGAAGTATTCACACACACACACACACGCAAGCCCACATACACGCAATTTGTATATTTAGTTATACAACAATGAGCAGCCAGGGACATCACAAAATGCACGGCGGCGGCGGCTGCAGCAGTCTGGCAACGCTGGCCAATGGCAAAAACAACAACACAGACAGTACCCCCCTAACGGAGTACACAGATGAAATCGATCTAGGCGATCGTTTCTCAGCAGATATAGCCCGGCTATGCATGAACGAACGTTATGCCGATGTAGAATTCTTTGTGGAGGAACAGCAATTGCCGGCACACCGCGCCATATTGGCAGCACGAAGCGAATATTTTCGAGCTCTGCTATATGGCGGCATGTCGGAGGCGACACAGCGACAAATTACAATGGAAGTGCCATTGGAGCCGTTTAAAGTCCTATTACGTTACATTTACTCTGGCACTCTGTCGCTGGCCTCCTTGGATGAGGACGCTGTCATCGGTGTGCTGGGCATGGCCAATCAGTATGGCTTTCAGGACCTGGAAATGGCCATATCCAAATATCTTCGAAGATATTTGGCCTTAAACAATGTCTGCATGATATTGGATGCAGCACGACTCTATAATCTCGAGGAACTCACACAGGTCTGCCTCATGTTTATGGATCGCAATGCCGTCGAATTGCTACAGCACGATACCTTCAAATTGCTTTCAAAGGTTAGCCACACTCAGCAGCAATTGAAACTCTCACTAATTCTAGAATTTTCTTTAGGAATCGCTGGAGGAAATATTGCGTCGCGATTGCTTCTTTGCACCGGAGGTGCAAATATTCTTAGCCGTCTGGAAATGGAGTCGCTATAATCCGGATATTGATATCAAAACGGTTGTCTCCTTCGTTCGTCTGCCGCTCATGAATCTGGAACATTTGCTACAAGTTGTACGACCATCCGGCATTTTGGAACCAGATAAAATTCTGGATGCCATCGATGAACTGAGCACCTCCAAGACATTGCCCTATCGGGCAGCACTCTGGCCCGAAGAGAATGTGGCAACGGCCAAATATTCAGCACATTGCATCCAGGGCGAATGCCGTTCATCCTTGTTGGATGGCGATGTTACCTCGTATGATATGGAACACGGTTATACACGCCACTGCATCACGGACAGCAATGATGCGGGTATTGTGGTCGAGCTGGGCACCATGTGCATGATCAATCATATACGCATGCTGCTCTGGGATCGCGATAGTCGAGCCTACTCATACTTTGTCGAGGTGTCCGGCAATCAACAGCACTGGGAGCGCATCATTGATTACAGTGAATACCATTGCCGTTCCTGGCAATTCCTATACTTTGAGGCACGTCCGTTGCGCTACATACGTATAGTGGGCACACAGAATACAGTGAATCGGGTGAGCTATTGTAGATATGCCTAGCAATTGGAATACGTTTACTAATCCACTGCGTTTTAGGTATTTCATGTGGTTGGCCTGGAGGCCATGCACACATCAAATTCACCTAAAATCGTTGATGGCTTTGTTGCGCCCAAGGCGAATGTGGCCACCATCGATATGAGCGCGATTGTCACCGACGGAGTTAGTCGGACACGTAATGCATTAATTAATGGCGATTACTCACGCTACGATTGGGACTCGGGCTATACGTGTCATCAGCTGGGCAGCGGCGAGATTGTTGTGCGTCTGGGACAACCATATTATATCGGATCGATGCGTTTACTGCTATGGGATTGTGATGATCGCACCTACAGCTTCTACATAGAGACATCGACGAATCGCAAGAATTGGCAAATGGTCGTCGATAAGCGAAACGAGAAGGCGCGCTCCTGGCAAAACTTTCATTTCGCGCCCAGACCCATTGTCTTCATACGAATCGTGGGCACGCGCAATACGGCCAATGAGGTGCGTCCGCATAGAGTTAGAAGAGCTTGAAAACAAAGAAGATTAACCAATGTTTACTTTATAGATATTCCATTGCGTGCACCTGGAATGCCCCAGTCAGGACAAGAGCTATCTGAAAAAGATAGCCGAACAGCAAAAGGAGCGCGAACGTTTGGAAACAATGGAGCACCAGTTGAAAGCCGACGATGACATAGCAAGCACATCGCGTGCTGCTGCGGCGCTGTCCTTGTCGGTTGGCCTAACAGCGGGCAGCCCAAATAGCATGACCCACTGGTCACGCATTGCCACAGCCAACTCAAATTCCTCCGCCACAAATCTGTCCAGCGATATGGATTTGCATTGTGAATCATTTGACAATCTGTCCACATCGGCCACAGGCTCTGCAACGACAACGCCATCCACGCCAACGACCAGCACACTGTTGGCTGAGCTATCACGACTCTCACCCAGATCACAATCGCCGCCCAAGCGACAGCGCGAGAGGGAGAGAGAAAAGGATAAAGAACGAGAACGAGAACGAGAGCGTGAGCGTGAGCGTGAACGAGAACGAGAGCGTGAGCCTGTAGCTCCGCTCGTTGAGCTGGGTTTAGAGGAGGTTCAGCAACCAGCATCGCCATCAGCTACTCAAAACTGATTGTGCTTAACTCCCCAATGGGATATATTTGTTTTGTTTATTTTTATATAGATACTATATATATATATATATTTATTCATATATATACGTATATGTCGTAACTCGAAATACTCCTGTGGTCAAATGCGCTGTTGTTTACTTAACCTTGTATAAGCGAGCACTTACCAATTATTTTACACAAGCTATCCAATTTAACTCTAAGCTATAACAATAATGAATACAAATACTACAAGTATGTGCATATACATACACTCTTATATAATATGTATATATATATGCATATATCTATATATCAATCATGATGAAAAAGACAGCAAACCTCAACAAATGGCATCATCCAAGGTCCCCTCCCCCCAATGACAATTAACAAATGCTTGTACAAATTACTATTTATTATAAACACATACATATAAATTATATATTAATCACTTTCGTTGATGCGGTTATGTTGAAATGTTTGCGATTTGCGTTTTATCCAAAAAGCAAAGTAAAAAAAAAAAAATAATGGTTGACATATGGTTTATTCTGTCTGAAATGTACTATTTATTCATAACGGAAACATTTTGTTACTTATGTGTAAAGCACTTAATAAATTTATAACAAGCTATTTTCAATTTTTTTATTTCGATTTTAATTGAAGATGAATTTGTTTTGTGCACTCAAATGTTTTCAAAAACTACCGATTGCCGCCCATTGTTCATTGCAGCATCGATAATTCCACGGCACGATACTATCTTGGTCAACACTAGTTGCACGATAACGTGTACATAAAGTATCGATAGGTTGCATTAAGTGCTTTTTGGTAGTTAAGCGTTTATAAATTATAGTTCATTAACATATTTTTTACGGGCATGAGCGACATGGTGCCATCGTTGCCGTTTCCCATGCATCCCAAAATGCATGAGGATCAGGCGCTGGCATTCACGGCCAAAGAGGATGAGGAAGAACGGCGTCACATACAGAAAGTGCAGAATGCCTTTCAGTACTACAGGTGGGTCAGCATGCAATTGTAAACAAACGGTATAAATGCCCAAAATACCAATGCAAATTACCCCCGCGCATACACCCATACATACACACGTACACTCATAGCTTGAGTAGAAGAGTGCATGAATGTGCATGTTCAACAGCTGATAACGAAAATCAATTTAAGCGGTTTAACATGTGCCATTGCCCATACGTATATGTATGTGTGTGTGCGTGTGTGTGTTTACATGTGCGTATGTAGAACATCTGCTCTAATCAATAACTTTATTCCCACATACCGCTATATAGACGTTACGCCTACATAAGGATTAACAAAACGGTAGCTTACCTCAACAGCTTGTCCGCTGAGGATCAGCGCTTGCTCACCAAATACCGTTCGCATTTGAACAATGTCCGCAGCTGCATCGATTGCAATCAGTCGGTGATCCGAGAGATCTTGCGCGATCGCGTCCTTTATCCCACAAGCGATGGCGAGACGGACATCGAGCTGGATGAGGCACCCGATCATGTGCGACACGGCGACATGGATCAAGTGAGTGTTCTTCTAAAAGCTATAGCATATCTACATTCATATCTGTATCTATATGTATGTCTATATCTATATCTATATCTATGTCTGTATATCTACCTGTTTTCTGTATAGGCACAGTAGCATGAAAATAGATCTACTTCATTATGATATATTACACTAGCCTCTTAGCTTAGGCTCTATAAGATCTTTAGACTATATTCGCACACTACTTAAACGTGCTATCAGATGTTGAATAACAAAATAGTTTCATACAACGTTAAGCTCTGATATATTAACATATTTCATAATCGATATTTATCGATATATGCAGTTACTATCATATTTAAGAAATATAATATATATTTGTAGCAAATTATAATCCGCGATATTGCGTATTCAATAATTATCGATGCCATATTATAAACCCATATCTTGAACTTCTTTTCGAATCTCAAATTTGATGTTATCGAACAGTTTGCTTAAAATGCTGATATATATAGCTGTCAATAATAGTTGATAATAATCACTTGTCGAGAACAATCTCTTATCAGCCACATTCACTTTTCGATAATAATCGATAAATACACCGATAGATCGATAGAATTGAATGGAATTGCCTATATCTCATAGATAAACTTATCATGCGAGACACAGTACATAATATAATGATATATATGAATATATGATATAATAATGCCCACGCTTTAATCTATTTATCAAAGAGCATCAAAGCTCTTCCTCACGCATTGATTGGCAATTTTGTATTATTTTTTTGGCTTTGATTTAAAAGAAAAACGAAAAACTGTAAACATCAAAATCTATCTACTATATCTTAGACTAATTTTCTTGTTGATGGTCATGATGATGATGTTGATGTTGATGTTGATGTTGAACCTCTAAAAATTTTAAAGGCCCAATCCACACTGAAACTGATCGCACGTGACTGGAGCGCCGAATGTGCCATAGAACGTGAACAGTCCTACAAACCAATCATCGACAGCATCGAGGAGTATTACAAGCCAAGCGATTAGTAAGTATGGGAACTATATCTGATATATATGTTATATATATATATATATGTAGAAATTATGTTTCCTATAACTAATTGAGGCCAAGAATGACCTCAAGACTTCGATAGATTAAACAGCTTCCTGGCGGGCAAGATACCGTCTAGAGATCAGAAGGACATGCCGAGATTGACTCAGCTTGTTTTTCTTCTTTCTTGTATATATAGTACGATATCTGCCAGTGAATAAAACTATTTCTACTCTCTGTCTTGCAGTGAACTGAATGAGATTAAGATCCTGGTGCCTGGTGCTGGCCTGGGCAGGCTCACCTACGAGCTGGCCTGCCGTGGCTATGCCTGCGAGGGCAACGAGTTCTCCTACTTTATGCTGATCGCATCCAATTTCGTGCTCAATCTGTGCGACTATGAGAACAAGCACGTGCTCTATCCCTGGGTGCATCAATATGTGAACAATATGCGACGCGCCGATCAGGTGGCCTCGGTGCGCTTTCCCGACGTCTGTCCGGTCAGGAATCCACCCAAGGGCAACATCGAGATGGCAGCCGGAGATTTTCTAGAGGTTTACAAATCACCGAATTCCTACAATTGTGTGGCAACATGTTTCTTTATCGATTGTGCCAACAATGTTATCGATTTTGTGCGCACAATTTACAAGTGAGTTAATGTTCTGTTACTGTTCAATGGGGTATATTAGTTTGATAAGTTGGTCTAAAAAGCTAACTTTATTGAGCGATGTGGTTCTGGTCTGAAAAGCTAATGCAATAATTCGATTAATTGATTAAGCGATAGGCTCGATTGTTGTCTCACATAAACAGCTTGATTAAGATAATGAAAGAATTATTATTTAGGTATAAACTTTTTTTATTTACGATAAACTTTCAATAATAATCGATTTGGATACTTAGCTTGTCATAGTTCCAAAACTGTAAATGTTATTGATAGGAAGATTGGGATATGGATTAATGCTTTCAATTAGATTTTTGGTTAACATTCTGAATATCGATAGTTATCGATTTGCGACTGTGCGACCCCCTACTGATGCCTTTGTATATTTCTTCTTGCAGAATTCTAGTGCCAGGCGGCATTTGGGTGAATCTAGGACCGTTGCTCTATCATTACAGCGACATCAATGGTCAGAACAGCATTGAGCCGACGTACGAAGATTTGATCATCATTATGGAAAGCATCGGCTTCGATATATTAAGCTCCCGCAGCGGCATACGCACCAAATACGCACAAAATCCGCAATCGATGAAGCAAAGCGAATACCAAAGCTTATTCTGGGTCTGTCGCAAGCCGCTCCACGACTACGAAAGGACTAGACAGCAGACCTCGGAAACGAAGGAGCGCGACAACAAGGAACCGCCGGATCTGATTGTCAACCAAGGCAACGACCACGATGACGATCTAGAGACTGAGGGACAGCCAAAGCAAACGTGATATCGCACACACACACACACACACACATCTGACTGAACATCAACAGACACGCCCACCGCGCCTGCACTGCGTATATATATATAGACACAGTGAGAGAGAGAGAACTACACAAAAGTAGCACAAAAAATTAAAAAAAAAAAAAACAAAATTCTAATTTTTAATGGAAGTAACAGCTGAGCCAGATCTATATAACTGTACTAGATATATATAGCTATAGCTAGAATCTCTACTTCATGATAATCCCGCACAGACTGTATAAGCTGGTCAAATTTCTTTAAAATGTATTCTAAATTTATGAAGATATGGAGGCATTTGCCTAGGCTTAGATATGGCTTATATGTATATATAATAATATATACATATATAAACTAATCTATTCGATCTATCTGAATAATGTAAATCCTTCTATATCCGACACCAAAGAGTTGTTAAAATTATTAAAAATACAAGTTCTCAATATTTTGTTTTTATTTTTAGATAAACTGGATGATATGGTTCAAATCGATAATTATCGATGGCTCTTTTTTGGGTATATATGTATAAAGAAACATCAATTGAATCACTAAAGTTATCAAATAATATAGCAAGAATAACACCTCGATAATTATCGATTGCTAGCTAGCATGGCTATCGATTGATATTTTATGAACACACTAATTCAGAGTTTTAATACGATATTAGAGCTAGAGCTGACCGCCCTCCTCCCACACAGTCCCAGTCAGTAATTGCAGCTATACGCTGATTACCAAGTAGTATTTATATTTAAATCGATAACTATCGATGCATATGCTATATGTGTATATGCGTGTATATATACAAATGATATATCTAACATATAATAGTCGTATTATTACTGCAGCCTCCAATGTCTCCCTTTCTGTTTGCTGCCTTCTCATGGCATCCCGCTCTGATGCATGGGCCAAGTGCAGCTCAGTTGGATTCGTTGCGCCAGTTGGATTCTTGTCGCCATTTGGGCCGCAGCTCGAGATGACGTACCTTAATCTTCGCAAAGATCTGCTCGAAGCGCTGGCTATCGTTGGCGCAGATCTTCGCCGTCTCGACGAACATATCGAGCCACATTGCCTCGGAGAAATCATTGGTCTGGCACATGGATTCGCGCACCGTGCTGAACACACGCTCACGGAATTGACGCACCAGCTCCGATGCGCATGCATGATGGGCGGCCGCCGCATTGCTGGACAGCTCGGGCAGCAGCACGCTGTTGAAGACACGCGCCTCACCACGTCCCCGATGGACGGGCAGACCGGTGTCCGCGAATAGCAACGCCAGCTGACGATCCAGCTGGTCGCGGCGTACCGGCTCGTAATCCTGCCGCTTGGCGCGCGTGCGCACAAAGATCAGCTGCGGCAGATAGTTGCGCACGTAGCCCTTGAAGGGGGCGCGTGGACGCAGTCGCAGGGCGGCATGCAGGAGACGCAGCTGCTCCAGGCTGAGCTCTTCCACGGCCAGCAGCACAACATGGCAAACGCTGAGCAAATGCATCGTGGTGGACAGCGTCTGCAGATCTAGATAGTCTGAGTTGCCGCTCAGCATCGGCGCCGTATCCAGGAGCACAAATCTCTCCTGCGTGATGAAGAACTGCAGATGCTCGGTGCGCGGATGCAGCATCTGCTTGGAGCCATTCAGCTGGTGCTGATGATGCTGGCGGGGTTGATGATGCTGCTGGTAAGGCATCTGCGGTTGACTCTGCGGCCGGGATGAATGCCTGGTGGAAAAGATGCACTCGTCCGCGTTCGGAGCGAACAGATGCTGATAGTAATCGTAGTCGCTGGCCCGCTCGCTAGCCAGCAGATTGAGCAGCGTGGACTTGCCGACGCCCTGGACGCCCAGCACGCCGATGACACCGAAGTCCGTGTTGGATCTGTGGAAGAACTTGTGTGCGTTGGCATTGAAGACGCTGTTGCCGACGAACAGCGGCGCCGGTCGTGTCATACGAGTTGGCAATAGGGAGTCCTGTGAAATTGGAGTGGGATTGGAGCTTCCATTTGGCTTCTCTTTGGCCGCGGTTGTGCTGCTCGGCGTGGTGTGCACAACATTGGCCGGAGCCGGACTGCTGCCATGTGGCGGTACATCGCTGCGATTAATGATAATGGTGCGGATGGATGCGGGAAGATCGGAGTAGCTGCCACTACTGCTGCTGCCCGGATTCGATTCGCCGCCGTCCTTTTTCAACAGGATCTTCGTCTGGCCGAGGGGCGTGCGCAAGTCCTCACGACGTGCAATCGTCACGGGCGTGGAACTTGAAGGACCTGCAGGACCGGGACGACCATCTTCCTGTTGATAAAAAATAAATAAAAAAAATTAGCAAAACTATGCCACTTGCTAAGCCGCTCGATATCACTCACGCGTTTTTTGTTGCGAAAGCGTCTGCGGTTCTCTGCCATGCCGCAAGGCCGTAACGTGCAGCGCGCAGTGGAACTAAAATGTTGGATGCAGTGCAGCAAATGAGCAATCTGAACAGCAATTGGGTGCCCCGTCTGTTCTCAGCTGTGCGTTTGATTTTCTAAAAGCGAGTACTTAGCAACACTGTAAATATATTGACAGCGCTACAACGATAGTTGGCGCATTTAAGCTCAAAATGTAATTGAAATTTGAAATGATAAAAAAAGGCAGGCGAGACAAGAAATAAAGCTTCTTTCCGTATTCGCAACTATAAGATATTACTTTGCTATATTTTAAAATATATATTTAAAAATATTAGCACTTTTCAGATACATGATAGACATTTGCAATAGAGATTTAAAGCTTAGGCGCCACAATAATATTTGGCCGATAGTTTGTATATCGATAGTCGATGTTACAACACGTGTAAGCCTTGCTCAACACTGGCCAAAACACGCACTGGCCAAACGTAAATAGAATTTTAGAGGAATGCAGTAAATATAATTAAATCATGCCAATTATTGTAATTTCTGGCCTGCCAGCGAGCGGAAAATCGACAAGATCCCGTGAGCTGCAAGAATACTTTGAGAGCCGGGACAAGAAAGTGCATCTAATTAGTGAAAATGTGGCCGTGCCCAAGGCGCTCTTCGAGAAGAACGCATTTTTTGGCGATTCGCAAAAGGAGAAAATCGTGCGCAGCGATCTCAAATCGGAGGCGTCCAGGCAGCTGAACAAGGAGGACGTTGTCATACTCGATGCAGGCAACTATATTAAGGGTGTGGCAGGATTGTGTATTTTTCATTTGATTGATCAACTTAATTGAGATATTTTGGCTTTTCTTATTCAGGCTATCGCTATGAGATCTTCTGCCTGACAAAAGCAGCCCGGACGACTCAGTGCACCCTGTTCACGTGCATACCGCAGGAGCAAGCGTGGAACTTCAATGTACAGCGCACGGATCCAGATGTGCTGCAAGAGGCAGCCAACGAGCAGCAGTTGAATAACTCAAATATTCCATATACCCGCGAGATTTTCGATGCGCTCTGCATGCGTTTCGAGGAGCCGCACGGCAACAGTCGCTGGGATAGTCCCTTGTTTGTGGCCCTGCCAGAGGATAAGCTCGACTTGGAGGGCATCTACAAAGCGCTCTACGAGACGCGTCCCTTGCCGCCAAATCAAAGCACACAGAACGTAAGCGAAACTTGAGAATTGAATTGAATTCACATTTAATTTTGTTGCCTTTTGCAGCCGCCGCTGGGTGCTACAAATTACCTGTTCGAGCTGGACATCATAATGCAGAAGATCATCAAAGAGATTTTGGGTGCTGTGAAAATTGGTGCTTTTGGCCAACTGCGCATCCAGGACAGCACAATCAAGGTTAAGGTAACAACGACTATGACTCCGATGCGGTTGAATCGATTGCGACAGCAGTTTATATCGAGCACATGCAGAGCCAGTCAGACGACACCGACGCCACTGGATCAGGTGCCGCAACTATTTGTGCAGTTCATCAATGCCAACACAACGGGTTGTTAATAAATAAATACATTTTATTTTCAAATATGGCGCATTTTTCTTTTATGTTAAACCATGGTCACCCTGTGCGGTAACAGTGGCATTGCGTTCATAACGTATATTTAACATTTAACGGACTATGCCGCTGTAAGCCATATCAGTTGGATACACAAATAAACTGGCTATTAAGCAAAATTGATTTGGTACGAACATGCTTAGCCAAGCTATTTCGACATAGATATATTATACAATATCTCAATTGAACTTATCAATCGTTGATATATTAACATTTGGTTTTCCAGAACATACCTAATTCGAGTTTACGTCACGTAAACAGTGCTTATTGAGCATAACAGTCAGAAAATCGATACACACGCTTAAATCGTTGTAATTATCGATATTGTTGATGCTCACATAGTTGGATTACCACCTCTACAGTGGGATAACAGTTCATATTTGTAACATTCATTATTGAGAGCGGACGTGTTTTTTGTTTGCTGCACATAACAGAAGGTGCAAAGCGTGCCAGGATATTTGCAACTCTCGTATTTTAAGTTAATATCTGTGCACTCGTCAACGGGATCAGCAGCAAAGTAAGCCACAAGTGTTCAATTGTGTTGTGATCATTAAATCCATATATCAATGATTTATTTTGATTTTGTTATTTTTTTTATCATAATTTAAATATTCGAACGAAGTAGGCGGTGTTAAGAGTTTGTTATTAAATGCTTTTTATAATTTTTCAAAAAAAATAATTCTTAAAAAATTGAAAAAAAGAAAGAAATAAATAAAAATTAAAAAAAAGGAGCAAACCAAGCAAACACACAGCATCAGTGCAATTTTTGGTTGCCAGTTGCTTTATTTAAAAAAAAAATATATTTTTTTTTTCGTTTTGTTTTTGTTATTGTTGGTTTTGTCTGCAATCAAATACTGAATTGGATTTGGTGTGCGTGTGTGTGTGAGCGTGTATGTGTGAGGAGTGCGCGTGTTTTTGTAACTTTGGCGCAAGCGCGCGAATTTTAAAGCGTTCAATGTCTGTACGTCTCCGTTTGAACCTCGGTGACAAACGCAAAATTTTGTTTCAAATAAGCGCGCACACGTACAAGCATACGAGAAACAATTCGAATCGGGTAAGGCTAAACTGAAATCCCGCAGCTCTCCATCCCTGTGTTTGTGTGTGTGTGTGTGTGTGTGACGAAGAGGACATGCATAAAATTGAAATTAAAGCAACGGCAATAACAAAGTCTGCCTGCGTTTGTTCTGCTTGCGCAGCTACAAAATTACACAAAACACTCTCACGAACACATATACATATACATACCCGCGCACACAATCAAAGACAGCAACAGACATGTGATTTGAGCTGAAATACGACCACCACTAGCACACACGCATACAAACAGAACACACTTGTGTATGCGTATGTGTGTGTGTGTGTGTGTGTGTGTAAAGAACACGATCGGGCAACGACGACGACAACAAGCTTATCTCTTGCTGCTGCTGCGGCGAGAACGAAAACGAAGACGATAAAAGCAAAGCAAACAAAAACAACAGCAGCAGCAATCGGCTGTTTTGGAAGTAAAAGAAACACACATACATACGTATATGTATATATATTTATATATACATGTGCATATGTATGCATAAGAAGGGACAAAGCAAACTCAACGTATTTTAAAGTCTCTTATACTCTCGTTAAACGCTTCGCACATGTGCGTGAAAATCCTTTTTCCTTCTTTTTGTTGGTTATAGAAATCGAGCACACACACATGCGCACATACACATGCAACGCACGTGTAGCTGTTTTTTTTTTTGCCTGCTCCGCGAGTACATATGTATGTATGTATGTATGTATGTATGCATGTGTATGTATATAATTTCGAAGTGTAGAATTCTGTCTAACGCGTTTTTTGTTCTTTTGTTTTTGCTTTTCGTCTCCTTCCAGCTTGTTTATTGAAATGCAACACGCGCAACGCAAAAACAAAAACAATTCCAACAACAACAAAAACGAACTAATTTAACTAGCAAATATCAAAATTTATAAGAAGCCATAAGTACAACAGAGTTGATTATTAATAAAAAATAAAAATAATATTTAAAAAAAATCGTTTAAATAGTGCAAATACAACAAAACCAAAAACTAAAATTCTAAACGGAAATATTGTTAAATTCAGCGCAATACAATTTTCAATAACAATAACAGTCAGCAGAAAAAAATATAAGAATTATAAATTACAAGCAAGCGTCCAGCAAATAATAACATCAAGAGAGGAGAACAACATCAAGAAGAAGAAGAAGGAGAAGTAGAAGCAAAGATAAAGAATTTGTTTTTGCACTGTCCAGTGAAACAAGAGAGAGAGAGAGGGGAGTGTACGCTATATCAGCAGGCCGAGAGAGAGAGAAGTGTAGAGCGGGAGCGTGAGAGAGAGAGTGCGAAGGGAACAACAGTAAACGGCTACGAAAATGTCTGCGACAATTGTGCAAAAATCAACTGGAACTGCAAATATAGTTGGCAATGCACACTATTTCGAATGCGATGACATATTCCAAGGGGTAAGTGTCCACAAAACACATTCTGCATAGTAATAGAAATAGATATAGAAATAGAAAGAACCATAAAATTGCGTTCAGGATTTACACGCAAAACCTAATTTGTGCTCAAGTGGAGCGGTTGTTATTATTCACTTTCTCATACACACACATACACACACACACACACACACACACACACACACACACACACACACACATACACACACACGTTCATGAGCATTTGCAATTCATTTCCGTTCCGTTCCGTTACATATTTCAATTTGATTTTTACGTACATATTTGTTTTTATTATACGCTGATTCATAATTATTTTGGCTCAGCAATTTTACATTTCCCCTGAAATGAATAAATTTTTGATAATACATCGGGGCACCCATTTAGTTCGTGATAATAACTGACTGAACAGGTGGCAATTTTCCAGTCTTCCAGTCCTGTAACTGTGTATAACATTAAGCATTGTCGTCATCAGGCAGCATCAGAAAATTACCAAAAACAACAACAACTAACAAAAGCCTAATGATCAAATGTATGTATTTAAGTCTCTGCGACGTCGCTGTCGACGACAACGCCAACGCCAGTCACAGCAGCAGCAGCAGCAGCTGTTATTATTTTGTTGGCCGCTGATCGACAACAAATTCGATTAAGTCCGTAAGTTCCGGGTTTGGATTTTCGTTTAGTGATTTTTTTTTTTTTTTTTTTTTTGCTTTTAAGCTCAGAGGCTGAAAGAAAACAAAGTATAAAAAAAGAGCTTCAAGTTTAAAGTTATTCGCCGCAACTCGATTGCGGTTACGTGCAAAGTTTATTTCATAAACACAGCGAATTGGTTGCATGCTGGAAGGGGGGAGTTGTGCTAGCTTTTATTTTGCTGCGTACAGAGAAAAAATGTAAAACACATAAATAAGTAAAATAAAAACACGAATGCAGTGCCGGACAGCTCAAGTAGAACTCAACTATGTGTACATGTACATACATATGTATGTACATACATACATATGTGTACAACGAGCAATAAACACACACACACACATACACATACACATATATACATACACACACGCAGACATTTGTCACAGGTTGATGTCCGACAAAAGTTGCAAGTTCTTGTTTTGTTTTCTTCTTTTCGTGTGTGTGATTTCATTGTAATCGTCAGAACTTTGTTGTTATCGATTATTGAGCGATTGCCAGCTAGCGATTAATTTATTGCAATTCCAATGGAAATGTATTTCGGTTTTCATAATCGCAATCGTCTGGCATTACGCAGCAGTTTTTTGTTTTTATTTTCCAATTGCATTCAGTAGAGACAGCAGGCAATAGCGGCAAATTGGTGCCGAAAGCGAAAGGGCGCAACTCACACACACACACACATAACTGAAACTGAGACTGAGCTGCAACAACCGATCAGCGGTGCTCCGGCTGCGCTTGTGCTTTTGTTTTTCTTTCGGTCGCTGCTTCTGTGTGTTTGGCCAGGCGACAAGTTCGTCCGCAACGATATCAAAGAAATTCGCTTCAGTGAAGTGGCAAACACGCTTTAAGTTAGCTTTTATTACATTACGACCATCGAAGATGCTTTCAAAAGTATGTTATTAATATATGCTTGCTCAATTCATACAGTGGACTAACAATATATGTATGTATGTATATATTTATATATTTGCTTGTATTTCGTAATAAGTAATTGTAATTATGTGATTGCCTTAAAATTAAGGTTATGTTCAAAATGTGTAACTTAGTTTCTAGTTTAAGGGCATCTACTAGTCCAACAATTTTTACTTTTTTTTTTTTTTTTTTTTTTTTATTTACATGTGGTTAGGTTTGAAAACGCGTTCACTTATTTCTTTTTTATTTTTGTCTGGTGGATGAAGCTGCTGTTCAACTGAAATTCACTTTTTCGCATAACTTTTGATTTCGTCGTCGTTGTCTCGTTGTTGTTGTTGCTTCGTTACTTTTATTATGAAATTTATATGCACAGCTCTCTATGCTTGTTGTTGTTGTCTGCCTGGCTGCCTGCTTGCTTGGCTGGTTAGTTTGTTATTGTTGTTGTTGTTGCTGTTGCTATTTGCGCCCAAAAGCAAAAATGCTTAGTTTGTTATATCAAACTCCTCAGCGCTTCGTAATCATATTACGTTTCATTTCCACATCCACGCCATGTATGCATGTACATTCACACATACACATACACAGGGCAAGCAGGGACGAAACTAAATGCAATGAATCGGTACGGGACGTGATGAGACGAGACGGGGGGCAGGCAGCTAGTCAGTTAGTCAGTCCATGCATCGACCACTTTTTACGAATATAATTCCATTTCCTGCCAAGGCGATAACAAACACCGTCGCGGCCGCTGCACTGTCGACATACACACGCACACATATACATACATACATGCATACACAGCTCAGCACACAGCATACATACATACATACATACATACATATGTATGCAGACATAAACTAAAAATTTGTGTGTGTGTGTGTGTGTTTGTGTATGTCCCGGCGTCGTCGCCATTGCTGGTAGAGTGGCGACTACCTACCTAAGCAGAAGAAGAAGTAGCAGCAGCAGCAGAATAAGAGGAGACGAAGGGCAATTCCAGCCTGGAACGTCAATTTATTTCATGTGCTGCGATTGAATACGGTTCGATTAATATGCAGGTCCAGGCCTCGGTTCAATTTGTGTATGTGTGTGTGTGTGTGTGTGTCTTGGAGTTGGGCTCACCCGCACATACACATCACATACACACACGCATACAACAGATCACATGCACAGCAACATGTTGCCAAAGTTGCCGCCATATGCAAGTTGCCGAATGTGCAAGCTCTGAGTGAATATGCATGCATATGTATGTACATACATATGTACTTATGCATATGTGTGGATGTGATTTTCTGTTTTATTTCACTGTTTTGTGTTTGAATGCAAGTTAACAGAAATACAAATTATATGTATATAAATTATTTGCGTGCCAGCTACTGACGTTTGCTGCTTATTATTATTATCGTTGTTCGAGTTGTAAAATGAAAAATATAATAAAAAAATAAATATAATAAATGAACGGGCAAACGAGCTGAGCGAAATAAATAAATAAATATGTATGAGTTTGTACGAGTGTATGTGTGTGTGTATCAATACTGTGAACGTCTCTGCTTTTGTCTGTCTGTCCGTCAGCCAGTTGCTGAGTGTGTGCACTCGTGCGATGTCGTCGCTCATCGTTCGCTATCTCCCACACCAGCAGCAGCAGCAACAACTAAAACAGCTATGTATGAGCTCCAGTTGCTCTCTCGCTCGCACGCTCTCATGCCGCGCTTAAGAGCGAGAGGAGCCAAGCAAGCGCCTGCTCTCCTTCTCTCCTGCTTGCTGGCCGACCTGCCATCCACTTCATATTCTATTGTCATTGCCTGTTGCTGTTGTTGTTTTTGCTGTTATTGTAATCTTAAAAATTGTCTTCATATGCGTTTCGTGATGATCATGTTGTAGTTGTTGCCTTGCTAATGGCCGCTCAATTGAGTGCCAAAGTACATACATACATACATATGTACTTATGAGCATACATGTATTGTATACGCATGTGTGTGTCTGTTATTTCTTGCGGTGGGGTCGCCGCGGCTCGTTGGGCGCCTTCAGGGACAAACAGACAGACAAACACGCAACACGGTCAGACGGAGAGAGAGAGAGAGAGAGGCTACGAAAATTGATCGAATCTTTAGCTTAAATGTCATTAACTTGCAAATACTTTGTGGGGGTCAAGCGCTAAAGTACATCTACTTTACATACAAAACAAACCGTTTACCGTATTATGCATGCATATGCTTATGTTGTGAGTATCGCCCTCTCTCCACTCCCTCCATCACTCTCTGCTTAGCTAGTCCCTGTAATCGCTATGTTGAAATGCAGAGGTTAAGGTTAACTACGGATTGATTACTTTGGTAATACATTTAAACTAATCTAGAGCTGAACGCTACAATTGCATTGAAAAATAAATAATCATAATAAGTAAAAAGTAAAAAACAATACTAAAAAATAAACAAATTTAAATCAATATGTATGTAAATGTAACACTTTTAAAGCTTTGCCAAGCCTTGCTTCTGTTACCTTCAACATAACCTCAATTGAAACTGAGTTAACCTCAAAAATTGAGTTGTATTGGATTGGGGTTTTTAAAAAATGAAATTAAACTAAATATTTGAGTATATACATAGATATATAAAAGTTGAGCTGTAAGCTTTGTTTGCTTTGTTTGTGTATATAACAATATAGTATATAATATATCGTATATGCATGTATATAGACATTTTGTATATTTATACAGTTGGATTTATGGAAATTGTTTTACGATGAAGAAATAGATTGCATGTATATAGATATGTAGATATGTGATATATGTATATCTATATGTATATTAGATTTATAAGCATGTATCATGTTTGGTAAATCTTTAGGTCAATCAGCAAAAAATGTTTGTTGTTATTTACAGTTATACATATACATACACACATACATATATGTCTATATATTTCTACATGCAACTTAGGCTCCATGTTCAAAAATATGACCCGGTTCGTGTTGTGTGACGTTGTTTTATTCAGCTGGTTTTTTTTATTATTATTTTCATTCATTTTATTTTTAGGGTTTTTTCCGCTGCAATTATGAATTATTATTACAATATGCGAGTATCTATTATGATTATTATTAACGTTTTTTTTTTTATTTTTTTTTTCTCCTCTATTGAGGAAAATGTTTTCGATTTCAATGCGGGCCACACACAATGCTTCGCAGGGGGGTGGAGGGGATTGTCAGACCTCAAAACGCAGGCAATATATTTTTATTTATTATTTTATTTTTTGCTTGCAACATCTTTTTTCTTGTTTGTATTTTTCTTTTGCTCGTCATTCGATTCGCTTGCCAATCCAATCCAAAAAAAAAAAGAAGAAGAAGAAAAAGCAAAGACTACAAGAAAGAAAGACAAGAAGAAGACAAAACAAAGAAAGCAACAACAACGAAAAATCCAATCGCAATCGAATTCGAATCGAATCTATTATATAATGAAGTTGCCGTCTCTTTGCGCAGACGTCGACAGCGACGTTGACGGCGACAGCGACAGCGTCAGCGTCTCTGCGGTCGCCGTTTGTTTAGTAGATTTCCATTCACATTCACTGTCGCTTTTTGATTACTTGCCTGTTGTTGTTGTTTTTGTTATTGCTGCTTTAGTTGTAGTTGTCGTTGAATGTTTTGCTTTCGTGCGGGCAATCGTCGTCTGCTCTTTCAACTGGTTTTACAGGACGAATAACAGTGATCGAACGAGACGCACAGTGGTAGTGGGAGAGTGAAAAAGATCTTTAAATTTTTTTTTTTTAGAGTGCGTGTTATTGCCCTGGGTATTGTTGTGTTCTAAACTAGCAACCCCTGCTAATGCTGTACCCCTCCCCGTCTTATATCCCCCTTTCTCTCTCTCTCTCTCTCTCATACATACATACGCACTCCGTTTATTTTGTTTGCCGCTCACGAACGATTCAAACCCGCAGCCGCTTGTTGTTGTTTTCTACTCCGCCCCCTCCTCGTAAACCGCGTTGATCGGCCCGATCGACCCGACCACGTGTTCAACATATTCTCAACATGTTGGCCCCGACTTCAAACTCGCCTGCGTTTGTTTGCCTCGACCGCTGCCCTGCGCACGCTACCCTTCTCCTTCTCTCTCTCTCACTTTTTTGCCCCTCTCTCTCTTATATTCCATGCTCTGGCTACATAGAGCCTGATTTAGCACTTTTGTTGCTGTTAATTTTGATTGTGTTGCCTTTTGCTTAGTTCTCGTTATTGTTGTTGTTTAAGATTTTTGTTGCTGTTACGGGTAATCAAATTGCCTATGCGTGTGCGTGTGTGTGTTTGTGTGTGTGTGTATGTGTGTATGTGTGTGTGAATACATGTGCCTTGGCGCGCTGGCAAAGGAACTGCTGTGCTGCGAGGACTGAAAAGGGAAAAACGCTGAAGGCGTATATGAAACACATTTTTGTGTGTGTGTGTGAGTGTGTGTGTTTGTGTGTGTGCAGGCAACTGCTGATAGTGCATAAATGACGCCGTTTCTTTTTACCCCATCTGGCATATCCCTAACTCTTCGCCAACCCCCAATGGGTACTTCAATCCCCCCCCCCCTCTCTCTCTCTCTCTCTCTCTATCTCTATGGTCAAGTGTTCAGTTGAATGCGATCCAATTGATTCCTGTATGTTTGTATATACTTACATATATGTATATTATTCTTTCTATATACATACATATATATATGTATGTATGTATAAATGCATATTGCACTCGAACGAATTTCAATCAAAGCGGAAAACGATATCAATTTGTAGCTGCCACTTCACATTGCAGAATTATAGTACTTCATTTCTATTTTTAAAAGTAGTTAATTAAAAAATTAATAATTAAAATAAAAATATTACTTAATTTTTTTTTTCAAATTTTTCTTTAAAATAAATAATACAAAAAACTAGATGCAACACTTAATTTGTATTTTTTAAAATATTTTGTTAAAGTAAATAAACATAACAACAAAACATAACTTTTTACTTAAATTAAATTTTATAAATATTTATTGATTTCATTAAAATATACATTTATAAAATATATAATAAATTAAATAAAAATATTTAATTAAAAAAAAAAAAGTACTTCACATTTTCAATCAAATTTACTATTATTTATTTGATTGTAGCTTTTGTTCTTTCCAACTCTTATCGTCCTTTTGCTCTTCTGATTAAATTAAATTCATTTCATGCCCTACCTGTCTGTGTATGTGTGCGTGTGTGCTTGTGTTTGTGTTGATCTCGTTGCTTCTGTGGCTGCCCTTCTTTTCGCTCTGCCGCTGCTCTTGTCGCTTCTTCTTCTATTTCACTCACTGTTCAGTTTTTCAGTTTTGCTCCAACAACAACAACGACAAACAAGAGAGCGAAAAAAAAAGAACAGAAAAAAAAAAAGATTATTATTATATGAACTAACTAACCCAATAATAAGTATTCTTATCGAATTAAATCTCTCACACACACACACACACACACTTATATATGGAGAGATACTTGTGTGTGTTTGTTTTGTCCATATGTACGCGTGTGTTAAAAAAAAAAAAAAAAAAAAGTGTCAGCAAGGGGTCTCGCCGTTGGCAGATAGGCAGATAAAGATAGATAGTGCGGCGCCCTAATGGTAAAAGAAGAGGAGAGTAAAGAGAGCAGCGAGTTTGGAGAGTTTTAATGCGACGGACAAGAAGCCAATGACGAAGAACGACAATAGGCAGATCAACATGTGCACATGTTCTGTTGTTGTTCTTCATTATTATTTTCTTGTAATGCATATTTTGTTGTTTGCTTTGACAAGGAGCGAAAGAGATGGACGCAATGAAATTAAGTGCACCCCTGAGTGGAAATGAGTAGCGGCCTATGGCAGCTCGAAGCGCACACACACACACACACACACACACACACATGCACACATGTCGAGTGTTGTTGTGGCGTGCTTTACTGCTGATAAGCACTAAGAACTTTGATATAGAGCAACAGAAAACAACAACACATGACAGGAGTAAATAAAAAGGTCAGATTAGGCAAAGAGCGAAATCGAGAGCAAGCGAGCAAGAGTACGTGAGGCCGAGCATGTTGTAATGAGAGCCGACAAGCATAGCTTAAACTAATTCATAAGAGCCACATTTTACACTGTCAAATATGCATACATATGCATACAGAGAGCGTAGTATGAGGAATTAGCTTAACGAATTAGAAGACGGCAAGCATAAGCTAGCGAAAGAGATAGCAAATGTCCGGCAAAAAAATAAATAAATAAATGAAAGAAAATAAATGAAAACAAAAGCAAAAATGCAACAAGAGCAGTTCTCCATATTTATTTGTTTTTGTATCTGTATTTGGATTGGTCGATGGGCGAGTATCAAATACCCTGTTTATTGAGTATGCATAAAAATGTAATTAAAAAAAAAAATAATAATAATAATAAAAAAAAACCAGCTATACGAGATAGCTGCTGTCATGCACAAAATCAGCTTTGCAATACAATAGTTGTTTATGCATTCTGTTTGTTTGTTAATTTTATAATAAGAACATGATATATTCAATAAATTGAACGACTCCTTGTGCCTCGTTAGCAAAGGGAACAGTAGGGAAGATTGCGATGGGGGGGATTGGTTGACAGTTGGCTTAGCGACTGTCTTTGATGTTTTTCATTTTTCGAAGTGGAAGTCGAAGTCGAATTCGATGTCGATAATGCTGATGTCGTAAATAAACACACACACACACACATGATATGTAGCAATTAAAGTATGTATGTATGTATGCATGTAGATGTGTATTTATGAAAACACAAACAAAATACATATGTAAGCACGCACTGAGTGAGAGCGATAAGGCTTGACACCACAGTGATAGCCAACGGGCAGCAGCGGCAGCGTCAGCAGCAGCGGCAGCATCGGGCAGCATCGGGCAGCGTTTTTTAGAAGGGTGGATGAAGGAGAAGAGACGAAGAATTCAGCTAAGTAAATTCAACAAGAAATTGATTCTTTGATCGAAAGTAAATAAGGCGCATATAAGACAGAAAAACACGTGCATGTGCATATGTACAGTGAGACGTCGTTAAAGTGACCAGAAGAGACTTGTGTGATCTATAAACCACTAGTAGAGCTATCCATGCACATGTGCATATGTATGTATGCGTGTGTGTAACAGTTGTTAAATACACAACATACTTATGTACATACATATGTGTATATCTGTCTATCTGTCGCTCTTATCAGTTAAATATATTTATGTATGTACATTTACTTTCATATGTATACAACCTAAAAGAAAAGACATGATCTCCTCCATCATCACTTCTCTTTTTTAGTACATGCGATTAAAGACATTGTCTCGAACAGATATGTACATATATACATATGTATGTATGCATGTACATAAATTTATACATATATTTAAACTAGCTGAGAGCACAGTTTTTTATTTAAGCATTTTATCTGCTTATCAGATATGAAAAAGCCATTTTATTATTTTCAAACGGAAACAATTAAAAAACTAGCATTATTTGAAATGTTAGTTTTGTGTTCATCATATCGCGATTTGACTGTGACGATTTGACGGAAAAAGAAAACAAAAATAACTTCAATGCAAGATCTGATCTGATTGATACAGTTTAACAATTTGCATGCCATTTCAAATGCAACTAACCTATATACATAAATACATACGCACACTCACACACACACACACAGTTAAAGGCACGCAGCTGTTAATGTGCAAATGAAATTGACATTTCTCTCCATATAACATTCATGCCATTCACACACATGCATACATAGAGTTAGAGAGAGAGAGAGAGAGAGACGCATGCATAGTACGTACAATTCCATTTTTAATTTGGCCTCATTTTGCGTGCCCTTTTCGTGTTTGCTTCCTTGCTTTCCAGTTTTTAGTTCCACTCAACACACACACTCCACAAAGTCCACACGCTCCACACAATCTCCACTTACTCACGCAATTTGCAATTTCGATTATAGCTTCCAACTCGGAAACTGCAATCGATTGCATAACATTTCCATGTAACTTTGCTTCTGTCTGTATATAGTATATGTGTGTGTAGTGAGAGAGCCAAACACGTGAGCGACGAAGCAGGAGAGTTTTGCAGAAATCCATGCTTGGTTAGCTAGCCTCCGGTTTTTAATTGTCTTTGGTTTTTCGGTTTTGACAATTGCAACATTTTTATGTCACTGCCTGTAAGTATATATCTATACATGTGTATATTAGTGAGTGTTTGTGTAAGTGGAGGGCAAACCCAAATAGCAAAATGCGAAATCTGCGCGCAAACGCAACGCTCTGCATTGCGACAGTGCTGCCACCGGAGCAGTCGCAGCAGCAGCAGCAGCAGCAACAACTACAACAGCAGCAGAACGAACAATAACGAAACGTACATATATTATTATTTAATTTATATTGTGTATGAAAAAACCCTTCGACTTCGCATTCGACTTTGTGGCGGATTTGCTTTTTGTTTTTGCTTCTCTTTATTTATTTCTTGTTGGGTTTTTTTTTTTTTTTTAATGATTGTTGTGCTCCGAATTTAGCAAGGCCAAGTTGTGTTTGTTGTTGCTGCTTAATGTTTGTGAAGTTTTCTTTTATTGTATTTTATTATGTGTGGTGTTATTATTATGTATTGTGTATTTCGTGAGTCTGTTTTTGTGTGCGTGTGTGTGTGTTTTGGAGCCGGTTCGAACAACGACATGGAAAGAGGAAGCCAAGTCAAGTCGACGTCGCTGTCGCCGTCGACGTCAACGTCAACGATTGGCAATGAAACGAAACTGGCACGACGCGCTGCCAGCAGCGGCGCATGCGTTGACGCGTCCAACGCGTCTTCGCGTCATTGCTTAACATTTGCCTCTCGCTTCAACGCATGCGCGCGCCAAGCGCTTTTGCTTTTCTGCTTTACCTACGTGTTGTATGTGTATGTGTGTGTGCGCTTACCAAATATTAACAACGGACGCACAATGAAAACGACACGAAAATGTGAAATGCTTAATTCGACCTAGACCTCAATCGATGGATGGGCCAAGTTGGTCGCCCTACCTATAGCCTCGGCCCCCCTTTGTCGCTCTTCCTCTCTCGCTCACTTTCTTGTAGCCCTTGCGCACTTGCTGTTGCGCTTGTTGTTGTTACATGTTGCTTCGCAGCCTTTGGCAACATTATGTAAATAATAACGTGGCAATCGCTGCTGTCCCAGCTGCTGTATTTATTGTTGTCTGGCTGGTTCACTTTTTTTGTGTGCATTTTGATTTTGTTGTTTTTTTTTTTTTTTTCGCTTGGGGTTTTTCTTTGACGAAACTTAACGACAACGCTTAGAGACGTCGTTGAGTAGCACATGCACATATGCATGTGAGTGTGTGTGTGTGTGCATTGCGAAATGTATGCTTACAGTTAGCCAAAATGCTCAAACTCTTGCGCGCTCTCTTATGCACGCTGCTCAAATGTAGGTGTGTGTGTATGTAGCCTTATGCTTATATACATATGTTTATATACAAATATATATATGTATATACAATATGCATATGCGTATTGCCTCATTCAATCTCTACACTTTGGCGATCCTGTTCTCTGTAGCACACACACATACACATACACATATACAGAAGCTTGCATGCACACGTATATTTGCAAACGTCACGTCGCATTGTGTGCTTTATCAGTGAGTTGAATTATATTTGACTTGCAAGTTTCTGTGTATATACATATACACATATATATACATGTGTGTGTGTGTGTGCGCATTGATTACTCGCCAACTGGATGGATGACAGCAGCCAGAGACGACTTAGAAACAGTAACCAACAAAAGCAACAATATTTACAACAATTGCAACAACAATAATAATAATAATAATAATAACAACAACTGCGATTGGACCCAACGACCGACTGTCGATTGATTGAGCAACGTGCCCGTATCTCGGTCCCGCCTTCATCTCTGCCCTGATGTTGCCTTCTCCTGCCGCCAGTTGGAATTTCATGCCGTGTTCCCCACATTTCCAACCCCCTCATTAAATAGCTGACCAACTGCTTTTATTTTTGTTGTTGTTGTTGTTGTTGTTTAGGGGTAAAGCTGCTGCACTGCTGATTATGATGATGGTGGACGATGAGGAGGGTAAACAAATGATGGAGCTGCTGCTTCTGTTGCTTCTGCTGATTCTGCCTGCGTTGCCTGAGTCGCAGTCAACATCGACGTCTGACTGGGGCGCCCCATGTGTTAATTACCAAGTCAAATTTGCCTTGCGACAATTAAAACGATCGAAGTGGAGAGACGATAGAAGGGAGTGGAGAGTAGAGATTATGGAGACATGGGTATAAGGGGTAGAGAACAGACAATTGAGATTAGGGAATGGTGAGTGAGGGTTAGCAGAGTAAATGTAGAGAGTGGAGAGTGGAGAGAAAAGAGAAGGGAATAAGGAGTAGAGAGCAACGACATGAGAGTAGGGAATAGAGAATGAGGGTAAGAAGAGGATTAGCAGGGAGTAGAGAGAAGAGAGTGTAGAGTGGGAGTAGGGACAGGAAGTAGATTTAGAGGATTATTATATTACATTGAAGCATTTAAGCGATAAGGGAAGAGACAAGTGAGACAAGCACTAGAGGAAGAAGAAACTTTTCTATTACTCTAAGCAGAGTGGAAATTTTTAGCAAAATTATAGATTTATCGATTAATTCGAGCTGCGTTTGCAAAAGCTTTGCTGTTTATCGTTATTTGATTTAGAACTTGTAGAAAATGCAATTCAAGTACTTTGAAATTGATTCTCTAGATAAAAATGGCTCACATTTTAATTGATATATCTATTTACACATATAGAACTTGATTTTTCCATTATTTTCGATCTTTAGCCGCTAAATTTGTCGTTACGGCTGCTGCTGCTGCTGCTGCTGCTGGTGTTGCGTTCCAGCGAAATTTCCAGTTTTGGCAGCTACTCGTAACTAATTGCTAATGTTATTCCCCCTTCCAGTCTATATATATATATATATATATATATATATATATATATATATGTAAATCCATATAGTATATATAAGCGCCATTAGAAGCCCCTCCCCTAACCACCCTCTGCGCGCTGCCACACCCCCCAATTCCCTTTCAACTTTGTTTAGTTACCTGTTCGTGCAGGTTGTTGTTGTTGTTGCGTTTACCTTAGCAATATAAATAACACCTATAATAACTATGTATTCCTTTTCAATTCGCAGTTCGTGTATATATTTGTGTGTGTGTCGTCTGTGGACACCCGCACCCCAACCCCCACGCTCAGCCTCCTCGGCCGCCTTCTACCTGTTCCATTAGCTTTCTGCGCAGAATAAAGCACGACTCTGTTGCCCTCTCGCTCTAACGCTTACGCTCCACGCGGTGTTGCGCTTGTATTGGTGTTAGCTCATCGAGGTTATGGATATTGCGTCGTCGACGTCGGCGTCGCTGTCGCTGCTGTTGTTGTTGTTGTTGGTGTTATAAACCAGTTAGTCAGTCAGGCAGTCTTCAGCATCACACAGACGCACACCTAGCTACACGTCTTTGTGTATGTGTGTGTGTGCGAACGTGTTTACGAGACAACAACAACATTAACAATAACAACAACAACAACGGCGACAGTAAAAGGCAACAGCAGCCAAGCCAAGCCAATCCAAGCCAAGCCACAAAGGTAGCAACAACAAAATCTTACCTAACATCGTCCAATACATATTTACATAAATACAAACAAACACACACATACATATACATATACATATATTGTAATCATGTGTGATTTGTTATGCTGAAAAAAAAAAAAAAACAATCATAAAATGTCAAATTGGGAGTTGATGTGCTAAATTGAACCGGAACTTCGTTAAGCTCTCCTCACAGCAAACACAAAGCAAGAGAAAACAAAAACAAATGAAGCAGAATCAAGGCAAGGTCTTAGCAGCAATAAAAGCTCTCAGCTACACAGCAAGCGCAACATGTCTACAAAGCAAAATGTTGCCAACGGCATACGCAGACATAGACATAGACAGAGACAGACACACATGCATGCGCGCAGACTGCAAAGAAAAGTAAACTTATTTTCATTTTCAAATGAAAGGGAAATTCTCACCTAGATGAAAGATGTGGCGAGCAGCACACACACAGACAGACAGAAAACTTGTAGACTTGCCTAGTCAAAGACACATACACACGCACACACATACAGACAGGCACAGCGAATGCGTATATAGTGCCAAAAGCAAAAGCAAAAACCACAGCAGAAATAAGCAAAAGTGCCTGCCTCAGTTGGCGTTGCCGTTGCCGTCGCAGTCGCAGCGGCGCTCTGATCTATTTGTCTGCTTTTCATTGTATAGGCCGGCCACACAGCCTAAGCGTTTGCTGATTGCCGAATTGGGCACAGGGTATGCGGGCATGGCGGGCTGTACTCCTGTTTATCTTGTCTTTTGTGCGCACACATACATACACATACATATATATACATACATACATATGTATATGCAGAGCTGAATGCGCGGCCAACTTGAAGTCGTTTTTGAACACGTTTGAGCGTTGCGACGACGTCGACGTCGGCGTCGCGCTGCTCCGCTTCCACTCACAAGCGATTGCCTGTTTCCATGCGTGTTTGTGTGTGGTACTTTATGCAAGCAAAGCTTTAAGAGGCCGCAAATGATGCCGTAAGCGCGAAGTTGGTCATAACAGTCGTAAAAGTTTGCTAACTTGTTGCGCAGACTTGTTACTGACGCAGCGTTGCCAGATTGGCGGCCAACAGCTGAGACGCATTGCCTTCAATTCAATATAAAATTCACTAAAAAAAAAATAAATAATATTATTATTATTATTATTATTTTTATTATATACTACATGATTCCCCCTGATTGGAAACGTCGTGTGTAATGCGCCCTGCAAAGTGCAAGGCAATTTGCTAACTGTCTGGCAACGCTTAAAGCGCAAGCCCCGCTAGCCGCGCACGCGTTGCATACGTCCACGCTACATATGTATATATATACATATATATGTGTGTGTCTTAAGTGCCAACCAGTTTGGTTAGTTGTTGCTTTTTTCCTTAACAACGGCTGCTGGGTTCCAAAAAATTAAGTCTTGCTTTTGTTGTTTTTGTTTTTCATGCTTTTTTTTTGGCCGCGACGGCGTCTTCGTTTGCTTTGCTTTTGGGCCGTTTGCTGCTGCGCTGTGTTTGGTGTTCGTGTTCGAGTTCGACTTCGTGTTTGTATTCGTGTATGTCTTCGTGTGTGTGTGTGTATTTTTTGTTGGCTTGAACTTGAGCTCTATACATATGTAATTGGCGCTGTTGTTTGTTGGTTGTTGGCAGCTCCTCTCTCTTTCGCTCAGACGAGCTTGCGTGTGTGTGTGTTGGTTGGTTGGTTCGTTCGTTGGTTGCATAACGTGTTACAGCATCGCACGAAAATGTACATCAGCAAGAGCAACAACAACAACAACAACAATGGCAATAACAATTCAGAAAGAAAGACAGCAAGAAGAAAAAGAGAAGCAGAAAAAAAATGAAACTGATGACGACACACGCCAAGTCTGCTAAAGCGCGAGTGGGCTGGCTTGTGCACTGCTATACGAAGGGAGCGTAGTGTAGAGGGCGGGGAGAAGTCGTGCAGAGTGGAGAGTGAAGAGCGAGAGAGCTGCAAAAGGGGCAATGCCGTCGTATTGAGCAGCTGTGGTGTGTTGGAGACGCTTGCGGCGCCGTCGCAGCCGCCATGTCCGTGTGCGTGTTGTTAATGTTGCCATTGTTGTTGCGCTTGCTGTTGTTGTTGTAGTATTGGTTAATGGCTGGAAAATTACAAACACTGCATATACAGACATATATATATATATATATATATATATATATATATATATATATATATATATATATATATATATATAACAGCATTTGGCTGCCATTTATTTATTATATATACATTTTTTTTTGCAATATCATTACCATTACAAGTGGCTGCTGCTGCGGCAGCCTAAATTAATTTTAGCCGTCGGCGCAGACGTCGACGCCGGCGGCAACAGCTAGACGATCAGCAATTGAGCGAGCGCCTTTGCTTGTGCCTTTGCTATTGCTTTTGCTCTTTACTCTTTACACTCTACTTATAGGTCAAGTTAAAAGTAAAAGTATTATACGTATATATGTATGTATGTGTGTGTGTTTGCGTGCGTGAGTCTCTGCCGCTTCCTCTGCTCTGTCGTCTCCTTTGCACATTTGCCAAAGACAACGGCAAAATGTGCGCCCATTTACGCAAAGTAAGAGACAAAGAGGGAGAGCGAGAGAGAGTGTGAGCAAGAAAGACGATACGCTGGTTTATGCGAAAGCTCAGTTGATATTAATTGTTTGCTTGTTTGCCCCGTCTTATTGCAGGTTGTCAGTGATATGCAGCAGCAGCAGCAACAGCAGCATTCGGATCACATCCTGGATGCAAGCATGGATCAGCACGTAAGCGATAAGGATCTGCTTCATCAGCAGCAGCAGCAGCAGCAACATCATCAACAACAGCTGCTGCATCAGCATCATCGCTTGCATGGACATGGACCGTTAACTCGCACCATCTCACAGCCGGCACAGCGTCTAAGCCAGTTGACACAGCAACAGCAGCAGCAGCAACAACAACAACAACACCAGCAACAGCCTGGAGTCGCATCGCTGGTGACCATTATTGAGAATCTGAGCAACATATCGTTGCATCGCAAATTGGAGCGTACACAGTCGGAGCCACTGCCACCCCAGCAGCCAATGAATACATCGCGGTAAGTCGAGCAATCAAAAAGCAGTTGCAACTCAACTTGTTGCACATCGAACTGAATCCTGCCAACCAGTTGCATTGCTGTGTGTCTGAAAGAGTGTTGCGACAGAGCTGCCAGACGTACAACCAGCAATTTTCTAGCATACTGCAAAATAAAGTAAAATTTAAAATATATTACAAAGTGAAGTTCCAATTCATATACGCTCTTTTAAGTGTCAAGATATTGTGATCAATTTAAATATATATATTTAAGCAAAATCTAAGGTAACTTGGAAACCCATAAATAATTAATTTGCTAACAGCAGAGCACGTATCCTGTTGCGCGCAAGCGAACGCAACATGTTTGAGCAGCAAGCTTAAGGCGAAGTTCGGTATGATGTGAAACATAAAAGAACGTTGAGAGTGCTGGCAGAATTTTAAAGCTAAACTAGCTAAAGGAACGCACAAAATAAATGTTTATTGCAACAAGATGATCATAACAGTTAAAAGTTAATAATATATTAATATTGAAAGAATTTAAATAAGCTGCAAATTTAGCTAAAAAATTTGAACACAAAAGAAAGCTAGTTTTGGCTAGCTTTTAGCTGCTAGCTGCAGCTTGAAATTAGAATGGGCAGCACTAACAGGCAGAATGCAGGCACACGCAACATGTATGTGCTCAGTGCATCTCACTCGCACTAATTAAGAAGACGGAGACTGATCAAGTTCAATTGAACATGTTGTGTGTTTTGTAACTCGAAATAGTTGCGGCTAATTAGCAAAGCGCCATTGGAGCGAATTCAAGTGCATGTGTGTGCGTGTTTTGTGTGTTACTTAAGCAGTCGCTGTTAAACACGCTACGAGTGGGTGGCAGGCGAAAGTTGAATTTAAAAATGTAACTTATATTTGCTATAATTCTCTCTCTTTCTCTCTATTGCTCTAGCTACAAGACGGAATTGTGTCGTCCCTATGAGGAGGCTGGCGAATGCAAATACGGCGAAAAATGTCAATTCGCCCATGGCTATCACGAATTGCGTAATTTGCAGCGTCATCCCAAGTACAAGACCGAGTACTGTCGCACCTTTCACAGCGTTGGCTTCTGTCCCTATGGGCCGCGTTGTCACTTTGTGCACAATGCGGATGAGGCGCGTGCGCAGCAGCAGCAACAACAACAGCAGCAGCAACAGCAGCAGCAACAACAGCAGCAGCAGGCTGGCAAGGCGTTCCAGAAGCCAGCACAACTATCCAATAGCAACACTAACAACAACAACAACAACAGCAACAACAACACAAACATTACTCAATACTTTTTACCGCTAAGTCCGCCACTGAGCATGAGCACTGGTTCGGATCGCGAATCGCCAACCGGTTCGCTCTCGCTCTCCCCCACAAATTCGCTGACAAATTTCCCATTCCATGATGCGGCCGCCTATTTGAGTATGCCCAATGCATGCAACGGTACGGCCAATGGGCATGGCTCATCGGCCTCATCGACATCGTCGGCATGCGGTTTGACGCCCGCCACGCCGCCCGATAGCCCCAATGCGCCCATTTCGCCGGTGCATACACCTCCGCCGACTTCGCAGTCGGCGCAGCAGCAGTACGAGCGCAACAACAACAACAACAACAATAATAATAGTAATATTATCAGCAGCAAAGGTAGCAACAACAAACAGGTGCTGCAGAAGAGCATCAGTTCGCCGCTGCAACACGAGGAGGCACCACGGCTGCCGGTCTTCAATCGCTTGAGTTCCACAACGGCTGCTGCCACAATTCTAATGCAAAAATCTCAGACTATTAATCGATATCCGATCATTCCACAAGAGAATTTCTTGTAAATCGACATTTCAAATTTCAAATCAAATTCATCCCTCCACACTCTCCAGACCCTTCATTGAAACACACAACACACAGCACACACACCTCCCCCCACACCCTCTCTTTTTCTCTTTTTCTATTTTTCTCATGCTCATTCTCACTCCTACTCTCAGTCACATTCTGTTCTCTCTGTCTGTCTGTCTGTGTGTCCTCTCTGTCTGTCCTTTCGCAAATGCAAAGGCAAAGCAACGACAAAATATATATACATATACATATATATATATATGTATATCTATCCATATATGTCTATGTGTGTATATATCTTTATCAATGTGTGCATGTATGTGTGTACATATGTATTTATACATATATAACACTATGTATATCTCTATATACATATCTGTGTATCTGTATCTATATGTGTACATATATATGCAATGCTAATCTCTTTCCAAATACTGGACCCATATGAACAACCAACTACTGGACCATATAAACTACAACTACAACAACAAGACGAAGAGTAAATGAAAAAAAAAAAAAAAGAAAACAAAAAATATACGGACTGTACATTCACAAACATTTTTAACATTAATACACATACATACCCAATCCCCCCACAGTCCCTGCCCCTGGCACTGGCCCTGCATCTGCATCTGTTCCTATCTCCCCTGTTAATAGGATCGGCCCAGAGAGGGCGTTGCTGAGTGGGCGTGATTGCTGAAATACAATGTGAACGATCGATCACATATGCATTTATCGATAGATCATGTCTATCACGATATCAATTGATCGCGCTATACGCCGAGGTATCATGCGCCGTTGACTCAATCAACCCACCCAACACACACCTCCCCCCCGCCCCTCCCCCCATCCCTTTCCCCTTAATGCATAATGCACTGGTCGATTTTGTTTAATATTTATAAATGCAACAAATTCTTAGTTAAGCAACATTCACAAAGTGAGTCAGCGCCCGGTTATCGATTGCAATCGATAACACGCGGTGCTTACGCGCGTCTTCCAACATAAAATGAGAAAAAACAAACACAAAAACAGAAAAAGAAAAAAAGACAAACACCAAACACAAACAAACAAATAACACACACACACACACCCACAATGAAAGGGAATACAAAAGAAAGAAAGAAAGAAAAAATATCGAAAACTTTATTTATTACTAAATTTTATGTAATAAACCAATGTTGTGTACATATATATGTATCTATATATATACCTAAACATATGCATATGCATCTACACATATACATATATATATATATATTTATCCCCTATATATATATGTGTGTATATACATATTTATGGAGAGCTGAGCTAGCTGTATGCTCAATCGATAGCGATAACGATAGCGATAATGCGAAAATGTGTTATTCCACGAGAGTTGATTTGATATACCTCCAAAACAAAGTTTTTTGAAGTTTTTTTTTGCGCCGTAAATTTGTAATTTTTTATTTGAATTTTATTTTATTTTTAAATTTTTATTTAATTTTTTTTTGTGTAAAGAGCGAAAAAAACATAATTTATTTTTTTCATATATAAATATTTACATACAAACAATTACTGTTAATAATTTATGAAACCAACACACACAAACACACACACACATATACATTTCTTTGACCATTGATAATTTTATTTAATATGCGAGAGATGCACGTGTATATCGATATCGGTATCGATAATGACGATATCACGAATGCTCAAGCATTTGGAACGAATACATTAAATTTATGAATCATATCTAAAATATAGAGAGACATTTATATACATATATATATGAATATATATGTAATGATAGTTTATTATTTCTATTTATTTTATACACGATTTCTTCTTCTGGGTGCAGTTAAAAAATAAATTAAAAAATATAATATATATAAATATATATAGAAAGAAGATCAACTATATATACACATATATACATTTTATATATAGTGGAAAAAAAATACAAAATTAAACTACATTTGAAGTAAGCGATAAGCAGATAAACGATAAGCCGATAAGCTGTCGCATCGATAACCGAACATTATTGTTAGGCAAGTGTGTGGTTCATCGTTTATCACTTTCAACTTTTCAACAAACATTTCTATATATATATAAAAAATGAAAAAAAAAAAAAGAAATAACGAAACAAACTGAGTACAGTGTTAATTAATAATTAATAATTATGTAATAAAGTGCGTTTTATTTTTTTAATTGCTGCAATCGTTTTGCATGATACAAGAAAAAGAAACGACGTTCTTTAAGCCCTAACTTAAAAGAAATTAAATATTTAAATTAAATTATTATTTAATTTTTGTAAACATTTTTTACGAGTTGCCTTTAAAACTAGCTATACAAATACAACTATATATAGAAACATATATACATACATATATATACATATATATATATGCCGATCTACATGAACTGTAAAAAAAAAACTATAATTTAGTTTATACAAGCATAAAAAAACAACTAAAAAAGATTCACTTATTTAATTTTCCTTTATTTATTATAATTGTTTTTTTTTTTTTTTTTTAACACTATTTATGTCAAATTGAAGAAGAAGAATTAAAGAAAGAGAAAAACAACTTGAAAATGGATGTAAATCAAATTCTCAAAGTGCCTTAAAACAATAATTTTACACAAAACGAAATACTAAAAAAAATATATATAAATAAATAAAAAAAAAACAAAAAAAAAAAAAAAAAGACAAAGAGACAAAGTAAAAGCAACAAGTGCAAACAGCATATTTATTATTTATTATTATTATTATTTTATTATATTATTATATTTTGCATTATTATTTTTATATACATATATTTTTTTTTGGTACGTATTTAAATATGAAAAAGGTTCTATCTCTTATATACTTATATATATTACTATTTAATTTTTGTATGCATTTAAGTTTTGGTTCTTGAAAACAAAAACAATTTAAGCACAATTATATGCTCTTCCCTTTCGCAACGAAAACAAAAAAAAAAAACAAAAAACAAAAAAAAAAAAAAACAAAGGAAAAAAATGTAATATCCAAATTTTTTGAACGATGTCTTCCCCTTACACATTGATCGATGTCGATGTCGATAGACGATAACCGATAAAGATATCGTTCTATTGTCTTCTTCACAATGCCAGTTACATTTTTTTTTGTATAAATAAATATACATTTATTTTTCTCGTTTTTATTATTATATATAAATATATTTAACATGTACAAACAAGAACTTACGACAACGAAAAAGACAACATATTGTATCGGAAATTGATTTAAACAAAAACAAAAAAAGAAAAGAAAAACATTTCTAACTGTACTCCATGAATTTTGTTAATGTTGCAACAGTTACTTCCATTGAACACTAATTTTTGTGTGCGTATTCTTATATAGTTAATAAATTAAATTACAATTATGTAAAGTGAATATAAAAAACCATTTAGTTTATGGCGAATTTTAAGTTTCATAAGCAAGCAAAAATAAAAACCGTTATAAAAATAAAACAAATGCAAGCTTTTTAATTTTAGCTTGGGGAATGTCGATGATTATATTTTCTGTCCATAGATGGCGCCACGTTAGGCAGGCAACTGCTTTAAATCGTACTAGCATTGGGCTCGAAATAGATTTATTTTGATGGACAGATATATGACAGCATTATCGAGAAATATTCAAACGAATTAAGCCTTAAGGCTTTGGTTGGAAATTAAGGGAAAATGTTTGTGTCCATTTATTAAGCGCGCATGAAACGGAATATTTTTAGGCGCCGACTGATATTAAGTGCCGGCAACCGCTCATAGATGGCGCCACCCATACGTTCTTTACCCACAATTGCCAAAATTAAAAGTTGTAATGTATATATAAAAAAAATGAATGGTGTGTTCAAATTTATTTTGAAAATGATCAATGAAAATAATTATTAAAATTATTCAAGCTATATACAATTATCAAGCAGTATTATAGCCTAATGTATTCTATGCACTTTGGACCTTAAAAATACGCTTCTCCAGTTAAAAATATTCGTAAATACAAATTTTTTAATTTATTTTAAAGGATGTTTTTTGTTTTATTATTACTATTATTATTATTATTTTTTTTTGTTTTTGTTTTAGTTAAGTTAGGTTTTAGATTTAGAAAAAAAAAAAAAAAATATTGAATGGGGCGAATTGCACTACATACATGCATAGGGTTCAAGAACTTTTTGTGTTTAATAGTAGATCTTTGTTGTTTAGCATGCATATTGAATTAATACTTTCGTAAATTCAAATATTTGAATGGGTTTTTTATTTATTCATTTTTGTTTTTCACTTTTGTGGCAGTGATCGTAGTTTTGAGGGTTCATATTCGGGGCTTGTCGAGCGTTAGGCTTGGCTTATATATATATATATAAATATATATACATTTTTATTTTATTTTCTTGTATTTTCCTTTTAAATAATTTGGAATTATTTTGCGTTTCTTACACTTAATCTTCAACCTTCACTTAGAAACGAACTTAAGAATTACATAAATAACAAGTATGGTACAAAAAAGACTGGGCTCCTCCCTAAATGCACAGGTGTGTTCAGAGCATGTTATCAACCATAGCCGGAATTAGATAATGGGGGAAAGCCGAACTTTATTAGCAACTTTATTGTTTGTAGAGTTTTCCATGGCTTTCAATAGAAAGCTACGAATCGAAAGAGTATGCTGTAAGTAGGAGTAAAGGCGTGACATAAAGAGAGAGAGAGGGGGTAGGATAAAGACAGTTAGAGCCTCTCAACTAAGGTGCTAGGCTCAGAGGAATTTCAGCTTAAAATTCGCTTCTTTGACTCAACGGATTGATTGATGCATGCTGACACTTCGGTCGAAAACCCTTCATAACTAGTCTTGACTTAACGGACGCTGCGGCCCGCCGGCAATGGAAGTTCCGTTTCCCAATTGCCCAGCTGGACGCCCAAACTTAAGTAAACGTAATGGCACATTGAAAGTCCCACAGCCAGGATGTGCAGAGGCTACAGGATTGCAATTCAGGCTTAGGCTCAGCTTCAGCTTCAGCTGCTCACATGTGGCCCCACCAGGCAGCGCTAGCCTGATAGTAGCCATCGCCGCTCCAACTTATGAAGCTCAACGGCGGCGGTGGCGGTGTTAAGGACAACACATCGAATTCCTCCTCGTCCTCGTTGTTGTTATTGTTATTGTTGTTGTTGCTGCTGCTGCTGCTGCAGATGCAGGGCAAAGCAAAGTGTTGATGTCGTTGCTTATGATGCCGCTGCTTACAGTTTAGCCGCATCTGGCGTAGCCTGTTGCGCTTCCTCCTCGGCGCAATGCGTCGCACCAGATCCCAGCCGACGGTACCCTCTTGTTAGAAAACATTATGACTGCTTTTGGCCGCCAGGAAGGGCTTCTCCTCGTTCATCTTCTCCAGATTGCCGCTAAGTGTCGGATCTGTTGGCCGCTTTCTCTTGAAGAATCCGCACTTCCACATTCCAAACGTAAATATAGCAAGCACCAGCAGACCGCCCAGCACGGCCAACCCAATGATCCACGGAGAAAAGGGTTTCCGCTGTTGATCCAGCAGCTCGGGATAGGCGCGTGTCTCCACCTAAACCAATTAGGGAAATTAGTCATAATTCAAAATTCGAATTTAGATCTTTCTGATATTTACCAAAACATTATCATTGTTCTCCACCTGCTCAACGTGAAAGTCCTTTGGTATTTTGACCATGGCCGTGGATATGATACGAACTAGATCAACGCGCGGATATTCGGCCACCAGCGTTGAGTTCCAGAGGCGCGCTTTGAGCGTTACCTGAGCCTCGGTTTTCGCTGGCATCGCATAGAACTCGCACTGAATCTTGATGCAGTGCGCCGTGAACTTGTCGCAATTGAGCTCAACAATTTGTTGCTTCTTGCTCTTGGCGCTCGAGTCGCGTCCGTCCATGAATCGTTCGGGTCTCACGATGCGCTCGAATGTGCTGCGCGGCAGTCGATTCGCGCCCATGCCATGCTCCTCGCTAGACTTTTGCTGGCTCCAGTGCTGACTTTGGCTCTGTGCCTGGCTAAAGCTGAGCGTCTTATTCAACTGTGACAGGCGATGCGCGGGCGACTTCTTTATGGTTGCAGGCGCGATCTTGTAGGGGGCCATACGCAGATTGGCAGCCACATCGGAGGCCAGCTTCAGTGGATTGATATATTCAGGTGCCACTGTGCATTCGCCCTGTCCTGTCTCAATGCTGGGCATTTCCTCAACATATAGCAAATATTGTGTTTTGCCCTGTTCCAGATCCTTGTCATGTCCGCTCTCCAGCATCAGCGGCAGATATATAATCAGCTGCACCTTGGGCACCGCTGAGGGACCCTCGTTGAAGATGGAATAGGTGTGCACCAGCTGTGAGCCCACATCTTTTAGTTCCATGGGCGAGTCTTGCAGCGTGGAGGCGCCACTGTAAAAGCTCTGCTCTGGATTGACCCAACCACGAACTATCAGCTCCGCTCGTCGCACCACATGCACTAACACATCGACCTCGTTCAACTGTGGAAACACCAGTTTCGAGGTGGTGTTCGCAAAGATATGGAACGACATTTCCGTCTCCCTCTGCTCCAGGCTGTTCGGATCGAAGCGTATCGTCACCTGTATCATGGTGTCCCTCAGCATCGGATTGCCCAAGCTGCAGACCACCAGAGTCTCGTTGAAGCTATTGCAAGTTGCATTCGTCTGCGAAACGGAAAATCATTCAATTATTCTCGACAATTTTGGAGTCTCAAAATGTACTTACCGGCTTCTTGGTCGCTATGTAGGAGACGCTCTTCTGATGAACAATGAAGAGCTGAGCCTCATAAGCGGAATCTGCCAGATTCGTCACGTTCACTGTGATCTCTAGTTCCGTCTTGTTTCCCTGTATTAGTGCGTATTTGCCATCTGTAGACAAACAAGAGGAAAATGTTAATTATGATTGCTGTTTCCATTTTGTGCATTAGTTCAATGAAACGAACTAGTTCCAGAACACAACTATCTCAGATCCATCACATTAGCCGCAATTATTCACTTGTAGATAAGTAGCACGATCTGCAGCATTGCTGCTCGGCGCTACTTCTAGAAAGGATCTTACCAGTGTCTTTTGGAACTAGTTCTGTTCGAACTGCTGACAATGAGCACTTACCCTCGGCCGTTAGATTCGGCACCGCGACAAGTCGCAAGTCACTGTCGCATTGGTCATCATCGCCGCAATCCTTTTGGAACGTACCCTCGAACTCGATGTAGGCCTGCGTCTGATCCAGTATGGGATTGAGCCGTGTCAGTGGCGAGTCGGCCAGTTCCTGCTCTTCTAGTTTATAGTCCAGGCGGAACCGTATTGGTGTCTGGATGTCGCGCGTATTGGCCTTGATATAGCCTGTGACCCGTTGACATTCGAGACGACCGTTCGTGCGGACTCGTATCTTGTGGCTTATCACATTGCTGCGCTTGTAGTCCCTGTCGAAGTAGACGCGAGCGAACTTCTTATTGTGCTCGAAAGTCTCCGCCTCAACGGTATAGGTGAGGTTGAGCTCGTTACTCTGCTGCTCGTGGGGATCGATGCTGATGCATGCCTCGAAGGTGAAGCATGTCAGATTCGTGGAGACATCCTCGCGACAGCCGGCCCGATTCGGATCGATGTTACGCAGCTCAGTGCTGCGGTACGACGTCTGAATATTAATGATGGGTCGTGCGAACAGGACCACAACGGCTGACGGTGCACCCACCAACAGGTCCACATACGAATTGTCATCGAGATCTGTATTGGCCGCTAGCGAGATGCCAAAGTTGGTTAAGGGCTGCGGGAGATTGCGGCCCACCTCGGAGGCCTGGATGCGTTGCGATGGCTTTTCATTGAGGCCCTGAAGCGAACCCAGGTAGACATAAACAACGCCATTGCCCTCATAGGGAGCACCCACAGCCAAGTCGTCGCAGCTGTCCTTGTTGAGGTCCCCAATATTGGCCAGGGCCAGACCGAAACGACTCTCCAGGGCGCCGGTTAGACGCAGAGTCGCCTTCTTGGGCAGCATATCCTTGTCGTTCTGATAAACATAGACAGCGCCTCCGTCGTTTTTGGAGAAATAAAAGGGCGCCGCGACAATTAGATCTGGCTTCTGATCTCCATTTATGTCCGCCGTTGTCAGTTCATAGCCAAAACTCGAAGCGAACTGCTCGCCGTCTATGATCATGTGCACGGGAATGGGACTCGTATTGGCCTTGTCGAAGATAACCACCTGGCCATGGCCATTCGAGCGTGGCGCGCCAGCCGCATAAGACATCCTCTCGCCAAAATAGCGACCGCCCGTGACGGCCATGCCCAGATAACTGTACTTGTCCACAGGTGACGAGGTATCCGAGTGATCACTGTAGTACATGTTCTTATCCCGCTGCAAGTACTCGCCACCAACCTCTGTCACAAAAATGGCGCCGCGCCAAGTAAAGGGACCCGGAGTGCCAAGCACCATTGTATTGTCATCCAGCAGGGCGCCCGAGGTGCCCACCTGGCAGAAGCCGTAGTCCTCGTGTTGTCTAAATGGGTGGGTGACATTAATGAATGAATGAGTAAGCAAACCGCAAGTCGAGTCTAAACTACTGCGCAATGATCTGTTTAAATGGAAACTAAAAGGCTCTACGATCCCTAAAAGTGAAAAGAAAAACTAGAACTGAAGCCTTAGGCAAACTGGGGCTGCGATCAGTTTGTCTAAATACCATTAAATACTGAGGATTCCCCTTTAGTTGAGCTCTAATCCAGCTTTAGTTTTATAAATCTGAAGCCGAATATGCCGCTTTTACACATTCAATAACAGTGTATAATGAGTCCAGGGTCAGGCACGCGAAGCTAGCGCAATGAAAAATTGCATGTCCAAGTCCACGTCATCTCCTTAGGAGCATGTCTCATATATGCCATATAACATCACGACCCTGTTTGCACAAGGCAAGCCCCAACAGCATAATGCCTCTGTCCTTAACCATACCCTCCCCGATCCATATCGTCGTTTGCTTTGTCCTATGCGTTGACATTTAAATAAATTGAAATTTCTCCCCCTGCAACGGCGACGTCATCGCTGTCACACCTGACCAGCTAGTCCACGCTGCTCCTACCCTTGACTTGTCCTTTCCTGTCCCTGTTTGTAGTCCTCCTCCTGCCCCAACATCTACCACACACGCTGCATGCTAATTGGCCTATACTGAAGTTAGACACGCGCTGAGTTCCTTGTTTTCCGACCTCCTTCCACCATCCTCCGGCCAAGCCACGCTATGTCCGCTGAGTTTTGAAATATCTTTATACACACTTCACCTTGACACTTTTTTGTTAATGGCAGGAGGAGAGTTTATGTTATGCATGAATCGAACCTGACCATGACAAATTTACCATTCCAAATGGATTCATTTTTGGGAAATTTATGCTTTTTCCCTCTTTTACTTTATTTATTGCGTTTCCGAAAACTGAAAATAGTTTTCGTTTCCAAATTGAGTCTTATTTTACCAACAGCTAGAAACGACTTTTATAATAGCTCAAAGTCCTCTATTTTCGTTTTTTGGAGTTATCAGATCTAGTCTCTCCTCTTCTAGTCAATATCTTCCGATCTCTCATTCCATAATTAAATATATATTGATCTCTCTCAACCTACCTTTGTGTGGGACGTCCTTTGCACGGCTCGTAGACTTCGTCGAATTGCAAGTCGTTGGTCAGCACATAGCAGAGACCCTGTCCATAGCGATTCTCGCGCTGTATCGTCACATAGCGATGGGCACACACAAGGACCTGATCGGGAAATCAAATCAAGGATTCATGTTCATGTGGCTCAATCGAATCAGGTTGTGGCTGTCCTTACCTTGCTGGCTTCACCTTGGGAGCGTACAGTGACGCCCATCCATTGACCCTCTTTGATCTCGTCGCTAGATGGCGGTATCAGCTCGTCGACATCGTAGGCTGTAGATGGCGCCAGCCGGCAGCAGATAAAAAGTGCAAAAAGTAGTTTTTTTTGTTTTTGTTAGCAAATTGTGACGAAATTTTACAAAAATGTGTGTGTGTGTGTGTGCGAATGTGTGTTTGTGTGTGTCGCATCAGTTACAACAACAACATCAACAGCAACAACAACAACATCAATAACAACAATAAGAATATAGTATGCAAGAGTATGTAATTATGTATTCATATGTACAATTAGATTATTATTTGTTTGTTCATCTAAGAATATTATACAAGAAATTCGATAGATACATTCTAAGCTAAACTCAAATTTACACTATATTTACAGCGAGCGAGCAAAGGCAACAACTATTGATGCTGTTAAGCTGTTAACAGCTATTAAATAATGCGAGCAAAGAAGGAGAGTGGCAGAAACAGAGAGAGAGAGAGAGAGAGAGCGAGCGGATAAGAAGAACCAGACCTTACATACAGTGCACATGTGTAATGCGGTTGAAGCTTGAAGGGGTAAGAGTAGTGCTGCTGCTCTACTTATAGATTATGTCTGCATAAACAAATCGAGCTGTGCAGCACATGTGCAGCAGCAGCAGCAGCAGCAGCAACAGCAACAGCAGCAGCCGCAGCAACAACAATAACAACAGCAGCAAAAAGAACAGCATGAAATAGCAACAAGTGCAAACGAAATGTTCGACTAAACGAAGCATGAAAAAAAAGTTCTAAAGCACCTCTCATGCTCGTCTGCTCGACTACAAAGTGCCACGCAAAACGTTTTAGCATGATAATAATCACGAAATTCATAATCAGATGTGCAAAAGAAAAAATAAGCAAAATACAAATTAGCGCTTATTATGGCTCAATTAACAAATCAGGCATGCGAAATAAATACATTTTTAATATGTACATATGTTGTTAGTTATGATGCGTATATACCCCAGGCAGAAGCTGTGCATGCGCAGCATTTGCATGCCAGAGAGCATAACAAGACAAAACCAAAATGGAAAGCGCTGCCAACGTCGCTGTCCGCTTTTGATAGAATCACTAACCATACAACACATAGACTGGACAACTGGTACAAGTTAATGTGCACACTTATTTTTTGACATTAGAACCCCATCAACTTCGTATTTGCTCGGGTTTTTACTTTCAGGGTCGGGAGAAAAAATTTTCGGATGGCAAAATCATTCCGCTTCGAGCGCTCGACGGTGATGGTCGATTTTCAAAAAAGGCCTGACATGTGCCGCTTTTTCCCTTGCTCTCTTTCTCTTTCTGCCCTATGCTTTTTACTCTCTTCTCTCTTCTCACAAAAATATATGTATGCTGGCACAAACAGCAAGCAGCTCACAAAAATTGAAATTTCTTCTCGACGCGATCCCATTGGTTCCCTTCTGAGCGAAGGGTATACCGAATTCTTAAACGGCTTTGCCATGCTCATGCAAAATGTTAGCGTTTTCATGATTATTTGTGGAAAGGGTATGAAAGTGTTGACGTGCATAACGAATATTATTTTTCGATGACCATACACACACACATTTACACTTCCTTGCTATATGTGTAGGCATTTATGTGCCTGTGTGCAATATTCTTGCTGCCGCCTGCAGAGCACTATTAGAACCCCAGCAGTTGATTTTCGTTCGGTTGGGTAGCTGATGTGAGCATGCATACACACACACATTTACACTTCCTCGATATATGTATAGGCATTTATGTGCCTGTGTGCGATATTCTTGCTGGCTGTAGTACTACTATTAGAACCCCAGCAGTTGATTTTCGTTCGTTTCGGTAGCTGATGTGAACTTGCATACGCATACACACACACACATACACATTTACACTTCCTTGCTATATGTGTAGGCTTTTATTTGCCTGTGTGCGATACACTTGCTGCATGTAGCAATTCTATTTTCCCACCGATTGCTGTGGGTAGCTGATGTGAGCCTTTGAATTTGAATGAATGCTCTGCCTGGGGCATTTCCATGTTTCGTGCATGGGTTTCGAATATTGGGCGTGTGCCTACCTCAATTTTGAATTAAATAAATGATTTTGGGTAATTTTAGTAAAAGAAAACTGAAAATGATTCGTCGTGAATAAGAATTTTAAATTAAATAAAACATTTAACATAATACATGTATATTATTGTTATTAAAAGGAAAATATGACTACATAACGAATGCATAATTTTTGCATAAAAGGGCCATTTTACCTGTATATCTTGACATGTGAATAACATGTCCTATTTTTGCCTATAGGGTCAAATCTAATACTACATATTAAAGAACAAATGATAACTAATCAACAGGTAATACAAATTAATTGACCTTTCCTGCTATTCGAACCCAAAATACTTAATTTCAAAGTTGAGGTAGGCACACGCCCAATATTCGAAACCCATGCACGAAACATGGAAATGCCCCAGGCAGAGCATTCATTCAAATTCAAAGGCTCACATCAGCTACCCACAGCAATCGGTGGGAAAATAGAATTGCTACATGCAGCAAGTGTATCGCACACAGGCAAATAAAAGCCTACACATATAGCAAGGAAGTGTAAATGTGTATGTGTGTGTGTGTATGCGTATGCAAGTTCACATCAGCTACCGAAACGAACGAAAATCAACTGCTGGGGTTCTAATAGTAGTACTACAGCCAGCAAGAATATCGCACACAGGCACATAAATGCCTATACATATATCGAGGAAGTGTAAATGTGTGTGTGTATGCATGCTCACATCAGCTACCCAACCGAACGAAAATCAACTGCTGGGGTTCTAATAGTGCTCTGCAGGCGGCAGCAAGAATATTGCACACAGGCACATAAATGCCTACACATATAGCAAGGAAGTGTAAATGTGTGTGTGTATGGTCATCGAAAAATAATATTCGTTATGCACGTCAACACTTTCATACCCTTTCCACAAATAATCATGAAAACGCTAACATTTTGCATGAGCATGGCAAAGCCGTTTAAGAATTCGGTATACCCTTCGCTCAGAAGGGAACCAATGGGATCGCGTCGAGAAGAAATTTCAATTTTTGTGAGCTGCTTGCTGTTTGTGCCAGCATACATATATTTTTGTGAGAAGAGAGAAGAGAGTAAAAAGCATAGGGCAGAAAGAGAAAGAGAGCAAGGGAAAAAGCGGCACATGTCAGGCCTTTTTTGAAAATCGACCATCACCGTCGAGCGCTCGAAGCGGAATGATTTTGCCATCCGAAAATTTTTTCTCCCGACCCTAAAAGTAAAAACCCGAGCAAATACGAAGTTGATGGGGTTCTAATGTCAAAAAATAAGTGTGCACATTAACTTGTACCAGTTGTCCAGTCTATGTGTTGTATGGTTAGTGATAGAATGCAGCCGTGACAGAGCAGTCGCGCAGCAGCAGCGACGTCGACATTGGAGTTTTAAATGTACTAATACACGCACACATCCGCAATAGAAGTTAGGAAATAGAGAGAGGGAGGGAGAGAGAGAGTGAGTGGAGAGTGGAAGAGTGGGATAGTGGAAAAGCGTTAATATGTGTGAAACGTAACGAAATTGATTTAAAATGCATTTTAAAGCATCAAAGTGTTGAAATATGATAAATGATTATTACAGTATGCCCGCAGCGCTAACAGCACGAAAGGCAGAGAGAGCAAGAGAGCGCTCGAAAGAGAGTGGTGATTGACTGAGGAGAGCTGAGCGAGGAACGTTTCGTTTATCATTTATGTTTTCGAATTGCTTGTTAGCGCCTTTGACTGGCTTTTTTTGGGGCGTGGGCTGTCCTGGCAGCAGCTTTGACGGGTTTGACGCGTTTTAAAACGCGCAAAGTGAAAGTCGCGCACTGCAGCTGACAAAAATTAAGCGCGTGGGCCGCAGGCGCAGCTGCAGCTAGTTTTGCCATAGCTGTACATGTGCTTACATACGTATGTACCTACATGCGTCTGTTTGTGTGTGTGTCTCTCTCTCTCCTCTCTACATATTTATTATTGTCCCAGTCCTAGTGAACTTTGCACTTTGCGGCGCGTTTTTGACATTGACAGTGGGCGGCGTTGGCGTCGGCAGCGTTGGCCATTTGCTCAGCCCATGCTATGGGTGGTATTTGAGTCAACATTTTTTAGACGCTTGTCGCCCAAGAATTCTTACATGCCACACAAATTTCGCGTTGTGCCACAGCTATTTTTATGCATGGCAGTTTGTTCTCGTTTCGCTCCTGCTGCTGCTTCTTTTGCATTTTGTAAAATTTGTCACGTTCGGCAGCGGCAGCGGCAGCGACTGAGGCAGCAGCAGTGGCAGCGGCAGCAACACGCTCTGATTGCCGCGCGTTACCAATAGCAAAGGCCAGAAATAATAACAGCAATAGCAGCAGTAATAGTGCTGGGGAGTGCTCTACCAGCACATACCCTGTACATTCGACTTCAAATGTTGCAGAAGGCTGCTGCACGCAATTGTTAAAGTCCAACATACCCCGTTTACCATGCTTACAGAGTATAGCAACTGCAAAACGGGCACAGATGCCGCCATCGCTGTCAGCGCTGCGCAAACATTTGGAATGCGAACGGCACATTAAGAGTCTCGCTACCGTCAGAGCACCAGAGGACACGGGCAGGGGCAGTGCGGAGGGGACAGAGGCCCCCATACACAGCTGTTGCAGCAAATGCATTTACATCACAATATTTAAATAATTTGGAGCTGAGTAAATATAATTAATGCTAAATGAGTCGCCAATTGGTGTATGGCTCCGCTCCCGCGCACTCACTCCCCAAGCAAAAGCAAGCAATAAGAGGTGAATGCTAAATACCCTATAATGTATGTAAATGGTCTTGATATTGAAAATGAAATCCTAAACCCTAAATATATCAAATATTCTTCATTTCGTATGCATCTACTCGACTGTAAATATATTGCATACATATATTATATAAATTATATAGTCTATATACCCTCTACACTATATAGTCTGGTATACTCTTTGGTGGGTTATATATGTAGATTTAACACTTCGCAGCTGTCAAGCAATTTCGGCATGAAACAGGGGAAATGCCCAACAAGTGATGAAATAAATACATACATATATTGAGAAGCTGTTCGCTAGAAAATAACCGTGATGAAAAGAGAGAGAGAGAGCGGGAGAGAGCATAAGCTGGGTGATTATCGAGAAGTACTACAACATTCCAGTAATGCAAAAATGGTATAGCAAAAAAAAAAAAAAATAAATAAATAAATAAATAAATAAATAAATAAAATAAAAATACTATTTAGCATCAACGCAAATGTTATGCAAATGAAAATCAAATAATATTGAGTTTGATTAACTAGTGTATACCCTGTAACTTCTGCTCCACAAGAAATCATATGCATTCGACTTACAGAAACTGCTTTTGTCTATCGCTATTTATCGATATTTGTATGTAATATCAATAGGTTTGGCTGGTACACTATATCTACCCGCAATTGAATTATCGAACTTTCGAGGGTATTTCCTTATCGGCCAGTATTCCCTGCACAACTCGGAAATTTTTGATTTCTTAATTTACTTTCAAGATAAAATGAAATTTAATTCCCAAATAAATCCATAAGAAACAAGTTCCGAACAATATTTATGAGTCTCCAGAGTGAGACGATAAGGTTACCAAGAATTTAGTAGAATCAAGCAAGAGTTGACGGAAGTATTACGTCTATGATTTGAGATGAGCATCAGTTGGTTGTACTAAAAATTAGCTAGTAAAAGTCGATATATTGGGGCATGTCGAACGGCCAGCGAGTTCTTGGCTTAGATCGAAGCGAAACTAGCCCTAAAGCTAAACGCGAAAATTCCAAAGCGGACTTTAACCTACGATCAAGCGCGCGTTCCACTAGCTCCACAAGTTCGCACAATGCTGGTGCCGATGATAAATGAACATTGAACTAGTTAATTACGAAATGTGTCAACTAAATTGCTGGTAATAGTTACAAGTGGGTTGTAAATCAATATGCATATTTGTAGTTAATCATATGTCGTTTACTGGTATTATTTATAGTCCATATAGGATATAGGTATGTATATCTTTACATATATATGTTTATTAATATTATTATTATTATTACATGCAACATATGTAAATAGAAAATGGCGGCCCACCCAAAATAAATGCCGTTAGTTGTATTTTGTTTGACATGCGTGACTGTATATTGATCGATAAGTTATCGCTGATTTATATACATCTTGAGTGTGTGAGTGTGGCTGTGTGTGCTTGTGCTTATCGATAGTAAATGTTTAACGCATGGTAAGTTATCGTTGCACTTTGAGTAATTAATCGATATAGTTAGATATATCCACGTACAGATATACTATATACATATATATATATATTTTTGTTTTGGTTAAATGTGAAAAATCAATCAAAGCAAATGCAAATCAAGAACAATGTGTTTTATAAACAATTAAATGAAATGCTCAAAGTGTATATTAGTTTTTACTGTTTTTTTTTTGTTGTCAAAATAATTTATTTCTTTGTATGTGTGGGCAAAAACAACAACAAATAAAGCACCCATACCACTTACTAGGTTCATAAGCTCCGCCAGATGCTAAATGATAAATTCGTTTGATATTTTATTTTTTCGATTTTAATTTGAAAAATATCGAAAATAGTTTTGTCAATAATTTTGGTTGAGAGTTTTTTTTTTTTTTTGGGAGATAGGTATATGAGTTTCCATATGCGCACCGAATATACATATTGTATGCATACATACATATATATATATATGTAAAGTTCATAGATATATATATATGTGTGTGTGGTTTTAGGGAGGTTTACGTAAGGAAAGAGAACGAAAACAAAAAATAAAGAAAGAAAAGAAAATTAAAAAACGCAAATAAATATTTTATTGGTGATTGAATAAAAACAAATCAAATGTCACTAAAATACTAGAACTATACAGTAAAAAATTATAAACTATAGCTATACATATATGTATATATAATATATATATACATACATATATATAAATTACTAAAGACATAGAGAATGTTAAAAATGTTTTTAGTCACATCGTATTTCTTTTTTACATGGAATTTTATATACACATACAAGAAGCTAAACCTAACAATAAGATAGATCTATGTAATATGATCCGAGACTAACATTTTACGCTCAGTGTTAGCTCTGACAGATAAGTTAGTCACATGGCATTTGGATTTAAGACAAAAGCTGACTGAACCTTAACTTTAGACTTGTTTCTGGTTAGTTTCGCCCTAGGTTTAATAGATGCTCTGATTAATATAGTTCCCTTATCAGATATTATTATAGCAAAAACCTTCACCTCCATAGCATGAATTATGTCCTATCATCATTTTCCATTAGTTTTTTGATTCGAGACTTTTTTTTTTTTTTTTTGTGCTCAAAGTGAACTCTAGACATAAGCTAATCATAAATTATATACGTAAGTTTAACAACTAATTATCTAGGTAAATATATATTTTGACTCTAGTACTGCTATTGAGTTGGAGCTTTACTTACATCGTCGTCCATCCGTTATGACCTGTTCGCAATCGTTGTAGTCCATGGTAATCGGGCACATGTATAAAGCACCCGATTGTGTGGTATTTGGCTGTTTATTTCGATCCAGTGGAGCGCCTACGAGTAAGCTGTAAGTAGAAGAATAAGAGCGAAACATATAATAGAGTCTTTCAATCAAAAATAACCGCAAGAAACTTTATTAGCTAGGAGGCCAGCACGATCACACGATCGATATTAATCGCCATCGATCGGCTAACGGTATAATGTGTGTTTGCGGTTTTGAAGATACATATGCTGCGATAAAGCAGAAAGACAGCCAGACTTTGCTTTGTGGTTCGTATTGCTCAGGTGTCACAGGAGTTCAATTGAACCCAAGGAGGGTTGGGGAGCGACGACTGAACGGGGGCTTCAGAAGAGGAAGCGAGAAGACATTTGGTCAGCTAACAATCAAATCGATTTTATAGGTGGAACCAGTTCAATGCACCTTTTTTTTCTACTCTATGCGCATGCAGGGGCTTGCCAAAATGTAATTACATTAGAAATAAACCTCGAAGCGCAGTCTCGACACCTGAGCTGAGTCTGAGGTATAATCGAAAAAGAAGGAGTAAAGGGGGGAGTTGATGTCTTGAATTGGGCGCGTCAACACGAAAAGATGTTGCAAATGAGCTAGACAGGCAGCCAGATAGCCAGGCCAAAGAGTCTTAGCGAAAACAACATTTCAAGTACTTTATTGGGCAGTGCCCGATAAGCTGATACTCTGTAGTTAGCGCTGTGCCAAGCATTAATAATATTTTGTATAATTGACTGTAGCAAATTTCATATTTTCTATTTCCTTAAAAGTTAACGGTTATACTTAATTCTGGTTTAAAAAATCGATATTTATCGACAGTTACAAAGCTATATATATATCGATATTACAAGAGTTATCAAAATCTTATATACTGCTTGTTTCTTGCCTACTAGAATTCAGAGCAAGCCTTTCCGTGTGACCCATTTGAATGAACTTAGGGTATTATTTGGTAAGCAAATGCTGCTTCACCCACGTAGCACAGTGTAAACACGCAACTTCATTATCCTCCAGCGGCAGCAGCGGCAATTGCGATTTTATGGTGGCCATTAAGTGCGGCACCTAGGCACCTACACGTTACCACATGCCACATACTGCATGTTGCGTCTTTAAGTGCCCCAAGCCCAACTGCAACAACAACAACAACAACAACTGGAGACAAGTTAAAGTTGAGGGCAGGTCCAAGTCATTTGCTGTTTGTCGCCTACCAATTGACACTTGGCCCGCACATTACCCAACACTGGCCTCTAGTTTTTACTCTTTTCCCCCAGTTTTTACGATGTGGCTTTAAATGTTTTTCTTTTTTTGTAGCTGAAGCCGCTTTCACAATGGTTAAGTGGCTTTGCGAACTAGTTCTTAGTTGCCCAATTAAGTGTTGTAAGAAAAGTCCAAGCCATAAGAAAGTTTTGGCTGCAAAAGCCAAACACATTTGAACTTGAAAGAAACGAAATAATGTGCAAAAGTAAACAAGCATCGCACAACTCAGCGAACACTCTCGTCTGCTTTGGTTGGGCAATAAAAAGCTGAGAACTTGTTCTCGAGCTACAAAATTTATGAACTACTCGTCGGTGCCATCAGTGCGATCGTAATAGCTTTTGAATATCTTAATGCACACCCACTGCACCATCAAAGTGAGCCCAGGCAGTCAATAACTGGCCAGACCTGATTCAAACACTTTCAGACAGGACTGGACGAGACTTGCCTGCGTTCATCTGCTCTGCATGGCCATGGCCACTGCCAACACTAGTTGCTGTCGTGCGACACTATGCAACACTGCAGATTGCATTCTCATGCCGCTTTTTATAGCCTCCGCGTGTCACGTTTGTGTAAATCGACCACATCCGCTCTCCTCATGCCATTCTCGCACCATGATCAGGCAGGAGGCCTTTTAGCTCTTTGCTGGGTCTCGGCGTTTTTTTTTTTTGGGGTCGCGGCCAGTTGGCTGCTCATTTAGCATGTTTAGTTCCATGTCAACTTGCGAGATTTGGTAATGAAACGTTGAACAAAATGTATAACAAAAACATAAACATGTGCTATCAGTGCGGCCATGCACGACTGCTCGATGACCTGCAATCGGTTTGTGCATGTTACTTGAGTATGTGTAGGGTTTGTTTTAATGGTAGAAGATATGAGCTTTATAAAATAATTATAATAGTATTAATAGATAACTACATATATCTTCTACAGAACCTATATGCGTCCATGCATTAAAATTATTGATTCTAGCTTTTATATATTCTATGTTTCATTTGCAATCGATTGAACGCACCAAAAGTTTGAGCTCCTTTGGTCGTTAATGGATATATAGAAATGGAAATTAATGTCAAATTTTAATATACCAAACTTAAATTACAAATGATTTCTCAGGTACATCTGACAGGGTATACCAAAACCTAAACTAAAGAGCAAAACAAGACAACAACAAATATCCAGCTTTCACATTAACAAACAAGGGAAACAAACAAACAAGAAGAAGAGCCAAATGACGACGACAAATCTGAGTCTTGTTTGCCTGGTAGAACATAAATCTGTGCATAGAACGCCGACAATCCATAAATCTTGAGCCGCTGCAGTCGAGTATTCCCCAAACCACAACTCGGAGTCCATAAAACTGTATTTAATGTTGCTGGAATTTTTAAAATTTGATAAACTGGCAAAGTTCTCTGTGCTTTTTATGTTTGATATGAAACGAGATGAAGAAAAGGCAAGAGAGAGAGAGAGAGAGAGAGAGAGAGAGAGTGAGAGATGGATAGAGATGGATGCTGATTTAATGCCACTTGGCACTTAGCTTATCAGTTAGTGCAGCTCTCGTTCAGAATGAAAGATAGATATAGATTGGGGGTGGGTTGGGGGCTTGGCTGTTCATTGAGTATTCGGATGCACCGCATATGATGTTCGATTGGTCTACAGCCAAATCAATTATTGTCGAACTGCACTTGGCTCCACTTGGAGCTTCTAAATGCAATTAAAACGTGCCCCACTCTCGCCTCACACTCGACTCGACTCGTCGAATGCATTTAATTAAATTTAAGCATTAATTGGCGCATAAATGCGACGCGCGTGTCGCTTCAATTGCCGCAGCAAAACGGAACCAATGCCTCGACGCGACTTCATGGAAAACCCTTTCAAGTGGCATTCGGTCAGGGCAATCAAGATGCCACGCCCACCCTCTGAACGCCCTCTACACCCGTTTAACCCACTTGAAGCGGTTGTGAGTCTGGGAGTCGCAGCGGGTTGCCCGCAGCTTAAAGATCTCATAGAAATTTAATTGCATTCATTTGGGAATTATATTTATAATTGAAGATTGGTATTGAATGTCATGCAAAAATAAGGGGAGTCAGTTGAGTGATGTGCAAATGGAACCAGTTCACAGCTGTCAGCAGATAATACGCACTAAAGTCTAACTTAATTGTATAGTCTCAGAAAAGTGTCTCAAATATGCAACTGATTCTGAACTGAAAGGAACGAATTTTATTTCATTTCATTCAATTTGTATAGTCTTAGAAAAGTGCTTTCATAAATTATCTCTAACCAAGATGGAACCAGTTCTGAACTGAAAAGAACTAATTCTACAAAGTTAGTCTCAAAATATAACTTCTTTCGGCTAAAAAACTTTTTAAATTAAATGAATAAAATGAAATCAATCTTTGTGAAATATGTTGCGAGACATTAAAAAATTCATTGAAGTATTAATATCGTGAATTAAATTTTAAGTTCTACTGGACCATCTCTGGACTGTCGCTTATCAAACTCTAATTTAGAGCATTTCATACTCTGTAATTGTTGAATATAAGCAAGATGAGTGGATGCTTACGGCAGTGGTAGAAAGCTTTTCGCTTTAATATAGCTAATGGAATATTTGATAATTGAATTTGATAAGTCCATATAATCGATTGCCTCTTCTCCATCATTATCAATCATCAACCACGAACTAGTTCATAGAGCTTTCAAGCAGAACTCAGCCAAATGGAAGCAATTCGAATGCGATTTCTTTCGATTTCCGTCCAGCTGAATAAGTTTGTTGTCTTTCGAGCTGCCCCAACATCGGCCGGAGTCACAGAGCTATTCCTGTTTACAGCTGTGTTTGTTTTTAGCGGCTGCTGCTGCTGCTTCTTCTTCGTCTTCTCCACTTCTTCAATAATACTCTGTTTTATTTGGATCTTTTTTTTTTTTTTTTGGGAGTCATTGGTTGGTTTTGTTTGTGCGGCTTATTAGTCATCATTATCACAAGTGTTCCCAAGTGCCCTCTTGGCTGCCCTACCCCCATCTTTCTCCCTCTGCCACTGTCACTGCCTCTGCGTCCCCTCACACTCCATCATTCTCTTGCTAGCGACTGTGTTGCAGCATGATTGTTTGCCGCACCCCTTCAACGAAATTCCGAATACATACTCTTTATAATATTTATTATCATTTGTCTGCTGCCACAAGAATTTCATTTTACTTCATTTTCGAGTCTTTGGATTTCTTTGTTTGCAATAGTTTCCACAGCTCCCCTACCGTCGCCGCCGCCGCCGCCGCCTGCTCGACTCCGTTTCACCCCCAGCTAATCCCCTTTTGTTGCCCCTGCTCGGGTTTATATAAATATTTATGCTTGAATTGGAGACAACAAGAATGCTAACATCGGCTGTCTCCGCCCCACTCTAATAGTCTCATCATCTTCTTGCGCAGTTAGTGCTCGCCCTTAGGGCAATGTGGTCCATCGATTTATGAATGGAATTTCCGTCAAATACTACTTGGAAACAAATGCTCACTCATTGATCGTTTCGTTCTATTCTATTCGATGACGCAGAGAAGATATGCTAGATAGTGGTTCGCTTGTGAATCACTCGTTTGCAATTTCTAGTAGTTAGAATTTGGAAAAGAAACCTTTCATTTTATATAAATAGTACTAAATACTATTCAAAACGAACTATAATTATGGATAATTGCTGCTAATGATTCAATATGATTTCAGCAAAATTTTCGATTGATTTTTATCTGTTGGATAAACTTGCTGCTGATGTACTAATTATTCAACCTAAAATTTAATTTTGGTAGTTTTAGTTCCAAAAATTGTTTGGATTAGTTTCTATAGATATAGATATATAGATACATATATCTCTTGTATTTCTTTTATTGTTTTCCACAATATTTCCAGTATAATATCTTTCCAGAGCTCCATCTATCTATCTTCAAATCATTTCATATGCACTCAAATCAAATATTTGTTAGCCTTCAATCGTGACAAACGCCTCAAGTCAATCACACATATTCTCACACTCATCCACATCGGATGGCAATTGCCAATACGAGTAGTTAGCAGGAATTAGAAATCCTGTTGAGTTGTGCGTAATTATGGCCACGGGCCAATAAGACTTGGCCACGTTCGTGCGACTTGTGTATGGATTGTTTTCCCTTGACAATGGATCAAACAGCAGGTAAATTGAGTGACGATTCCATTGAACTCACGGCAGGCAGACCAGCAGGCAGGAAGAGCCAGGCAGCAGCAGTAAACGCCTGCGGGCACTTCCTGCTGGCAGGATTCAGTGTCGCAGCCGGCTTCTTAAGTAAGTTATCTAGGATCCTACCTGGCAACTGCTTGTTACCTGTCAGATCGAACGCGGCGATATGATGGTCTCTGGTGTCATTTACCTGCAGCTGCCGATGCCGACATCTCCTTTCTCTTGGCGCAGTCCTGCCAGCAGAAGCAGCAGAAAAAAGGCAAATTGGAAGATAACTGCAGTGTTTGGTCTAGCAAAAGTTACGCATATCTAGAACTAGACGAGCAACAATAGGACTAAGCTCGACTTAGCAATACCCTTTTCAAGTGCATAGCACTTTCATCATGATTTCACCAATTGAAGAAGCGCCTTGAAAGCTATTGCTGCTAGATGAGAGCTAATATTTGAAATCTAAACAATTTGTTCGTAATATAATATAAATAATATTAATTTGGAGAAGAGAGAAATAGAGACGGAGAGAGTAAGTGGTAGATCCAATGCTCAACAAATATTCATATAAATATTTGTTTACAGAGCCTGTCATACACAATTTCATAACTTCATTATGATGGCTTTCCATGTGACACATTTTGCAGCTGGTACGGGGCATGCAGTCAATAGAAAAACACACACACAAAATTCAAGTGGCCAAGTGGCTAATTCAATTTGCGCCTTAAGATGACGCCAATGAGCAGACCCCTCTTCACCTAACACTTACTCCGAACAATGTATTTGAATGAGGATTTGAGTGCGAGTGTGAATGTGAATGTGGCCGCTGAGTGACAGACTCGAATGTCCAATGTCAAAGTCGCGTTTGAAACTTTTCGGGCATAGACGACTAGATGAAGAATCGAATGTAGAGCATAAGACAATTAATAAGACAGTTGATATTTAAAGTTTCAAGTTTCTTATAAATACAAAGCTTGAGATATTACATTGAAAATTTCCAAGTACAGGGTATGTGCAGGTCGGCTTGGGCGCATGTAAAAAACGCAAAGCGACAAAAACAGAAACCAACAAAAGTTGACATTAATTCCTAAGAGATTTGTCAAAAAATTTGCCTCGTCCAGTAATTCAATAAATTTGTTGTAGTTTTTATACCCTGAACCCATTGAAAATGGGAATTCAGGGTATAATGGTCTTGTGAAAGTGTATGTAACAGGCAGAAGGGGACGTATGTATATTCTTGATCAGCACAAAAAAAATAAGTTCATATAGAGCTGTTCGTCCGCCCGTCCGTCCCACGGCAGCAACTGCGCGGTTAGCAGATGCGTGAGTAAAGAAGAAGAGTATTAGTTTTGCAGGGTTTAGGGTATCTCGTAGTCGAGCCGTCTTGACTAGAGCCTTCTTACTTGATTTTCTTCTGGCTTTGGTTTTTGAATATTTGTTGTTTCTTTGGGATCAAGTTAAAATTCAAGACAGGCAGCGGCGAATGCGCATAATTTGAAGGGATTTTGGTTAAGTCATTCATTCGAGTGTGTGTGTGTGTGACAGGGTTGTGGCTTGGCCCTCGCCGTGGGGTGGGGTTGTCAAGGTGTCAACGCATCATGGCTATAAAAAGATATTGGCCCACACCCAAAAAAAGCCAAAAATCATGAAGTCATAGGGCAAGAGACATGGCTCTTTAGGCTAGCTCATTAACTTTTTTTGGGAAAAACATTTTTTTTATTAATTTTTTCATGCATTTTGCACAACATTTTTCTAGCTTGAAGGGAATAGATAGAGGCGTTGCTGGTTTTATGTCTTCATTTGAGTTGGCCAAATGCGCATACAGCACGCGCTTCCGGCCAAGTTTTCGGCCAGAAGGAACAACAATAATGTGTCCATTATGTTGGCCAACAGAACAAAAAATGCGATAGATAACTAAAAGGGATATATTAGTAATATGAGAAAATCTGAATACTCTACATAGGTTTCATCTAATAAAATTACATATTCTTCAGATTTCTAGCTATATATGATATCTTTAATAATATTATATTGTTGGATTATTATACATGTTATTTTACTCCAAGACTTATAGACTTATGTTAGAAATATAAGCTATATATATTTTATTCAGTTACTATATGATATAGCACTCTACATATAGGGTTTAACTATAGAACAGCCGATGTATCTATGTAGCTATGTATCTCTTACTATTTGTTTACATCACATTAACTGTCGCTAAATAAAATTGATTACCAACGAGTCGTAAGCTCTGGTAGGGTATTATACAAAAAACTGTAGACAAGGCAAACGACGTCAGCAAGTTCTATTTATGCTTTCATGTATTCATTTATATGTTATGTATGGGATGTTAATGGCGCCGACAAGAAGTGTGGAAAATTACATAAAAAAGCTGCTTGGAAAGCGACACAGAGATAGAGAGTGGGAGAGGAAAAGGGACGGAGAGAGAGAGAGAGAGAGAGAGAGAGGTTGGGAAAGAGACTAGGAAAAGCCCCGATTATGTGCGTCGCATATCGAGCAAAATTTGGAATACGCTTAACGGTAGCCCGGCCTCGCTCCAGTTAACCAACTTTGGGGTCATAATTTACGGCTCATTAATGTGGTCAACGAAATGAGAAATTGATGCGCGCTGCACAGCAGGAAATGCAATCGAAAAGACAGACAGCCAGCCAAACAGAGAGAGAGAGAGAGACAGGGAGAGACAGTGGGGTAGATAGAGCAGCGGCCAGTTGAACGTGGCACAAATGTTGGCTGTCAGCTTAGCCAACAGCTTTCTGAGCCGATCGGCCCACGTGGCATCGGCGTCGCTCCAAATTTGAGCTGCCAGCTTGCAGCTGATAAGATTACACGGAAGTGAACAACAAAAATAAGAGGCGAGAAAAATGCTCAACTGACTTTCAGAATACTAACTGAGTATCGGCTGGACACGACTGCCAGATACTCTGTGTTTAAAACACAATTAACAGAAGATGTGGAAGAAAGTTTAATTAAAATATATTCGCTAAACAAAATATTAAAATGATTATAGTTATCGATTGATCGATAATAGCTATGATTTATGGGTGAAGTTAATCGAAAAGTGAAATTGCTTGCAACATCTGTCAATCAAATGACGATATTTCGTGTCACGCGCTCATCTCTATCAGTGACTCTATGACCGCTTGTATGGCCATTTATCAGCTGCTTATTCGAAGCATTCGAGCGTCAAATTGCTACCAGCTGTTGAGCCATCCAGCAGCTTATGCCCAAAGTTCCTCTGCACCGACCACGCCCCCCCTCAGACCAATTCCCCGTTCCGCCCAAGGCAACGTAATAAAGTAGCACACATTGCGGGTTTTCAGCTTATCGCCGTAGCAGAAGCCACCACAACAACAACAAACTAAACAAGGGAAAACAAGCGCAACAACAAATTGTTTTCCATTTTCGTTTCCATTTCCATTACGAAAATTGATGGCAAGGTCAAGCGCGTGGTTCAACGCGTAGTGCGCAGGCGCAGCCACAGTCACAGCCAACTTCATGTCTGCCTTTCTCTGTCACGCTCTTCTCTTGCTTTTGACATAAATTGTTTAACCAGCTACACTTTGGTGTCGTCTTTAGGCCTTTCGACATGGGTATTATAATTTTACTATAAGTTATGCTCATATAGAGCATATATCTTTCTGATCCGTATTAGCTGGCTGAAAACGTTTTTAGGCTAAAACATCTTCAGTATTTGCTCACTCATCTGGCTAAATTATATAGCTGTCATAGAAAAGATCGAGCTGGAATAAAGCTGTTCTATATAGAAATTATTTGACAAGTCTTTAATCTTAATTAAGTCTTATCTGTAGAAATGAAGAATGCCGCACTGTGGCATTTTGTACGGTAGAGCATTTGATATTCGGTTTATATTCGCCACTTTCGCTCCCTCTCTCTCTCTCTCTCTCTCTCTCCATCCCTCTCTCATTCCCCGTCACCAACTTTGTGTTTTGTTGTTTGCCGCCAACAATGTTGCGACGTTTGAAAGATCGATGACATGGATCATCATCAACGTTTGAACCCTTGCGGTCGCAGTGCAAGTGTGTGTATATGTGTATGTTTGTTTGTATGTATATTAGGAGAGAAGAATGAGGGAGAGAGAGAGAGAAGTTTTGTTTGTGTGTGTGTGTGTTGCGTAAGAGTGTGGGTCGCCATGTTCATTCAAAGCGAATGCAAATGATGGCCAAAGACCATAAATTATATATCGAAATGCTTGTTAAGCGTCGTACAGCTCTGAAGACTGTGCACTCGAAGATGTTAGGTTAGGTTGGAGACAATAAATTCAAATGCCGACAATAGCACAATAGATTGGGAATTAACTTTTAGTAGGGCTAGGTTAAATGGGTTGCCCTAAAACAACATGAATTATTATAGTATGTGAAATGTATTTTAAAGTTGGGTTCAAGATATTTGATTATAGGACTTGAGCTATACTTTATATATATGTCGGAGAAGGCTCGGATTCCATATTTTCTCTTCTTAATTCGACACGCTATATCACGAATTCCCTGTAATCTACTTAGTTCTCTTTGCGTTGAATTTCTTGAATGTTCTGCATCAAAAATTCAAATCGTCATAGACCTGCCAACTCGGTCGTTTCTTAATAACCAGGGACTACGTGCAGCAATAGTCAATTTGAGTATCTCAAGAATGGTCCTACCAACTTAGGAAACTACTTCGATATCTACTCTAACAATATCAAGGCACGATTATAATCGCGCAACGACATATACTTATTTATATATCTATATTCAGCTATATCCAATCCAGCTATTAGTATAATCCTTTCCAGCACATCTTTTCCTCTTTCGTCTCTCCTCTCTCCTACTACAATCTATATTCATGGAAACCAATGAAATGCACAGGTTCGCAACTTCTACGAAAAAGTCAACGCATATTGTGAAACTTAAACCTATTCCCCTAGAGAACTATTTCCACTTATATTTCGGATACCTGTTGTTCAGCTCGCTATGGAAATTACCAAATCGACAAGGTCAAACCTGCAGCACCTTAGGGTTGCTTTTATTTTTCTTTTCATTTTATTTTCAAAATACCTTTGCGCAGCTATTGTTTGCTCTTGAGGGTTGGGCCAGGCGACCAATCGACCAGGCGGTGGGTTAGGTCAGGCCAAATTGGGAAGATGGGCCAAATGAAGTGTGTGTCGAAACGATGGTTGGAATACTGACGTTAATGATGGCATAAAATCGTCTGACGACAATGAGACAACGACAATAAAAATCGTAAAACACGCCTTGGTCTCTGCATCAGGCAGAGACTGAGCTGTGAGTATTTGTTTTATGGTCTCTTTGAACTTGCTGTAAAAGATGGATGATAGTTGAGAAAGACAGAGAGAGTAAGAGAAAGAGAGAGAGAGAGAAAGATAGATAGCGCACAAAACTAGTTGGGCAAGTCATTGGCATATTTAAACATAATTTGGTATTTTTATTATCCTTTTATGCCAGCACAAGTCGCCGCTTGGAGACAATGACAGCTAATAGCCCGAGCCTGAGCCCGAACCCAAGCGTTAAGTGGGCGCTCGACCGGGGACTAAGCTACAAATCGTACGAGGGATCGATTGTGTACAATTCTTCCTCTCTCTATCTCAGTTTCTCTGTCGCTCTCAGCGTGTGGGTAAACAAAAACACCGTGCAGGTAAATTACAAAAGGATACGAAACGTGCGCATAAATAAACAGAGTTCGAGAAGTCTAGAGCTCAAGAGAGAGAGAGAGAGAGAGAGAGAGAGGGAGAGGAGGAGGAGGAGAAGAACGAATACGGCCTGGCTTTTGTTTTGTTTTTGAGTTTCGGTTTCGGTTCTTGAATTTGAAAGGAATTGGCATTGGGCCCGCTGGCTAACATGACCATGCCACACAAGTTGCAGCAACGCGCAGCAGGTAATGCCCCATGCCACATGCCTCAGCAGTGCGGGTTGGAGCTCTACAAGTTGAGGCGGGGGCGTGCTCTATAGAAATTGATAGGCGTCACTGTCCAGCCTGCCCAATGCATATTATTTTTTGGTTCATCCACACACACACACACACACAGCTCTCTGGGTGTTAAGAGTTCAGCTCCAGAGCGAGTTTGAAGAGCCACTTGGAAGAAGTGTGAGAGAGATGCTAGACAGAATATACATATGCAAAATCGTAGCAAGATTGGATTACTTCTTATGCGGTCGAGATATATGAGGCAAATGCCTTACATATCACTATAGTAGGTATTCGAGGATTTCTAAAACTTTAATAGTAAAATTACTAAAACTCAAATAGCATAGATTGCCAATATCACAAAAATTGTATTTGGCTTATATTTTTGTAGAAGCGCTGAACCTGGTATGGTTGATTGGCGTTAACTAATCCAATAGCAAAATGAGAAATGAGAGACTGGTTTGTAATAAAAATATTATTATTTACCTATTGAAAAAAAAAAATATGCGTGATAAGATATGTAATGTATGTGTATGTATGTGATATGTGTAAGTCTTTAACGTACGTAGAGAGATACGAGACGCCAAGAGTGAAGCAAATTAAGTATGATCGATTGGTTTCAAAGCGTTGCCTTGTCGTTATAATTAGGTCTATAATTACCGAATGTGGGGGAAATAATACAGAGAGAGCGAGAGAGAGATATATATATATATAGAGAGAGAGATAAATATATAGAAAAGGCGCGAAACAGACAAGCAAACAAATAGTTAGATAATAGTTTCCATATCATATATAAAATATTGTCTGCTTAGAAAGGGCATATCAGAGAGCCGCATAAAATGTTGCCAGGTGTGATAGAAGCTACCTTAACTAGCTATGATTAATCAAATTGAGTTTACCATAAATATGTACATATATATATATATATATAGAGAGAGAGAGAGAGGGAGAGACAAAGTACATATATTATACATATATTATATATACGATATACAACATATTTAGGATTTCAGCTAGTTTTTCTCTTTATTGCTTTCGTAGACCTTCATAGTTGCCCATAACTATTTGAAGTATTTCATAGACCCTTTCCCTATGGGTTACGGATGCGGGCGTTGCCATTATTTTTCCATAATTGTTCGCATTGCCATATTGTTGTAAGCGATCGGGCATTGTCAAATAAATTTTAATTATGTCACCATAAACTAAATGAAGTCCGATGCCAAATGTTGCTGCTGTCATCAGTGCTGCTATGCCCCTCTGCATCTGCCTATGGCCCCCCTACACCCCTCTGCCAGCCCATTTTCCGAATTTCTGTAGGCAATATTTTTTGCCAGCCTTTGCGTTTTGTTCTGTTTCGTTGTCTTCTCTTGTTACCAGTCGCTTTATTTCTGTTGTGTGCGCATTTAATTTGCATAAATTACATGGCACCATCAGCACCACCAGCACCACCATTGTCACCACGCCGCGCTTTGAAGGCCTTTAAATCATTATGTTAATGAGTTTTAATTGAAGAGCAAAAAAAAAAAAAAAAAACACCAACGAATTATTATACATTAAAAATTATTAAGGAAAGAAAAACAAAATTGAAAAACAAAAACAAAAACAAAAAACAAAATAAAACAAAAACAATGTGGTGGTTGCAACACATTTGGAATTTTCGAAAATTTAGTAATTGTGGCACGCGCTTGAATCCTTTGAAATGTTAGTTGAGGGAAATGTTCTTGTCTTAAGCAATCCAATCCAGATTGAAGATCCGTATTGGAAATATTGGCAGATTACGCCTAATACTTGTTGAAGTAGTTGCAGAAGGCCTTCAGCAATCGCTGCCATAGCTTGGGTGCATGCTTGAGTCCTTGGCACGTCCAGTTGCCGCGATGTAAATGCCCGGACTTCCACTTGAAGGGCATATTGCTGGCCACCAAATATTTGGCCAAGAGCTGCGCCCGCTCCAGTTGCGCTCCATTGGCGAACTGCAGCTCGATGCCACCGCCGGGCACGGGGTGCATCTCGGCCACGGGCACGAAATGGGAAAAGAGATTCACGATGCGCATCTCGTCCTCGAGCCGATAGCCAAAGCAGCTCAAACAGCGGCAGCAACAGCTGCAACTGTAGCAGCAACAGTTGGTAGAGACAGCAAGTGATTGCTGATTAGCCTCCAAGTCGCGGCATATCTTGACGATAGTCTCATCATCACCAGCTTCTGTTTCTGCCATGCTGCTCTAAGGAATCTTTATTAATGTACTGAGAATGTACGTAACTGCCAAGGCATACTACGAACCGGACAGTGATTTGGCTTTCACTCGGAACTACTGTGAGCTCAAACCCGAAACTGAATCGAATTGTAGCTGTACCTAATTTGAACTCGATGCGAGATAGTCATATATGCGAGAGAAATTATTTAGCTCTTCTCGATCTTGAGTTATATTACAAAAAAAAGGGGGTTTTACAAGCAAATATATATAATATTAATGTTGGCTCATCAAATTTCATGATGCGTGTGTTTGAAAATAAAATGTTCAACATATTTTGTTTGCGGCACATAAAATATATATGTATATACATATATATATGAAATTTTAACTCTATATCTCTCTAGCTATGCTCATAAAAAAATCTGTAATATTTATCGATATAAATCAAATGCAAGAAGATATTAAAACAAACGATAAACTTCTACTCCATATGGTACATGAGAATATTTCTAGGGTTAGCTTTTGAAGAACTGGGGCACGTACATACGTCTAACTTACATAGAGAGAGAGAGAGAGAGAGAGAGAGCGAGAAAGAGAGAGTGTACGAGTGAAAGAGATAGGGAGATTGGGAGAGTAATACTAAGCTCTTTTATTGCTGTATTGATTATATTAGGTATTGCTTATTGCTATTGAATTTCATGGAAATACCCCTTCCAAGCATACAGAGGCGGGCCGGGTGGTAGGCCCTACATATAAATATGTTTTATGAGCACATATGTACATATGTATGTTCACTCATGCAATGAGCATGAGCCTTGCTCTTTTGACCGGCGGCTTATTTTGATAGTGTTACCCTGTACTCGAAGGGGCATGAGAAATAGAGTATATACATTGCTATGATTTTACGATGCCAGCGCATTAATCTGTCTATGATCAGAAGAATATTTGGTTTGATCTGAAAGTTAGAGCAGTGTTTGTAAGGGGATATTAGAATAATATACCTAGAGTGTCTATATATTCACATTCGCCACATTGGATGCCCTCTATGTCACCCTGAAACACAGGCTATCTCAAAGTCTCTCGCTTTCTAAGCTCTCTACAGTTCATAACTGTTTGTTCGTTTATTTGCTGTTTTCTTGGGAAATAGTTGCGTTTCGTGTTGCAAGCACTGAGATTACAGCTCGTAGATTCAGATTACCCATTCGATTCAATATGAGACGGTATTGGCTGAGTTCGTTTTTATTGCTCCCCTCTTCGAGAGGCGTACGTAACTTTATCTCGGAACATTCAGATGCTAGTTGGTTTCTAATTAAAGATGACATAACATTACATAAAGGAGACAAATCATTTACTCGTTGTGAAATGACCAAAATTCATGAAAAGCTACAAAATATAATAAGAAATGGCCATCAAATTTATTTGAGCAATTTGATATAGCTCAAGTTCTTAACGCTTTCTCAGAACCAGTGAAAAAATACTTTTAAAAAAATATGGAAAAAAATATTAAAAGTTTTATAGCGCAGCATAATTATTAGGTTTCTATTTCAAAAGATTTCGAATATTTCATTGTGAATTTCCATAATTTTATGGAAATATTTTTTAATGAATTTGAAATCTAAGACTGAATCAATTTTGATTACCTCTTAACTTCTCTCTCTATCTCCCAATTTATTTACTCTCTATCTCTGTGCCTCTCACTCTCCATCTGTCGCTCTTCAACTCTCACTACCTCTTTCCCTCTTCCACGCTCTCTTTTTTCTCTTTTCATATTTCGTTCTGTTCTTTTAGTCGCCTTTTTGCTCTTTTTTTTTTATCACTTACTCCACATTCCATTTAGGAGTTTTTATATACCAGTGTCAAGTGCTTTTCTCTTTCCCTCGAACTCTGATCCATATGCAGTTAGCTGTCACGTGTTGCCAGCTATGCTTAATTTGCTTTTGAGATACCCTAACAATTCCAATGGCCTAATAAGAGGTCGTTTAAAAGCCTATAAATATGTAAAGCAGCTGGCATGGGTATCAGCCGAGTGAAATGCATAGACAATCCAAGTAGAAGTGGTCAAGTTAGCGTCTATACAAAATCGATAAATCTATGTTATTCAAAAGTTGGTATGAAAATTTATTTATTACTTAAGTGGAGATAAAACCAACTATACATACTACTAAGCTAATTAATATAGAAAAGGATACAGATGGCGCTTATAGCTCGCTTCGATAATAATCAATCATTACCCAGCATTACTAATCAAAATCGATAAATATCGATTACTAGAAACAGCAGAAGGACATCATTGTAGCTTCTATTGTGGTATGCAGTTTGTTGCGGTTCCTTTACAGGGTATCTATAAGGTCAGCAATCTAGACTGCAACTAATTTCTGTTGACTTTGCATTTCGATATAGCTTTTGCTGTCACCGATTGGCGCTGTTGGCAACGCCTCAGGCGAAAAGGGCGCAGTCGCGCAGACATTGCAGCAGCAACAATAACGACGACGACAGCAACAGTTGCTGCTGCATTAGCTGGCAACTGGCAGCTGGAATCTGATATTTTTGCATGGTCAATTAACTTTCGGAAATTCATTTGCACAAAAACTGCGACGTCCACCACAAAATTCATGCGAAAAAGTTTTGCTGGCAGTGGTTGAGTCTGGTTGGCTGTGGGTGCATTGAGCATGTATCGCCTTGCTGGAGCTGTCAGCCTGATGAGCGTCTACATGGCACTTGAACAAGTCGCCTGCCTCCAGAGTCTAGCTACCACTCCAACAGCCACTGCAACCACTGCAACCACTGCAGCCACAGCAGCTCCATTGTCCCCACAAACAATGCCCACTGGTTGCAGCTACAATTGTGCCTGCTGTCCACTTTAGTTGTATTCACAACAAACTACAATCCACACTTGCCCCCACAGCAACAGCAATAGCAGCTGTAGCGAGTCCTGTTCCATCGAGAAAAACCTCGTTAAATGTTTAGCAAAGCGAAGAAAAAGTAAAAATAAAGCTAAATTTGAAATTCAAATTGCGTTTGCCAGTTGCAGTTGCTGTCGCAGTTGCAATTGTTGTTGGTGTTGTTGCTGCTGCTGCTGTTAGACCATTGTGGCGACATTTGCAACATTGCAACATGCCACGCCCCTCTTGCGGCTGCACACCTTGGCCTGCGTCTGCCTTGTCAGCGGAAGTGTTGATGAATTCATTTGTCAAAATTGTGTTTTATGAAGTGAAGTTCATTTAAATAAGACATCATGTGTGCGAGTGGTGCGTGCTATCGATAAACGATAGCAATGTAAGGATGCTATCATTAACATTGTACTATATAATATTTTGAAAAGCATAGATCTCTCATTTACAATGTAACTGTCTTATGGAATGTCAGTTCATCTTTTACGAGTCAGCCTATTTGCTTAATATATCGATTAATTGCGCACTGTATATCGATAAATGTCGTAGTTCAATTGTGTTTGATGCGCCCTATAATTGGAACCAAATTCCTTTCGCTAAATATATTGTTAAGCAACCCCCGCAATCGCCCATGCCCACGCCCACGCTTTATTCCTCGCACACCTCTATTTGCCTTTCTCCCTCACACATATCCATATATACACATCAAAATGTCTGGCCGCATGTCAAAGTGTCGCTGATTGACATTTAAATGGAACTGTCAGTGTTGTTGTAATTGTTGTTGTCGTTGTTGTTGTTGTTATTGCTTTTGTTGTTTCTGTTATTGCCCCCGTGATCGTGTTCGTGGCACAAACGTGTGCCCATTGTTAGCTGCTTGGCTGAGGTTGTGATTGGGGGTGGAGGAGGAGGGAGAGCAGGAGGTACACCAACAATGCTGTTTTATGTACCTATCAAACAGTTTGTTGTTGTTGTTGTTGTTGTTGCAGCATCTGTTAATTAATCACAAATCTCTGAAATGGAATCACGTTAAAGCAGCAGCTGCAGCAGCTGAAGGGTTATCAGACGCGTAGCTGACCAAATAAATCTCTAGCTGACATACCTGTAAAGATACAAAGAATGAGAGAGATCATGAGTAAGGGAGTGAACAAAGATAGAGAGAGAGAGAGAGAGTAAAAGCACAAATAAATATAATTAATGTGAGTGGAAAATTGGCGCAAAAGTTCAAAACCCAAGCGAGGGGAGGGTAAAGCCCATAAAGAACAAACAAAGAAGCCTCATTCAAAATAATCAAAATATAAAGATAGAATAACTTAGGCTGGATCGAAGTGGAAATACTCTACTGCAATTGGAATAAGCAATTTATATTAAAATAAGAATATCATAGAAAGATCAGTACGAATTTCAGTCCCAAAGAACTATCAAAGCTCATCAAATTTTATGCATTTTGAAGAATAATTCGAATAACTGAAATTTCATACAATGAATCTTCATTTGCTGAATTTCATTTTGTCAATCATAACTTGAGCCACAAAACAAATATGCCCATTTTAAGGGCAACAGAAACAGTTGGCAGCCTTTCAGCCGAACTGAACTCTTGGGGCGCAGGAAGACGAAGTGAATAAAGCCGCAGCAGCCGTCGCCGTCGCAGCATCTCGTGATTGGACCTTCGATATCGTTTGAGGGCATCAACAATGGCTATTGGAACAGGGCGGTTGAAGTGGTGGCTGATTGGGAGCAGGAGCATCGAAAGGGGAGAACGGCGAGCGGCGATCGGAGTGCGGAGCGGGTGGAGCTGGCATATTGCAGATGGGGCAGCCGCCAAGAGCAGCTAATTTAAATTCAAATTTAAATTGTTTGGCGCTCGTTTGTCTCAGTTTTTTTTTGGCAGCTTTCGTAGTGCTGTGAATTTAGCTTTTTTATAGCTAAAAGGAAAAACTCAATTTAAGAAAAGAGAATATCTATCATATTCAATATCTATCTTCAAATCAAATGTCTATCGATAGTTATTCAATACTTAGCTCTCGATTAGCAATGAATTGAGTTGAGGTATATTCATAGAATAATGCAAAGAATAGGTCCCTTATGCGACTCAGTGGCCTAAGAACATAATACCATCGCTATGCTAATTTAACGCGATAAACTTTATCGCAAACTATTTTCGATCAAAGTTTCTATGAAACTTATATTGTACTCGGCAGCTTGGAAATATTCTTAGGTATTTATTTTATTTTGGTTCACCCATGTGATAAGAAAAATCGTTACACGTTGCCTGATAAAGCCAACGCTGATGGAGGGGAATGGTGGAAGGGGCAAATGGCTAGATCCAAGGCGAGCTGGCAACACTGTTGAGTGTGTTGCCAAACGCCAAAATGTTGCATGCTGACTGTTGCATGTTGCGGGCGCATTATGGCAACACGTCTGGCTTCCATCTCAGATGCACGCCCCGCGATTGCCTGCGCATCAAGAGAAGCGGCAAAAGCCAAACAAGTTAGAGTGTCGTCAAATGAGTATACACGGCTATAAAGTATTAGTTTCTAATGAATTTGGTTCTTTAGCTAATTGCAGTTTCGTTTTAGTTTCAAAGGCAAGTCAATATCGATAGTTATCGATGTATTACAACACATGCAATTGATAATAAAATATGGTTAGATATATGTATATTGATAGAAAATATATTTGACTTTTGCAAACAGCAAGCCAATACACCCATTTTCTTGCACTTTTTGTGAGTGTTTGGCTCTAGAATGAAAACCAGTCTGAATGTTATTGGGGCTCTGGTCATTTTCCCTCTGGATGGGTTCACCCACGCTGCTGCAGCCCACGCGTCAATAAATTTGAAGAAAAGGTATACATATATAAATATTATTTATGTATATTTGAGTTAATTGTTCGGCAAAGACGCCCACGCCCAGGGCCTTTGGCTAGCTGTCAATTAGAGTTGAACGGCGTTTGGGCAATCGCTTATCGTTAATCGTGCGATATCGATAAACCTATTGGGCGCTTCCACCGCTAGACAAACGGCATGCCGCTCATTAGAGTGCGAATGCTCGCAGCGTCGTCGTTGTCGTCATCGTCGTCATGGATTGCCATTTTTGGTATTTTCTGCCAATTAGCGGCGCAAAGGCTAAAAATGTTAAGTAAAAGCGAAACAGGCGCACAAAACGTGGCCAAGGAGCAGACCCAGCCAAACAAAACAAAGCCCAACAACAACGAAGACAACCAGCCAGACAGCCAGACAGCCAGACAGCCAGCTAACAAACTGGAACTGGAAAAGCAACTTGCATTTTTAATGGCACCGGGAATGGTGCCTGGAACGGGCCCAGCCAGGACCAGGCGCGACTCTGCGGATGATGCTTAGCTCAAATTGTCATAGTGGCCAACAAATTGTGGGCAGACAGCATCTTGCATCGCTAGAGATGAGTGCTTGGCACGAACTTCAGAAAACGAAAGACCCAAAGGGCATTACTATACTGAAAATTTAAAAGAATTCTAATTCCCGACTTGTAAATCTTTCCAGCCCAATACGAATCTCAATTCGTCACATCATATTTTCGTGTGAATCAGACTTGTTTGTTATTCCAACAACAGTAACAGTTGACTACATTTCATTTGAAAAACAAATATTATGAAATGATATATGGAATGCGACTGTGGCATAGATAAACGAAATGAATCGATTCATTATAAAAGCAGTATTCGAGAGCCAAAATCATGTTACTCATATTAATATCAATAACTATCGATAGCTAAATAATCGACTGCTAAATATGAACAAAATTAGAAATTATGAACAAATGTGAACATTAAAATTCATATTGACTTTCAAATAGACTTCACGAACGTTCTTGACTCGTTTTAACTACCGGAGCTCAAAGTATATACCATAATAAAAGATTATATAGCAGCATGCCATATCGATACTTCTGCTGCTCATCGAAAGTTATCGACAGCTCGTGCTGGTTGGGTACACATCGCTAAGCTCGTTAACGAGCGCCCAATCAAATGAAATTTATGCGTTTCGAGCCTTAGAGATGGCCCTGCACGCCGAGCCGACAACTGTGGCAGATCGGCCCTGCGACCAAATATGGCCTTGCCCCGTTTGGCAGGACTTTTAATGAAGCTTTAAATGTCATTGATGAAATAACTGCGCGTCGAGCTGATCGCTGGCTGCCAGCCGCCAACGGCCAACCGCCAACCGTCAACTGCCGCCGTCAACTGCTAATTAAAACTGACCATCTATGGTGGGTGAGTTTGGAGGTATCCCCCCACCTTTCCCCAGCCTCCACCCTCCCAATATAGCTGGCCTCTGCGTCTCTCGGCTGACTAACTGACTGCACAATAATTGGACAGATTTTTGCACAGTAGCGAAAGTGACGACAGTTGCGAATTGATATTTGGTTGGGGGAGTGAAGGGGCGAGGGTTGTAACTCAATACTCTGGCCAGCTAATTGGCAATTGGGCTATGCTTAATGGATTTTGACGCCAAACACAGCCCCTGCTTCCGTCATGGACCGTCCGTTCGTCAGTCAGTTGATTTTCCCAGCGATTGGGCCCGCACAATGGACCACGGAATTAAAGTCGATAACAGATTTTGGTCAGTTGGTCAATTTGTGCACAGCTGGACGAGCAGCGATTGAACAGGGGGCGAAGTGAGGAACGGCCATGTCTTATATAGTATACTTATATATCGAACAGCTGTGCGGTAATTACTTTTATTGAAACGTGATCGAGCCATCCACCTATGTTATATAATACTGCAATGTTGATAAGATTTCTATTTCGATATGAGATATCTGCAAACCATACAAAAAATACATGGACAATTTTTTTTTTTTTTTTTTTTTTTTAGAAATATGAGCTATTGAAGAGCTGGAATAGTAGATACAAGAAGAGAAATAAGAAAGCTTCCGTCAGTGTAGGATCAACTTAAATTTGATTAGGAAGCCAATGTTTATACTTTAGTAGAGAGCATATGATAAAAATGGCCATTATATAAAATCCATATATTCACTTCTTGCACAGATCTATCTACTATAGAGGACAGACTTGTTGTGTGACGAGTCGGATAATTAAATTGTTGTAGTTGATCTATAAATCACTTTAAGTAACTCTATTAAAAGTTCTCACTCGCTTCTCTACTTAAAATATCTTTATATGGAGGAAAACACTATGAAGCTTGCTGAAGATTTACAGGGTATTTCTTATGTTTACATTGACATATATCTTCTTCTTTTATATAGTTTTGTTGGCTGTTTGTTTGAGATCGTAGCTTTAAGATATGGCAGCTAAAGCTCGTTGACTGCGACAAAAACTTGTCTCTATTTACATGCGTGAGTTAAATAATATTTGTAGTCAACGAACAACGATTAAAATTCATATTCATTTAATTATAATAACTTCGATGTGAATAAAGGCAATTGAAATTGAAATGCGATGCTCTCTGGCAGCACTGCAGCATGTGCAGGCCATCTGGCAACGCTTGGCGCGACCTTGGACACGCCTTGGAGCATGAAATATGCGCGCATAACTCATCAATTTTTTGTTGTTGTTGTTTTTTTTGTTCGTTTTTCATCTGTTGTTTTCTTTTTCAAGCCGCAAATTATGACAGAATAAAAAAAAACGAATATGATCCTGCACCCTAAAGCGTGTTCTTCTACTGGCTGGCTGTTATTGCTTTTTTGAATAAATATTGATATGGAAATGAAGAAGAAGAAGAAGAAGACAAATACAAAAAAATATGAGTGGTCGTGCTAAGGCGGTCCAGGATGGAGAGGGAACCGAACAGACGAAGGTGCAACGCCCAAATAGTTGTCGCACACAACAACAACAACAACGACAACAAATACGCCCCAAATGATGTTCAGAAAAAGAGATGAAAAAAAAAAAAAAAACAGGAAAGAAAGAAGAAGAAATACAATAAAAAAGAAAGACATAGTTTAACAAGCCGAACTTGAAATACTCTAAGCTATTCCTTGAAAGCTAAGATAAATATTTATAATTTATATATAGATTTAAGATCAGTAGGGATTAAAAGATAAAAATGAAAAAGCTTCGAGAGTCTTATAATTTTTCAGTTGGTTTCATTGCAGGTATATAAGACATATTAAGATCTTGGTAATGGATTCTAAAAATAAATAATGAATCAACGATTGCTGATGATTAAGATATATGTCAATATGAATCATAAGAGGATTCTCGTATTCTCTCAAGAATACGTAAGACTCATTGAGCAAACCTTAGATATGGTATTCGCAATCTATTAAGAAGTAGATAGCGAAAGGAGATTATTAAAGATAGCGCATATAAAACACAAAGCAGGCAGAATGATAAAGATCTGTCAGTGCAGTGGCAATATCATATGTTAGCATGCAGTATAGGGTATACGATGCTCGTTAGTCAGCATGTATCGAACATGATGTGACAAAATTTGAATACCCTAAGCAAGGGTATACAAAAGAAACAAAAAACAAGATAAACTGTGACTGGCGGCAATGGGAGATGGGAACATGGGAATGTGCAGGCGAATATGGAGTGGGAATTGGGATTAGGACAATGATTGTGTAGGATAGCAAAGGTAGAGAGTGGCATATATAAACAGAGAAAGAATGAGAGAGAGAGAGAGAGACAGAGAGATGAAGTGTTTGAATTTATGAAGTTGGCGGAATGTATCTGTATCTAAAGATCGCGAGGTGTGTGTGCGTGTGTGCGTGCATCTGCGTGTGTGTGTGTGCGATAAGCAAAAGGTGGGAAACAAACAAGGAGCTCGAGATGCACAGCGAGAGAGGCGCGAAGGCAAATGCGATAAAGGAAGAGCCAAAACGGAAAAGGGCGAGCCGCGGAGCAGGGGTAACCACTGGCTGAACAGGGTATGGTTTAGGTCTGATATTGGTTCTGAGTTGACAGTGTAAACGTACATAAAACCGCGTACAAACATGGCCAAGATAAAGAGACAGCCAAAGAGAAAGAGCGAGAGAGCGGCAGAGATAGAGATAGAGAAAAGGCCGAGCTATGACACCAAATGGTAACGAGGTGAGAAATTATAGTTGCTGTCGCACATCCGCTGGCAGCAAGGCGTGGCAGCTGCTGCTGCTGCTGCTGCTGCTTTGGCTACTTTGACTGCAGCAAGCGGAACAGTTGCTGCAGTTTTCCCTCACACCAACTTATTTTTTTACTTTTTACTAGCTCACACCCCAATGGCCCCCACTCAGCGCCCCTTCGACCACATTTGGCCGCATTTTCGCTGCTGGCTCAAGGCTAAAAGGCGCATCGAAGCACAGCAAGCGGGATAAACGCGAACCGTTAGCACAACTGGCCGCAGCTCAGTTTCTATTTGTACTTTCTCATTTAGACGCTGTGCTTGCTCTACCCTGTAACTGCACTGCAATGTGGGTACATCGATTGCCGTTAATGAAAGCCATTGAGAGTGTGGCTGCAAAATTAAAAATTTTAAGTAATAATGCTTAGTTCTCTCCCCTTTTGCTTGAAGCATTAAAAAACGTAGAAATTAAATCTTGTGTGTCGTCTGATTTTTTTCATAAATATCGATAGAAGAAGAAAAATTCCGACCTTATCCCCAGTACAGGGTATTTCTCAATTGTACAACCATTGAACTATGGCACTCTCACTTGCTGTTGTCAACAACAACTGACGCATTTCAGTTCAAGTGCAGCTGCAGATTCGCGCGAGGCCAAAGACGACAATCAAGTGGCAGTCTGGTCAGCATCATCCATCTCCATCTCCAACTCCAATTGCAGCTCCGTCCCCCATCGCCATCTACATCTTTGGCTTCATCTTCAGCTCGACCAACGCTTCTTCATCTCCCATAAAGTAAAATGTTTGCGCAACTCGCTCCACAATCGCCACAAAACAAAGTGAAAGACAGCACAAGAGCAGCGGCTTCAGCTGGGGCTGCCAAGTCAAGTCAAGTGCCAAACAAATTGAAATTGCGGCACGCAAAAACATCAACCAAAAGCTGTCCACTTTAGTCCACTACGACCCCCCCACAAGCCCAGCAAACCGACCATCTCAGCTAGAGATGAGTGTCATTAGTGAAATGATTTGTCCACAGCACGACGATCACTGCTGGATCTGATGAAAATATACTAAATGAGTCCTAATTTCAACAGTTCATTAGCCATTAGCTATTAGTCAGAGGCATTTATTAGGCATTAGCCATCAGACACGGCTTATTGATAGATCAATTTGATCTTTTTTGTTAGATTTTTGCTTTTAAACCATTTATTTTCGTGTCACGTCACGCTCACATCTCTCACTCTCTCACTCTCTCTCTCTCTCTTTTTCTCGGCCACACGGTCCAGTTGATCATGTTGCATGCTGCATGCTCCATCATCATCAGCGTTCATTAGCGTGAGCGAACCACATCGTGATCTGTGTTCGGCCAGAGATCTGTGAGATCTGCGATATCTCTGCTGCGGCTGTCAGCTGTGGCATCAATTGCTGCTGCCCTTTGTTGCAGTTGCATGTAGCAGCATGCTCATGAATGCATCTATTCATGACTGGCAACGGCAATGGCAACAGCTACAACAACAACAGCAGCAGCAGCAGCAGCAGCAACATCCGCATTGCTCTGTCCACTACGGCGCCCTAGTCACTCCCTTCTGCACTCTCTTAACTTCTTAGGTCACCGAAATTCCCCCTTTGGCCACTGCATGCTGGGCTATCGCTTTGCTAATTTGCAGTCTCAATTATGACAGCGTTGCAAAAAAAAAAAAAAAAAACAGAAGTGCAATAGACCAGAGTGACTGAACTTATGGGATACCCTGTAAAGAGTTGCGAGATCAAGGTTAAACTGCATCTTTAATCAGCTTTAAAAAATCGATATTTATCGATAACAATGAAATGGCTGTAGCCATCATATGACTACTGCTGAGGCATCATAACTCTTTCCTTAGCTAAGCAAACAAACTCTGTTTGCAGCCATTCCCAAAGGGTACACATTGGCATATATAAAGAAGATAAAAGATAAACAGCTGCTCAGCTCTCTCAGATTTCATGGAAGCTGAACAGGCATGTGTGCAGATGCAACGCCTTATCACACGTCTCACATATTAGACAAACTGTCCGAATGGAATTTAACCCAAGTGACTTCAAAAAGCAACAAAAATAAATAAATAAAAATATATAAATAAAAATAATAAAATGAATTTTTTTCCAAACATATTTGCTTGGCCCATCTTAAGTGTATGCGCTTCATTGACTGGGCAATTCTTGAAGAATTTATTTATGTAACTCATCATAGCTCCAGCGCTCAGCTCAGCTCTGGCAGCATCAAAGTTCTTCGAATATTTTTATTGATTATTTTTGAAACGGGTTTTTGGCGACACCAGACTTAAGGCCAAAAACCTAAGAGACTGATGTTCGATTCGCTGCAATGGTTTTTTTTCCAATCAATTGACGATGATTGATCATATCGATTATATTAAGCTTTAAGAAATATGCAAAAAAAAAACCTCGTGTGCAGTCAGACGGCTTTGAAATATATATATAAGATATATATATATATGTTAATAGATCTGCTATGATTTGCGTATTTAACGTTCAAACTAATATGCCATTTTTAGATAGAGTATACAAATGCTGAATCACTTAGCCAAACTATCAAGCAGTAACTACTAAAATTTGCAACAACAATGACAAATTCCTGGTCAAGGTGCTACAATAGCTGCGAATTCCATGAACTTGCTGGGTGGCTAAGGCCCCCCTCCCACAGCCATGCGGAGCCAGGCAAGACTTCAACTCGCTCACGGCAACAGTTGCCAGTTGCCGGTTGCCCGTTGCCGGTTGCCGGTTAGCAATTGCTGGCATTTATGCAGATGAGGCTGGGCCCAGCGGATGACTGTGATTATCGTGATGCTGGCTCCGGCCTCCGTCTGACCCCCAAGGCGTAAGGCGTCCTTCAACTTTAGGCTCTGGCTACGGCTCCAGCGCTGGCTCGGGCACTGAGTTTGGATTTAGCGTTCCTTTAATAAATTGATCACAACAAATTGCTGACAGCTGATGGGGCGCGGCTGCCAGTTGCAACAGCTACAGCAGCAGCAGCCACGGCAGCGACAGCATCAGCATCAACAACAAGTTTTCAATCAATGCAGCAACAGGTGCAGCTAAATGACAGACGACTTGACTTGAGTGTGGCATTGGCCAGGGACAGCCATCAAGCTGCTGAGCTCAAGACTCAAAACCTGAGAGAGAATAAAACCTCACCCTCGGCATCAGCCTCAGACTCAGCTGCAGCTTCAGACTCAGACTCAGCTTCAGTCTCAGCTTTAGTCTCAGTCTCAGTCTCATTCTCAGCCGCAACCTCAGCTTCACTTGCAGTTCAATTTGATTGGAATTTATTGTGTGCAGCAGCAACAAAAGAATGAGCCGCAGCAATTTGAGGCAATTCAACAGCAGCAGCAGCAGCAGCAACGACAACAACAAATTGCTGACATTCAATGAGCGATGCATGCAAATGATGCTGCATGTGGCAAGGAGCTGCATACGTTCAATGGTTCAAGGATTTGCCTGCGGCCCCGGCAATCAACGTCATTTACGTACGAAGCGTTGAAAATGCCAATGAAACGGAAGCCGCCGAACGCAAATTGTGGCAATCTTTGGCAATTAGAGCAAAGTCAGAGCCAGGGCTGCATTTACAGCCAGCAAGCATTGCAGCCCTGCACATTGTAGTACGACGAACCTTTTGAATGGGAAATTCCTGTACACTAGATACTCTTTTGGCATTAATCATTAATTGATCAAATGAAATACATGTGTAGCTCTTGAAATCGTTGATGAAATATTCAAAAACAAATATAGCAAATCGATATTTATCGATAAATCTGTTGCAGTTAGGTTTTAATTTAAGATCACTTTCTTTATCCAAGTCCAAGTGTTTATGATTCATGAATAGCTGCTCATCATATTCATTTACATATACAATTGGGATATAGAGTATCAGAAACTTAAGCCGATCCAATCCAATCCAAAGTTTAACTCAAGTCAAGCGCGTGGGCAGCAAACTCGACTGTCCAGCTGGCAGGTTCGCAGCATGCAGCATTCTAGTTGGGGAACTGCTTTAGCGGCCAAAACAAGTTCTGAAGAATGCGCGCAAAGTATGCGCCAGGCCATTTGGCATTACAACATTTTGGCCAAATTACAATACTTGGCGTAAAAACTATTTTAATAGCGCCAATTTTACAGCAGCAGCAACATTAATGCAAGCAGCTTATACAAGGCGTATGCGTAATATTTATTTCAATTCCAATTGCATTCAAACTGTTTGCCTATTAATTGCCAGCCAGCGGGTGAGCCACCTCCCAACTGACAGGCTGACTGCCTCTCTGAGCCCCTCATGAGTGTGGGGGCGTTGTCTAGTATCGTGCTACTATGTAAATTGTGCTATGATATACATACATACATACATACATACATATGTGCTTAACGCCTCCTGCTGGTACTTTGCCAATTGCTCTAATTATTGTTGGCAATCAATGGAACCGACACGACCGACTGAATCAGCAATGAAATTGCTAGTACTGTATCAAGGATATATGTAGGATATATGTATGTATATGTTCGGTGTTATATGTATGTCTGTAGGTGCAGTCCAGGTATTCAGTTGCGGTACTTGGAATTAGCAGAGTCGGAGGCGAGCAATACATACGAGCCGCACCTCAACAAATTGAACTATTTAGCGTATTATTTTAATCTAGTTTAGTTTAAAGTTGTAGTTGTACTAAGGATAGAATTTAAAATTAGTTCTTAGCATGAACTGTAGCTCGCAGTCAAAGTGAATTCATTTAGAGAACCAGTTCCATGAATCAACTATAAATCAAGCAGGATTTGGAGCTAGTTCTCAGCATGGATCATACTGGCTCTTATAAATTTGGAGCTAGTTCACAGCATGAACCAAACCTTTCAAGCTTAACTGAAGCTACGCATATAATAAAAAAACTACCTCATAAATTGAACCCCCTGATAAGGCCCTAATCAAGGTATACGAAACTTTTCTTGTCATGACTTAGGGAAGTTAGAGTCTTGACTCAGAAAAGTAGTTCATTTGATTAAGTATAACACGCAGCTTTAATACAAATTGCACTCTTCCCTAGCCGTAAGACTATTAAAATTCGTTGCTGTTGCCACACAATTTCCAACACGAACCGTTGGCCCAGTTGAACCAGTCGAGGCTTCTTGTGTTTTGTGGAACTGGAAGGAAACGCTTTCACAGACAGCTGAAGCTAAGCAGCAAGTTTCCATCGCTGAACCAGTTTCGTTTTGTTAATCATTAAAGCATCTTAATTGGAACGCCCTCAGGAAGTCGTTAAGAGTGCCTCGCAAATTTGCCAAAAACTGATGGCGAAGAAAACCCGAATCGGGGCTGGCAAAGTGGGGAGGGAGCTCGATTAATTTTATTCTTGATGACTTTTTACCATTTCGATGATCGAGAATTATTTTTCGCAGAGCTCCAAAAAAATTCGGCTATTATCGCATTTTCCAGAATGGAGAGCTCAACGAACCGTTGCCAATTAATTGGGCACAACTGAGCAGCCAATAAAGCGACCTGGGCTAAGTGATACAACGGGGCGTGGCATCAATCAAACGATCGATCGGAACTTCGACTATGTGACATAATTTCTAGTCAATGCGATACGATTCGATGCGTTCGTGCATGCAAATCCAGATGATTTGATCAATGCGAGAATTAATTAAACTATGCCAGCCAGAGGGCGGATATAGCAATGAAAAATGTGTGAACAGTTTCGATTGAAAGAGAGAAGGAAAGAAAAAAGAGAACCACTCGGCTCTGCCGTGATATCCGGGTGAGTCTCACTTTCACTGCCAATCGACACAAAATTCAAACGCTACGAAACGAACCGAAACGAAACAAAAGCAGCCCGGCCTACGCACAAGAAAAATCCACAAAAAAAAAAAATAATAATGAAAAAAATCATAAAATGAAAACGTGATTTGCTTTTTAATTACACCGAAATCATAAAAGTATAGTTAGAGTGAAAGAGAGAGGAAAACCTACGAGCTTTTCCAGCTGCATGATTAACAAAATGAAATGCAATGTGATGAAAACTAGTTCGAATAACGCACTGCAGCACACTCTGTTCTACGCTTTTAGGCAGTAGATTGTTGTGGATAGAACATTATTATATATGAAATGGTATATCATTGATCTAATTTATCATACCTGTATCTCATGTATTTTATTTTGTGTGATTTTGTTGCTTATTCCAAATCGAATCTAGTGTATTCTAGCCCCATATAATCTAGTCAAAAGTTAACTCTAGACCAGTCTAGTCTCTCGACCGCTGTCCGGCCTAACATCTTGTTCTATACTTTAGTGTATTCAAGCCAAATCTTGTGTAATAGATGGCAATCCTTCGTACTCTAGTCTTAAGAATTACTCTCCAGTCCATTAGTGTATTTTTCCCTTGTCTACCTTATTCTACTCTAGCTTTGTGCAGTCCTACGGCATCAATTATCTTTTAGTCTATTTTGCCCAAGTCTAGTCATTCTACCTGTGAAATGCTTAGAGCATGCGCAACTCTCGCAATTTACCTGCTCTCTAGTGGGCCACAAGGGTTGCACACTATAATTATAAAGACCCTAAGACGCACTTTCTCAGTTTCATTTGCCATTCACTCAAACATATATTGTGTATGAACCGATATGCTCGTTTCGAACAGTGTATACAAATGAAGAGAAAAAACATTTAGGCAGTCAACGACTTTGATGTCAACATTCTCGCTGGTTCATAAATTTTGAGTCTAGTCGTCACTCACATACACACACACACACAGGCACACGAGGTGTGACACCCACTCGAAGAGCAGAAGGCCGGCGTACAGTAGCTCCTCCAGCTTTACGCCACAATTATGCTAATTGAATGGTCTATGAACTGCCTAGATGTAAGCTCAAAGAGCGAGCCGAAATTTAATAACCGTTATTAATGTTGGCTCTTAGCTTTTCAGCTGGTTCATTATGGCATAGTTGAGAGACTTTTGGGTATTTGTTAGTTGATAGCTAGTAAAACATTTACGAAGGCGACGCAAAAAATAATTAAGAGAGAGAAAGAGAGAGAGAGGAATAGAAAGTGTGTCAGAAAGAGAGAAAGGCAGAGCGAGAGAGAGAGAGAGAGAGAGAGATGAGCTACTTACTCTACATTTTGGAACTAGTTCAGGCAATGCAGTAAGCAGTACAACCAGTTCACTTGCTGAACTAATTAATTCAATCAAACAAAGAATCCCAATTTTCCACAAAATTAACTAGTTTAGTTGACAAATGATTTAGCTAATTTGACAAATTAACTAGTTGACATAAAAGAGAGCTTGTTAATGGCTTAAATAGAAAAGCAAATAATGCAGTTAATTAGCGAGCAATTGAATAAGTTGACGCAGCTCATAAGCAACTTACTCGTGAACTAGTTCACAAAAATGTAAATACTAATACAGAGGTATGAACTGGTTCATAGCCAAAGGGCTAACTCAGCTCTGCGAGTCAAATGGACCAGTTCACAACACGTTTTTTTTTTTTTTTTTTTGGTCTGTGCTAGACGCCCCCGATTTGATAACGCCCCCCAATTAAAGGCTCGCAACGCCCCACAGATGTAAAAGCTAAATGGAACTTATCAAGCGAACCTATGGGAGATATTGTTGTTGTTAGTGTTGTTATTTTGTATGACAGACAAACAATAGCGACAACAACAACAAGAAAGACAAACACTGCCTTGTCGCCAGATAAACTGCATTTCCATCAGTTGTTGTTGGCGTGGCTTACCTGGAAAATGGAAAAACAACACAAGAGCAAATGGAAAAAAAAAAAAACATCAACAACAGCAACAAATAGCTAGCACCTCAGCCTGCTATCGCACTCCAAGCAAAGCCGACTGCAAAGAGTTAAAGAAGGTAACTAGTATTTGGTATGGGTAGTAGAACGAGGAATACCCTAGTGATACCCGAACTAGCTTCAAATGAAACTACATAGTATTACCCAAACTAAATATATAATATAATTATAATTCAAGTCTGTAGTCCTTTAAAGACATTCCCAACAGTCTCTGATGCACCAAGTTAGCATAGTCGAGCTCTGAGAACAGAGAGTTCCATCCAATGGGCAAAGCTTATAGCCCCGCTGATAGGCCCTGTGAGAGTTAGGGCAATGGAAAAGATAAAAAAAAGGCTGAAAATGATATTGTATGGAGAGTGCTGCAGGTCTGCGACTAATACAAGTCATAAACTGGAGCTCTACTACATAAAACTAGTTGTTGTTGTTGTTGTTGTTGTTGGCAGTTGCCGCGTCGCGCCGCAAGTTTGTCAACATCAATGTCGCCTGTTGGTTTGTTACCTCTGTGAGTGTGAGTGTGTGTGTGTGTGTATGTGTGTGTGTTCGGAGCTCAATTCTTATCTTGCCACAGCGAGCCGCGTTGCCATACCCTAGACAACATTTTTGGGTTGTTAGTTTCGATGGCGATACAGTTGAGCATGATTTCGGATATATGTGATCAATATAGACATATAATGAAAAATTAGCTTTTATACGAAATGCTTAATCGATTCATTCTGTTAATCGATAATCTTTTAAATATACTAAATATCGATTCGATTTAATATCGACTTTTATTCTCTTTTAAAAAAATTGTACTACAATTAACGCTACATAGATCAAGCCGCAAAAATTTTAGATACAAATATTTGAATAAGTTTCTATATTTGTATCTATTTGGATGCTGCCTACAGGGTATTGCGTCAGTCGTGTACGCCGATTAAGCTCTAGCTAGTTGGTTAATTTTTTTTTTTTTTTTTTTTGTCAATTTGTGGCGCCCACACGCAGCCGCTTGGCTATGGCCCGTAGCGTCGCCGTTCAAAAATTCGTCATATATGCAACATGGGGCAAATGGCGCGATGGCGATTGCGAGCGCAATTGGGTTTGGGGCATGCAACACCCACTTGCAAGTTACAACTGGCTGCATGGGCGTGGTAGGTGTGGCAGCTGTGCGCGACAGGATTTCTAACAATTGCACAAATAACGCCCAAAATCCGACTGCCACACGTGGCATGCGGCATGTGCAGCGAACGGCGAGCGGGCATTTATCGAAAAACATTTCTCAGTTCTCAGCCAAAAGGCAAACAAATGTGAGAAGCAACAAGGCGGCAAACGTAAACCTGCGGCCCACAAGTGGGCGTGGCACAGCTGCAGACGCGTTTGTTGAACTTTTGGTGGCAAACAAAAAGCAAGAAGCAGAAGAAGAAGCAAACGAAACAGCCAAAGTAGGCAGCAAAAAGATTGTCGAAGCAGCAGTAACAAAACTTTGAAGGCAGCTAATCAATCTGCCGAGCTAAGCAAAGCCATGTGGACACACACATACAGAGAGAGGAAGAGAGGCAGCCAGAGAGATACATAGATGTTGCTGCAAATAAAAAACCAAGACCTAGCTGCCAACATCTGTGGCAGCAGCAGCGGCAACATAAGCGGCTGCAACTCAACTAAAACAAAATAAATAATCATAATAAATAAACGAGCCACGAAAAATCTCACAGTTGCATGTGAAGCTGTTGCTCTTGTCGCTGCTCTCTAGCAGATTATTTTCAGCTTGTGAAAAAGAGGATGAGCAATGAGAGGAGGAGGAGGAGGAGGAGGAGAATGAGGAAGAAGAAGAACAACAGGAAAAACCACAGAGAAAATTACTCAGCAATTTTGAGCATATTTGAAAGAAACAAAAACAACAACAAAATAGTTGGAAAAACATCTCGCAAAGCGCCAAACACACCAAATTTGTTGTGAGAGCCATTCAAAAGCTGGCAAATTTATGGCCCAAAACAATAGAACGAAGGGAATTGGAGTTGGAGTTAAAAGCGAGAAGCGAGAAGCGGAAGAGGCAACGGGGCATCTGGATTGAAGAGTTCTGGTCAGGGCTATACATAGAAGGAACGGACAAATCCAGGAAGCAATTGCCAATTGGGCTTCAAACATCAATTGCATTCAAACTAAACAGCAAATAGGTTAACCAAGCTGAAAGAAACTTGAAGTGAGAGCTAGTGTAGGCAGATGTACTGCCAGAGATGCTCAAACAATCCAACAATAGAGAACTAACCCTGAGAGTAATTACTTGTGCCACAAATATCTCTTGGTGTTTGAAGTAAAGCACAAAATAGACTTGCCACAAAAACGAAAGAATCTTTAAGTGTGCACTATATACTCAAATAATCGGAAACTCTTAAGTTCATGCATCAATCGGGCATTATACATCAAGTGGGTTTGGGAGGAAGCAAGGAGACTTTGAGCGTGCTTGAGTCAACAGCAAAAAAAAAACTTGGAAAATTTATTTTAAGAAAGAAAATACTGAAAGACGCATAAAATCCAATCTAAATGAGTTAGAGATCATACTTAACTGAACCATTGCTGGATTTAGTTAAAGCTTCAAGTTCAAGTTAAATTAAAATCGCAATAGAAAACTGGCCCAGCATCCCTTCAACACCAACTGAGAAGCGTAAAGAGAAGCGCAAATATGATACATCGAATATATATATAAGATAATTTAAATCTTCTTTTGAAAATAATACTAAAAGTTGTAAGAAGAGTTTTCGCATTTCACCAATCTTTTCATCTTTTTTTATCTCTCTTCCTTGCTGCGAAGAAATGCGGTCGCAAATAGCAATTGGAATAGCTTCTTATGCTTGAAGAGACGCCAGACGCTTCCCAGAGATCTCACGCAATAGTTCGATTGCGGCTACCAAGGCGGCAGCAAAGAGGAAGAGCAAGGAGCTGGCGAAGCTAAAGGGGGCGCAGTAGCAGGCGAAGTCGCTGCTAAAGAAGAGGTAGAATAACAGAAAACCGAAAACCGAAAAAACCGAAAACAACTTAAATTACCAACACGGCGTCAATTTTCACTAGAAAAGAGGCAGACAGCACGGCCAGCAGGCCCGGCCCGGCCAGGCCAAGCCAACACGATCCGGATTCAAGCAAACAACAACCAACAAGCAACAGCAAGAAGTCAACTAATACAAGAGCCTATGACCAAGGCTGTAAGCTGAAAGTTGAAAGATAGAAGCTGGAGACAACCACAGCAACAAATCCCAAGTTTCAGTTTACGAATAGCCAAAGGGGGGCAAAGAGGTAGGCTAAGGTTAGATGGAGTAGGACGGTGTGGTAGTGGCAGGGTACAGCTGAGAACCTGGCTCTCATATTGGCAACAGCTTCGATCTGTGGCACACACACACACACACTCACGCACACAGAACAGAAAGAGATATGTCGAGAGTCGTGGATTTTGGTTTTAACGAGTTTCATTCGCACAAATTCGAACGCCTCGAGGCGCAGCTACAAGAACCCCAATCGACAGAGCGGCATAAACGGTTGGAGGGCATAGGAGAGGAGTCTGGCAGGCTGGCTGTATGAGCGATTTGCTCCATAAATCTGAACAATGCGAGGGTTAATGCCCATGGGCACAAAGTGTTGGATGCTGCGTGAGATGAGATGAGTTTCTGTGGACTGGTTCCCATTTACCTTCTTTTGCTCCTCTCCCCCTCTTTTTGCCTGATGCCTACTGCCTGCTACCTTTGCTTTCGCATGCAACTTTTGATTTTTGGGTGTGTCTCCCCGCAAATACCCTATACGCATAAGCGATATGGGCTATGATCGAAGTAATGAAAGTAATAATCTGCAATTAGTTTCAACACGTCGCATTCGATTGAAGAATTGAGTTAATTAGTAAATTGTTTCATTGACTATAGGCTGACTGATAGACAAATAGAAATATTGATTGAATTAACATGGAAACATAGATAGGCTCTTGAATTGACATGGCTAATTGAAGTGTCCTGATTGATTGACTGATTACGTCATTGATTGAATGGTGCTCAGAATTATTGATTGATTGATTGATAGCCGATTAAATGGTTAAGTGACTTTTGTTCGATTGACTTACAGTCTGATTGATTGATTGATTGATTGACTACGTGATTGATTGGCTAATGGGCTGTTAGATTGATTTATTGATTGATTGATTGTCTGATTGATTGATTGACTGCATGCTGGGTATTTACTAGTCGAGCAGCTCTGCATAGATATGTTCATTTTACTTAGCCTGCGGACAATTTGTCAGGCCCTGAGATTAGCCGTAACAGCAGCCACGGTTGCATTTTCGCTTATTGATTTATCGATATATAATTTTTTTCTTTTCCTATTTTTTCCCGTCTTTTTCTTTTTTTGCAGCTTCAACTTTGTGGGCAGAAGAAGCGGCAGCAGTTGAAAGATTGTTGCGCCGACGCTTCCTGACGACAATCGCAGCGAATTGATTGCGTGGGCCACAACGTGACAGAGCTTTGATTTGGCAAAGGGGCACGAAGAGATCGCCACATAGAGATGCGAGATGGTTGGTGGGAGGGACGATCTTTGAGAGGCCTTGCCCACACGCGCTCAACGAACGCTGATGAATGGGCCACTCGTTGCCATTGCTGTTGCTGTTGTTGCTGTTGTTACTGTTGTTGCATGCTGTTGATGCTACAAACTTCAACCTCAGATGACAGCGGCCTCATCGCAATTGGCAATAAATCATAACACCCACACGCTAACCCCTTTAGACTCTACCCCTCGCCCGGCTCCGGCTTCCCCTGAGCTGTCCACCCACTCAAGCTGTAAGTACTCATGAGTTTTACCTCTCACTCTCTCTCTCTCTCATTGTGTGCGATTGCATTTGAGTGTAGCACTTGGAGCATCGTCTCATTAGTGCATACAAGTGCCACTCCCCCAACCACTAAGCACCGGCCCCTTAGCTTCGGCTTACCTGCCGCTCGCTTAGACATGAAACATCTCACAATCTTTATGTCTTTCCCTCTTGTATCTTTCACATTCAACACTCGACAGCTGCTAGGCAAGTTTGTAATCGCTTTGCAACACTTGCCAGTATTAGCTGACTTCACAAAACGTTTTCCCACACCACACACACACACACACACATACAGTGAGAGCATCATTACAGTTCGCCCCGTTCAACTTGCAAGTCAAAAATTCAAAAAAAAAAAAAAAAATGGGCAATTTTTCTAGCGCTATAAATACGACCGCCTCCTTTTTCCAGTCACACCCAAGCGACCGCTTGCCCCGCCTCCTCACGCAACAAAAATCAATTGAATTTTCACGCATGTTTATGGGGCGGCATGTGCCACAGTCCAACTTGCCTAAAGCAGACAACGACTAGAGTCTTTGACTAAATGCTACGAACAAGAACTCATTGAGAATCGAGTAGAATTGTTGGGGAAATCTTAAGTTTATTCTTTAGATTTCAAATATATATATAATATATCAGCACATAAAAGATTCAACTTTACTGTAGTTCAATAGAGATCTCTATTGATAGGTTCCGTTGCACATCTTCCGAACTACTTTATATCCATTTTTAAATTCGACAACTCGATTGCTTCATAAACTTCGCCTATGCCCTGGTACACCATAGACCAGGTTCCACTGCAGCATTGCGCATAATAGATATCTGCCAAATGTTTGTCTAGGCATTTCCTTGACTCGTATACGTTATTTCTTTCTTTTCCGCTTTAATGCGTGTGTCGTATATCTCATTTGTTTATGTCTTTCGACCCGCCAAAAGCCAAAACAAGAACAAGAAGTAAATTAAATAGAGAGAAAAAAACTAGAAACAAGAAGAAGCAGAAGTAGAAGGAAACAAAAAAAAACTATTTTGCATGTGGCCACGAAGCGGCACAACTATAGGCACAACCAATACGTATATGAATGCGAATGCGTATGGGCATATTCTATCAGAGGCCCGCCAGGCCCCAGTTACAGCAACAATAACCATTAAGTGCCCCACTCGTAGCGCCCAACCTCACTGTCCCTCCCCCCTCGGTTCAGCGCCCCCCCTCCATGGCATTGCCCTCGCTCCGACTCTTTGGCGTCTGTTGACCTCATTTTCGCCGAAACATTTTGGCGCACTTTCCGAGCATAGAACCCAATAGAATTATTAGATAGAGCCAACGAAAATATAAGAGAGACACACAAAAAAAAAATAGACAACATGTGTCCGACAGGGCGCACATTTAGCCAAAAGGCAAGCGATTACGAGGCGAGTATGCACAATCTGCCAATACCCTGCATGTATATAAAGCTCGAAGTTTTAGTTCACTTTTAGGAACTTTAATTAGCTGATTTGAAGTATGTGAATATCAGTTCATACACCTCAAATATATTTTTCTCTAACAAAAAGGATTCTCATAAAAAAACTATTTTAATTTAATTCATAAATTTATTAGTTTAAGTATCTATAGTTCAGCAGATAAGAGACTAAATTCTCAATCGAACTTTTATAGATTTTGTATTTATTTGAAAAAATTTGTTTAAGATCTCTTTTAAGTCAGGTCAATCAACTCAACTAGCGTAGGGCTTAGGCCTTCTTAGTTGATTTCAAAACCTTTTTCTTTACAGGGTATCAAAGCTCAGACACGCATTTGTAGATAAATTTTTAACGAGTCTTTTTTCGAAAACTGTCTCAACAGCATATCTTAAGCAAGCGCCACGAGTTATGTATGCTAATTATGGGGAACTACGAGCGAAGATAAGGTTCCCTATTCTGGCTAAAACATTCGTCAAATGCCTTTCGTGCGTAATGTGAATCACATTTTGAACATATTTACGTTGATTTGTTTACAAATATTTGCGCTAAAGGTGTGCACAGCAACAACAACAATAAAAAATAATAATAAATAAAGCGAGAGCAAAAAAAAAAAAATAAATAAATAAGAGAAAAATAATAGTTGAAACTTATGAGCCATAAGATTCCATATGGAGCGTCGACGGCGACACGTGGAATCCCGTACGTATGTATGTATTTGTTTTTGCGCTTCTATTACTCAACAACAATGTAAACAATTGAATAACAAAATGCGGATCTTTGCATGCCTGATTGAATACCAGATACCCTAGAACATGGTGTGAAGTTTTATGCTTAAATCGAATAAATCAATTTAAGCTGTTCCAAGAAATCTTTAAATCTCGCCATCGATTTTTATCGAACATGAATGATCATGCGGAATATTGATTGATTGCCTATTGATTGCTTAAAAGAGCTAAGCAAGTGCCTAAACAAGATGCAGCCAGCTTTTCTCCAGGGGTATACGTGGGTGCCAAAGAAGTATTATCGGCAATACCTGAGCAAAATTTGCATTTATTTATTTGCAATTCGAGCGACACACAGCTCATTAGCAAAGCAAATTGGCGACACGAAACAAAAACAAATACAAAAAAAACAAAAACAAAAACAAAAAGCAAAAGAAAAACATAAAACCAAATAGTCGAACTTAATTTAAGCGAAATGCATGTGATAAAACAGCGCCTCTTCGAAGGGACTTGACTTCGGCCCCATTATCAGCAGAAGAAAAGCAAACGAAGCGTTTCGCTCATTTAAAGTGCAATAAATGTCAAATAGAGCTTTTTGCTTTTTTACAACTTTACAGCAAATGTAAATAGGAATCACGTATTTCTAGTAATTCTCACTTTCGCACTCTCCGTATTTAGGCAAGTGAATCATGAACTAAGTCCAAAAGCAAATTTAATGTGTGTGAGAAAAGCTTTAAGCAACTAGTATAATGTAGCTTTTTGATTGCATCTGCATAGAGCAGATCACATTGTTACTCATGGTCCCCAAAAGCCCGATTATAAGCTTTCGCATCACACTTTACATTTATTCTATTAACAGTTGCTAAAAGCTTAATAGCAAATCTTAAAGAATGCTTTAATATAAAATATTGTAAAATTAGAAAGCCTTGCTGTAGCCTGTCACAAGTCCCTGGACTTTCATCTTCAGTAATATCACAACACATAGACTGGACAACTGGAACAAATTAATGTGCACACTTTTTTTTTGACATTAGAACCCCATCAACTTCGTATTTGCTCGGGTTATTATACGCTGAACCCATTGAAAATGGGAATTCAGGGTATAATGGATTTAGTGAAAATGTATGTAACAGGCAGAAGGAGACGTCGCAGACCCCATAAAGTATATATATTCTTGATCAGCATACAAAAATAAGTTGATCTGTCCGTCCGTCTGTCCGTCCGTCCGTTCGTCTGTCCGTCCGCCCGTCCGTCTGTCCGTCTTGTCCGTCCGTCCGTCCGCCCGTCCGTCTGTCCGTCTGTCTGTCCGTCCGTCCGTCCGTCCGTCCGTCCGTCTGTCCGTCTGTATGAAAGTCGAGATTTCGGAAACTACAAAAGCTAGAGAGCTGAAATTTCACAGAATACTCGTATGTTAGTACGAGCAGTACGAGTTTGTTTTGTTTTTTCATTCCATCATCATCCCCTTTCCAAATTATCGATAAAAAAATCGAAAATTCGACTTGCAATTTGGCAAATAGATTCATTTAGATACTCTTAATCTACTCTGAAAATTTCATAAGGATCGTCCATTTAGAAATCTATGTATGTATACATTGCTTGTCGTTGGTATGATAATAAGAGTGTACAATTAGTTTCAAATTATGCTGGTAAGAACACCATGAGCGAATGCAACAGATGGTGCCGCAAAGAGAAGAAGTTTATTTATACTGACTATTTTCACATAGGCTAAATGCTTTATATCAACTGGAAACTTTGATAAGAAAACGTATTGAAAATATTTATTGTTTTTCGCTTTTATAAACGTAATCTTTTCGATTAAAAAATGCATAGATATGACCACTAACCATACAACATGTATGTGTTGTATGGTTAGTGGTAATAGCTATGAGATCGAACGAATTGGTTGCCGAATAGGTTAGCCTGTATACAAAAGCTCTTGAAAAACCTGCATTGAATAAAAAGCTCAAAATCTTTTACACGTTGCGCACGCGTGACCATTGCGATTGAAAGACACTAATCTTGGTTGGGTCCATTCTATGCTCGACCGCACAGATCGCGTGAAGCGCACGTTCAAGTGGACAACGGACTGACTGATTGACTGACGGACGGACGGACAGGCGGACGGGCGGACGGGCGGACGGCCAGACGCACTGACAATCGAGATGGACAAAAACATGACGTACCTGACATCCGTTTGTCAGCATATCAAAGAGCTAAATGCACACAGTGCACATGAAAAAGGAACTGGAACTGGATTTGGAATTGGGACTTGGTACACTCAAGCACTGAATTTCGTCGGAACTTTGACTTTGGAATGAACGTGTGAATGGCTTTTTGATTGCCGGCGGTCGCCTTTTGAAACCCGCCAGCAATTTGTGAGGTTTCGTTTTATTGGAGTTTTGGGGATTTTGCCTTTCATATATACATATATTCTAGAGATACACTGCTATAAGGGGTATGATAATAAAGTGATAAGTGCAAGACCCGATATATGCTCCATCTGTAGTTAGTTTTAATTTGCTTAAGGTAAGGAAACACTTACATAGATACCTATGATTTTTTAAGGTCTTTAGATCAGTTCCTAGTTGTATTATATTTAATACAAATTTATATCAGCTAATTTGAGAGGTTTTTAAAACTCAGTTTTCAGTACTTGTTCATGTCTGAATGACTTGCAGTGGTTGTAGCTAATTAAGAGCATTTCCTCTTCGGCTTGCCACAATTAGCCGTTGCAGCCTGTTTTTCTCTCGGTTTATTTTATGAGCTTAGCCTTGATCATGGCCAAAAGCTGTCACATCGCGGCTTTATGGCATTTTTGTTATTGTTGTCGCTGCCGTATGTGAGCCGCATGATAAATGCAATCAGACAGCGAGCGGGTCTGCCAAGCAGCCAACAGCCTAATCATAAATGCACGACCGGCAGCCAGATGGAACATGTGTTGAGCCACCACAAATAAATTGCCCAGATATTTGCTTATAGACACCTTAAGATCTCAGCAAAATGCTTTTGCCAATTCTAAAGTGTGTCAAACGAAATGCTTCGATTTTTCGTCTTTTGCCAACGTTTTCACAATGCTTGCGTTTTCTCTAAGCCATTTTCAAATGTGATCCAGGCCCAAAACCCTTTGTATCAAACGAAGTTAAGACTAAGTCAATTTCCTTTAGTTGCTTGATCTTCATGATTCTTTTCCCTGTCTGCTCTCCCCATCGAAGATCAACTCAGAATCTCTCTGCTTAATAGAGTCGTACAGCTTACATATCTCCTAGATATATATATACATATATCTCCTACATATAGAAATAAGTCAACTTCAGTCTTACCTTAGTCCATGCCATAGCTGTGACAGTTCTCAACGGAAAAAGAATTGCGTATGGGCTTGTGTGTCTGGTCTAACTTACAGCTTTGGTCTGCTATGAAGAAGCAACCTAATTGCTTTGACCCACTGCCACCCAAAAGTGGACAATTTACTTCCCCAGACTGAATGGCGACAATAACAACAACAACAGCAACAGCAACAACAACAACAACTGAAATACGTGGTTTCATTGCTCTTGTAATACATTTTTTTTATGGCTCCATAAGCCATAAGACGTCTTGGCCAGCTTGGCCGTCTTGGCCGTCTTCAACTTGGATTGTCTTCAGACAGCACCGCACCCAAGCCCCTATCATACTTTTGCATTGATTTTCCATTTTCATTTACTCTCACATGCAATTGAGCATATTAACGGGCCGATAAATCATGCCAAATGTTGATAGATGTAAGATTCAAATCATTATATAAAATCAACATAAAAGAAAGAAATATTTAATATTTAGTATTGAAAGGTTAAGATTGAAAGTCCAGCAGGATAAGCGAAAAATTCTAAAAATTTCATAATTCATTATTCTTCCTCTTCAAGGCTTAGCAACTGCTGCTCTTAAGCATAGGCAGCCAGGCCGAGCAGACAGAAGGGAATCAAGGAAAATAGAGAAGATGCAAAACTTATGCTTTATGAGCAAGGCTTAAGCAGTGCAGCTCATCAATGCAGTCAGGACAAAGACTTCGTTGACATTGAATTTAGAATATAATTTTATTGTCTTGTCTAGTGTATCGAAAATTCGTTCTGTGGCAAATGGATGGGCTACATGTTTGTGATGTCTGTGATGTTTTGTCATTTTATTGGCATTGCGGTTGGCTCCGACTTGTCTGCCGACTTTGGCGTGAGGATTGCGAATGGGGGTTGGATAGAGGGAGACATAGAGTCGTGGGACGCACAGACAGACAGCCAATTGCTCTTGCCACAAACTGTTGTCACAGTTATTCGGTTAGTTGTCGTTGTTGTTGTTGTTGCTTTTGCCATTTTTAATACAGGTATCGGCAATCGCTGTTGGGGCAGCTTACAATCATGATTAACATTAGCTTTAACATGATGATTAAACACTTGATAATCCATAATGGGCAAAGCATATAGAAGATGTCTATATACGATATAGTCAAGTCAAGCAAATTATTCAATATCCGTTTAATGCAAATATCCCAACAACAAAATTATAAAAAAGAAAATTACGATTAATATGTAGGTCAATATCTCTCCATATATATGTGTATAAATATATATATTTATATCAGGCTCTTCCTGTGACCCTCAATAATTATAATTTGAATATATATATATATATATATATATATATATATATATATATATATATATATATATATAATTCAGTTATCAAGTAAATATATACAAACACAATGATAACTTTTTGCATGGGAAAAATACACCGGAAATAGATATAGAATTTTTTCTCAGTGAAACTTACAAATACCCTAAAATCACTTTTATTGAATTTGTTATGCATAAACATATATGTATACCGATATTTATCGATGATAGAAATATAAATTCATCAGTTCATTTTCATTATAATTCTCTTGCTCTTACTCTTACTCTTCTTTTTCTCTATCTTTGAATTTTCCTCTTCCGGATGCGGAATCATCCACATACCCGTTATCAATTTCTCGAATTTTTTAAAATCATTTTATAAAAAAAAAAAAACAAAAATAAGTAAATAAAATGATTGTATTAAATAAATTTAACGGCACACAAGGAAACATGTTCTTGGGCATATTTGACAAAGTAAATATTGTAAATGCAGTATCTTATCTATATACTACATACACACACAATTCGTGCCAAATATTTGATCTGTAACAAGTAAGAAAGCTGTAGTCGGGACTGCTCGACTACGAAATCCCCTAAGCCCTTCTTCGAACGAATAATATTCCAAGAATTATTCGATTCGTTTCTGCACGCATAAGAAACTGTGTACATGCAAAACCACGCTGATCTACGCTTTTAGGCATGTATGTGTGTATGCATGTGTGTAAGCTTTGATGAATAATAATTCTGTTTCTAGGAGGACAATCGTATTGATATATTCAGATTATGATTATGATATTCATATCTATATGCTAAACCAAACTGCATGTCTCTAGTATTTGAGTAGGGCGAAGTGGGGACCGGAATCCAAAATCTGACAAAACCCAAAATTAGTATCTATATACATATGTATATGCAGAAGACTAAGAGACTCTAACTCTAAAGATGAATTAGCTAGAATTTCATAACTGATTCTCAATAAATTCGTTTATCGATAACTTTGCAAATATACAAGTTATCGAATTTCTAAAACAAACTCGTGCAATATACGAACCTAACACAAAAAGAATGAACTCTCTAGCTTTTGTATCTTCGGAAATCGACGCGTTCAAACATACGGACAGACGGACGGACGGACATGGCTATATCAACTTTTCTCGTCACCCTGATCAAGAATATATATACTTTATGGGGTCTGCCACGCCTCCTTCTGCCTGTTACATACTTTTTAACAAAACCATTATACCCTGATTAGCCATTTTCAATGGGCTCAGGGTATAAAAAGGGGCACTCAAATAGAGGTAAGCTCGATCAATAATTATATTCCGGGAAAAAAATCTGAGAATACCAACATAATATATATATATATATATATATATACATATATATATATATATATATATGTTTTTTTTTTTTTTTTTTTTTTTTTTTGCTTAGTCAGCTGCTTTTGCTATGAATAATTCACAATTCGGATATCCGATTTACTAAGATATTTATTCAGAGATTCATAGAACCCCTCTAATAATGGGAGTAGAATAATAATATTATTAGCAAAGGAGTTCGGATATTAAAATATATGTTCTATATATAATATATAAAATATTATAATAAAATTTATATATTTAAAGGATATATAAGTCTATCTCTCTCTTTTTATCAAATTATTATATTCTAAGTTCGTAGGTCTGTTTCCAAATTAAATAAATTTTAAATTTCACATCAATTTGACGCTTTGTCCTTGACATATTTCTATCTCTATATGCATATATGTATATTCATAAATTGCCTTTGAACTGAGAAAAACAAGATCACTGGAAATGCGAGCATTGATCAATCGATGATATTTATTTTTGATAACTTTCTCTAGTAGTTATTCTTTTCAATTTTGTTTCTTTTTTTTTTTTGCAAATATATTCAATTTGCTAAACGATCTCAAGTAAATGGGTATCGAAATGCTAATGGAAGACACATGCTAGAGCCAAAACCTACATGCGAGAGATATGTGTGTGTTTGCACATATGTATGTCGATAGCATCATCTTTATAAATAATCAATATTAATATTGATTGTATTATATGGTAATCGAACAGCAGCTGCGACTATTTAACTAAATTTTGAAACAAGTTTCGCACATTAACAACAACAACAACTATAAAATTGCAAAGGCAAACACGTTTCGTTTTTGTTGTCTGCTTTTTGTTTGATTGATTATTAATAATGTCAGTTAATTAAGGTAAACAAAACGAAAAGTTAACTATTTACTCAACTATATACATTTATTATCTTTAGCAGTCGCGACTAGTATATATTTTATAATATTTACAGCAAAAGTTTGAAGGTTCTAGTGGAGATCCATCATAAAGGTTTAAGCATAGACTTTAATATATACATATATAAATGTTTTTTTTTTATATAATATTTTATTCATTAATCTCTGGCTGCAACATGTTATTTAACAGAATTTCTGTTCAATTTAACGATATTTTGAATATTACATGCATTTACGCACACGGCTAATCTAGAGATAGAGTTAGATTTAGAGATAGATTTAGAGATAGAGATAGAGATAGCTGAATTCTGAATGTGACTTTTACTTACCATTTTGTCTTGTGGGACGATTTGATTTCGCCAATTGTGTGCGTGGCTAGTGAGTAGCCAAAATATGAATTTGGATGACCGTATTTAATTAGCGGCTGCCTTTGCTCCAGATTGAAACTCCAGCTGAAGGCGCCAAATATTACCAACAGAAGACAACAACGAAAGACTCGTACACTCAAAGCCGGTGTCATCTTTGTTGCTGTTCCGTTCTAGTCAACAACAACAACAATAGCAACAACAGGTAGTCAGCGCTGTTGTCGCTGTTGATTGGCTGGCTGGCTTCCAACTGTTGTTGTGTTGTTGATATTATGCACTTGTTGTAGTTGCTGTTTACAATTTCCTATTTTGTTTTGTTTTGTTTTATGCTGTTTTGTTTTTTTTTTTTGTTCTACCGCTTAAATTGGCGCTCTTTTTTTTCGTCCGACCATTAACAAATACAACAAAATTTCCAGCAATAAACTCTTTTACTTTTTGCATAACACACTATATCAAGGTTTTAATCTATCAAATCACTTAACAAGAAAAACAATAACAAAAAAAAAATGTGACGCTAACACGACAAGATAAAATCGCAAATCAAACCGTTACGTTACGCGTCCGCAACGTTCGACGTCTAAATGGCAATAACCAGGAGCTGGGAATGATGGTTTTTATGCTGTACGATATATCGATGGTTTCGTCTCAATATCGATATATCGCCATTTACATATAAGTGGCAAAACCACTAGTGCTACTCTCGAAATGATCAGCTGTTCTGTTGAACAGCTGTTAGGCCTGCCAACCGGGTTCATTATATTTCAGCACGTTGGCAAGTGCGTGCGCGCATTTTTTAAGCTGCGCAGCAAAATTTGGTGAAGAAATCAATGAAGTAAAATTGGTTGGCTTAATGTGCAGCAGAAAGCAATGCAACATAATCCAAATATATCAAAGTGGTAAACATTAAAAATAAATCAAATTGTGTAAAATTAAACAAAGGCCGACATTAACTTTCAATTGGAAAGTTGAAAAGCTTGAGTAATCAATAAGAAAATATTCAAGCCGAGGCTGAGGCTGTAAACAGAAACAACCCCACCCAGCATATAACCAGGCAGCAAAAATGTCTTATGTGAGTTGTTGTTATGTATACAATCTATTCTACTTATTATATAAATACCTATATATACATATTTGCAGCGTTTGAAGGCTACAAAGTGTCCTACGGACGAATTGTCGCTCACCAATCGAGCGATTGTCAATGTGGGCGATTTTCCAGATGATGTGAAGTATGTCCCCAATAAAGGAGCTCATTCACTATATAATTATATATATACATATATATCTATCTATTCTTCAGGTATGCAGATATTTCACCAGCAGCGGGTCAACACTTTATATTCGCGTTGGAGAAGACAATGGAAGTGCCTAGAGGCTATGTGGGATTTTCCCTCGTCCAGCGCAAGTGGGCGATGGTCTCCATCAATCAAGAGCTGGATGTCCGTCCCTATCGCTTCGATGCGAACTCCGATGTCATAACATCTGTATCCTTCGAAACCGATTTTCTCCAAAAGAAGACGTAAGTGTGGAAAATGCGAAAATTGAACTTTTTTCATTGTTATTCAACAAATATTTGAGGTTACGTTCATTTAATTACTCAAATTGGGTAAAATATTAGATATGAATATATAAATTAAGTATATATTAGTACCTAAAAGTAAGGTTAGCTTGAAGGTAATTAGCACTAGTTCCGAAGACAATAGATATACATCTAAAAACTTTTGCTATGAGAAGATGAAATTTAGGTGGCAGTTGAAAATCTGTTCGATTTTAAGATTGTGGACATTTTTAAATTCAAGCGTTAGTATTAGGCGAGAAAAAGATAAAATATTGTTGTATCAATTCCTATCTATAGGTATAATTCCGGAGTAGTATTATTTAATTGAAGATATACCTTCAAGACTAAAAGTCTCTTATGTAAAAGTTTATATATATAAATCTTCAAACACAAAACAGATTCTAACTTTGAGCCCTCTCTCTCTCTCTATCTATCCATTCAATTATTCACACAGCGTTTCGCAGGAGCCGTATGACTCAGATCAGATGGCCAAGGAGTTTATCATGCAATTCGCTGGCATGGCCTTGACTGTTGGCCAATCGTTGGTCTTCAATTTCAAGGACAAGAAACTACTTGGTTTGGCCGTCAAGGTGCTGGAAGCCATCGATCCGAAGAGTCTGGGTGAGGGCAAGGAGCCAACCACGCGTAATGTTCGTTTCGGCCGTATCTTGGGCAACACGGTGGTTCAGTTCGAGAAGGCAGAAAATAGCTCACTTAATCTGCAAGGCAAATCGAAGGGTAAAGTGGTGCGTCAATCCATTATTAATCCCGATTGGGATTTTGGCAAGATGGGCATTGGTGGCTTGGACAATGAGTTCAATGCGATCTTTCGTCGTGCGTTTGCCTCACGTGTCTTTCCACCCGAGCTGGTGGAACAGCTGGGCTGCAAGCATGTGAAAGGCATCCTGCTCTATGGACCGCCTGGCACAGGCAAGACTCTGATGGCTCGTCAAATTGGAACCATGTTGAACGCTCGTGAGCCGAAGATCGTGAACGGACCGCAGATTTTGGATAAATATGTGGGCGAATCGGAAGCGAATGTACGCCGCCTGTTCGCTGAGGCCGAGGAGGAAGAGAAGCGTTTGGGTCCGAACAGTGGACTGCATATCATAATCTTTGATGAAATCGATGCCATTTGCAAGCAGCGTGGCTCCGTGGCTGGCAATAGCGGTGTCCACGACACCGTCGTCAATCAGCTGCTGACCAAGATTGATGGTGTAGATCAGTTGAATAACATCTTGGTGATTGGCATGACCAATCGACGGGACATGATCGATGAGGCGCTGCTGCGACCTGGTCGTTTAGAAGTCCAAATGGAGATCAGTTTGCCCAACGAACAGGGACGTGTTCAGATCTTGAATATACATACGAAACGCATGCGAGACTTCAACAAGATTAGTGACGATGTGGACTGCAAGGAGATTGCAGCGCTTACTAAGAACTTTAGCGGTGCAGAGCTCGAGGGTCTGGTGCGGGCTGCACAATCGAGCGCAATGAATCGCCTGATCAAGGCCGATGCCAAGGTCACCGTCGATCCGGAGGCTATGGAGAAATTGAAAGTGAATCGCGCTGATTTCTTACATTCATTGGAACATGATATTAAGCCAGCCTTCGGCACCGCCCAAGAGATACTCGATAATATGCTGGCACGTGGCGTCATCAACTGGGGTCAACCCGTTAGCAATCTTCTAGAAGATGGCATGCTCTATGTCCAACAGGCCAAGGCGCCTGAATCTAGTGGTCTTGTCTCTGTTCTCGTGGCTGGTGCTCCAAACTCTGGAAAGACCGCCTTGGCTGCCCAATTGGCCAAAATGTCAGATTTTCCGTTTGTCAAGGTCTGTTCGCCGGAGGATATGGTCGGGTATACGGAGTCGGCCAAATGTTTGCACATTCGTAAGATATTCGATGATGCCTATCGCTCCACACTCAGCTGCATTGTCGTCGATAATGTGGAACGTCTACTGGACTATGGACCGATTGGACCCAGATACTCGAATCTAACGCTTCAAGCTTTGCTTGTGCTGCTCAAGAAGCAACCGCCTAAGGGACGCAAGCTTCTCATTCTCTGCACATCCAGCAGACGGTAACTAGTTGCATTTCCTCATACAGAAACGTTTACTCATCCTCTACTACTTACAGTGAAGTCTTGGAGGAAATGGAAATGCTTTCAGCCTTCACAGCGGTGCTGCATGTACCCAATCTATCTAGTCCAGAGCATGTTATCTCGGTTCTCGAAGACACGGACATCTTTAGCAAGGGCGAATTGCAAGCCATTGGCAAGAAGATGGCTGGCAAGCGGTATGTAGATAATTCGATGATTCGATGATTACAGTTTTTATAGTATACTTATGAACTATTCACAGCGTCTTCATTGGCATCAAGAAGCTATTGGGCCTCATCGATATGGCCAGACAGACAGATCCCTCGCAGCGTGCCATTAAATTTTTGTCGAAGATGGAGGAGGAAGGCGGCTTGGATATGGTAGCGCGCCAATAAGTTGATTAAGCGAACGAGCGAGTATAATCGGAGCTCGTCTAATTTGTATGCAATCTCAATTATTAGCTTTTAAGAAAACAGTTTTCGCCGATATATTAACGCGTTGTTATCACATATATCTATATATATATATAAATATTGAAATTTATATATATAATCCCGATCTGTATGCAAAAGTTATTTAATCGAAAATAATCCCTACACATGCATAATCGACTTTAACTGCTTCGCATTGTTTCGTTGGTCCAGTCCACTAATCGATTCCTGTTCCAATTCCAAACTGTTCCTAACCTTCAAAGGCGAAATATCAAGAAACCGAAAGAAAAAGAACAACCTTCCACAATACTTCGATCTGTAGTAAAACAGAAATGTGAGACCTGTGACCTGATTTGGCATTGCGGCTGGTATTACAAATAACATAATCCTATTTATATATAATTACATACATATATATATATATATATATACATAAATATATATATTTGTTTAAATTAAACTTACAATCGACACTTATATCTCGATAAACGATGAGCACCTATAAATAATATGCATTTTGTAGCTGCATTACATTTGTTAGTTAATATTTTTTAATTGTTGACGTTTGATTTCATTTTAACAATTTCTATCTTGTTAATCTTAAGAATTTTCCTTCGAATAGAGAACACCAAAAACCAATTTAGGAAATGAAACGTTGTTTAGCTTGCAAAGAGTTTACATTAATTAAATAATATTATATAATTAATACGCAATATTGTTAATCGCCCATGGTATAAAATTAAATAAATAAAATCCAATCTAAAAACGAAATTATTCCTTGCCTTTTTCATCTAATCAGAGCTAAAGAGTGCGCAAGAAGTGGGAATTACGTCTAGTTGAGAATCGAAATTCGTTTATATAGAACTTTCCTTATCCAAAAACTTTGACTTTTGAAACTTTTAAATTCAGTTCAAGCATGGTCAAAGCCAGAGTAAACATAGTTCTCCACATTTTTATCAGATTGGACGAGCATAATGTAAATCAGTGAAAAACACAAAGATTTTCGGCGTACAATATTTAAAACTAATTTTTGATATTGATCGGATCTGAAATCATTCCATTTATGAAAATGTATTCATCTTTTAAAAGTTATATTATAAAATTTTATTACAAATTTTATTCAATATAACAAGTACAATAAAAACTTGTCTATATATATAAGTATAGAGCTAACCTTCTAGTTTTAAAATATAAAAAGAAACTCTTTTATGGCGAATACAATTATTTATTGGTCAAACAAAGTAAAATTCGAATTCTAATAAATACTAAAACTTGACAAAGGACAAGAAAATAATATATATCTACATATATGCATATAGATATGTATATGTAAATATAAAAATTAAACTAGAATATAAAATCGATTTGAGGTAGAGCCTTCAATAGCATGCATATTAAACTAATTGATTGAAACAATGAATTCATATAACAAACATATATGGTCGATTTACATGTATGTATATATAATAACTGGCACTGGTTGAATTGGTGGTTGCACTATATAACGCAGTAACTGTGATTGAATGAGAGCTTGCCAGCACGAACGCGACGCTGTAAACGCTGTGAAATGGAAATGCAGTTACTTAAATTGAGAGTCTATAGGGAGCATATATGCAGTCTGACATACCCGATTGAAGACGTCACGCAGTATACGATTGCTGCGACGACGCCGCTCCTCGCATTCACGATTTTGGGCAGCTATAACCTCGGGCAGGTTCTCGCAACGTTTGCTGGTCATCGCCTTCATTTCGCGCGAAGAGAAGATGCGAAGTCGAGCTGCAAGGAAAGAATTGGGCAACATGATTGAGAAGTCAGAACGAGTCATGGCAGAAGTGTGGTGTATGGCACTTACTGACGGCAGGCGGTGGCAGTTGTTGTAGTCGCTGGTCCAATGAGTCAATACTGCCGTACTCGATGAGCTGCTCGAGTTCCTTGCGTCGCGCATTGCGCAGCAGCTGCATCTGATTGAGAATCGCTTTGCGCTGCTTGGACTGGGCGCAGAAATTCGGACGAGCACGTTGCAGATGATCCTGCAAGGACAATGATTCCGACATTGCTTCACCCAAGTCCCCACTCGAGCTAAAATGTATGACATATGCAATGCCACGTGGTCGCTCTTGCAGCAGTTGCTGGTATTGCTTTTGATTCCCCTCCGACGACTCCTGCGGTCGCTGCTGCTCGGTGGTAGTGGAGCTGCTGCGCAGCGCTAGCCGTCGGCACTCACGCAGGTGCTGCTGATGGCATGCCACATCGTCATACTGATGTGTTGTTGTCGTTGTTGTTGTCGTCGTCGCCTCACGGGCATTCGCCGAACTCAAAGGTATGGACATTTCTGAGCTGACACACAATATGGATGAGGTGGAATTTGTGGTCGTGCAGGTGTTAGTTGCTGACATTGCTGCTGTTGTTGTTCTTGTTGCTACTTCGCCCGCTGGAGCTGTCGTCGTCACTTTTGCTGCCCCACCAAGCGCGTGACAGGGCGACACCACTTGACAGTAGATACCGCCCTCATCCGGGCCCCCATAGACATTGCCAACATTCTGGGCGTATTGCATTTCCATATATTGATTGTGTTGCTGCTGCTGCTGTTGCTGCTGCTGTTGTTGTTGTTGTTGACAATGATGTTGCTGGTGTGGTTGGTGTTCGTGTTGCAAATGTGATTGGTGTCTGTGATGCGGGCATGTGTGCTGAAAATAGAGAAGGTAGAAGGTGAATAGATGAGCAACGATACAACATCAGATTAGTTGATTTGGACTATTCTGATATGACTTTGATAAGGTATATATACATATAATATATTGTACAGAGAGCCTATCAAAGTATACGAAAGCTAAATGACTTCTCTGCAATTCGCATATAATTTTGAATAACAATTATTATTCGGTTAAGGTGACTCAGGCAAGTCGTGACTTAGTCTGGAACTAGAGTCCATTAAAAATTTGGATCAGTTACACTTTCACTGATTCTTCTCTCTCACTCACTCTCAACCTCAGTTCTTTCCATCAATCTTTTGTTATTCAAGCTCCAATCATAAAATCTATTTAGTTATAATTTCCAGTTTAATTTAAAATATTCTCATTCGCTACCCTTCTCTCTCTCTCACTCTCTTATTATTATCCTTTCTCTCTCTCCCTATCTCTCTTTCTAATCTGTAAGGTAAATGATTGACAAATAAACAAGCATATATCCTGACAATCCTCTCTCTCTCTCTCTTTCTATACATTTCTCTCTTTCTCTCTCTCTCTCTCTCTCTTCATTCATAGCTTTTAGATCTTACCATATGGCATGTGGCATGATAATGTTGCTGCTGTTGTAGCTGCTGCTGGTGACAGATGACCTGCTGCTGTTGCTGCTGCTGTCGCATGAGGAGCTGCTGTAGCTGTTTCTGCTGCTGCTGCTCGAGACGTTGCTGTTGCTGGTTTTGATAGTGAGCCATGAACTGGCGCTGTCGTTGCTGCACAAAGGAGCAGACGCTTTCGGTGCTGCCCGAGTGCTGGCTAAATGAAGAGGGTGTATCTATTTTGCTGCGCTGCCGTGGCTTGGTGGCAGGCGCACGTGGAGGCCGCATCGATGGTGGTGGTGGCGGCAGCGGCGGCGGCGGTGGTGGTGGAGGTGGTGCTGGTGCTGATGGAGCTACAGCCCCAGTGCCGACAATGATAAAAGGAGGTTTTGCCATGGACTTTGCTAATGGCGCTGATCCTGGTACAGCTGGATCGGGTGGCATAATTCGATTTGGCACTGTCGGTGCATTGCATTGAGCCATTTTAATGGGGACGTTCTTGACACTGGTGATGGATGGGGGCACGGCCTTGGTAGCGCCGGTTAATAGATTTTGCAACGTGCGCAGACGCACGATTTCGGATTCGATCCAATTGAGCTGCGTGCGTCGTGCTGTGTCCAGCTGGACGCGTTGCAGCCGCTTCTCCTCGTACTCAATCTCGCTCTGTGTCATGGGATTCAGCCATTCCTGGACGGCTGCCTGCTCATCGGCAGCTTCGCCGGTGCATTTAAATTGAAGATTTGTCTTTTGGGTGAGCAGCTCATTGGAGGGGGCGCTGCTAGTGGACGTATAGCTACAGGGCTGTGGCGAGAGCATGGGCGTGGCCAGACGTGTGCGAGGCGCTGGCACGGGAACGGCTAAAGAGACTGGAGCATGAACACTGGACGTTACAGTGTTAGCGGTAGCCAGAGCAGCACTAGAAGCAGTAGCAGGAAGAGTTGCTGGAACTGGTATAGTTGGAGCACGCGCATCAGACTCTAGGGAATTCCTGTGACTTGTATTAATGGCAACGTCTTTTCTAATAGGATAATTTTGACGCAACGTATCTGTAGGTAAAGGGATTAGAAAATATATCAGATTTAGTTCCATTGAACGACAAACGTTTAATACCGGCGCGTCCGGCTAAGGATTTTTCTCCTCTGTGCTGCTCTTTAAGAAGCAAGTCCATGTGCTGGTCGCGCTTCATATCCGCTCGGCTGTTGATGCTGCTGCTGCTACTGGCCACCAGATCGAGGCAGGCCAACCGTTTGGCTATATCTCGGATAAGCAGTTTCTTTTGACCGTAGCTAAGGCTACGCTTATTAACCAGCGAGCAGAGCAAATCAATGCCGAGATCCAAATCGCATTTAGCGGGCGAACTAGAGGTGCTCGAGGAGCTTGATTTGTTTTGCTGCTGTTGCTGTTGCTTCTGCTGCTGTGCCTGATGTGGCTGTTGATTCTCCTTGTTCTCCTTGCTTGCCTTATTCTCTCTCTTTTCCTTGTTCGTGTGACGGCGGTTGTACAAGGCCTGCTCCAGCTGAGCTGCATATTCACGCTCTTGACGCTGCTGCTCCACATGACGCAGCAGCTCTTCGGCGCTTAAGCTATGGCTACGGCTGCGGCTGTGGCTGCAGCTTTGACTGTTGCTTTGGCTGGTTGAGGGACGCGAGTTGTGCTGATAGTCAAAGCTGCTCACGGCTGAGGTGGCACAGCTCTCTCTACGCGAACTCTGGCTGGGCACATACGTGGGCGTGGCCACGGGCGTAGGTACAGGCGTAGCCTGGGACTGACTGTTAATGAGACTACCTTGGACAAAGGTGCTGGAGGCAAGTGGAGCTGGTTTCTGTTGCTTCTCTTGCTTTTGCTCCTTTTTGTCCGCCTGCTTCAATCGATTCAAATCGGTTTCCGAATGATTGGGTCGATCTCCACCGGGCCATCCTGCAGCAGGCTGTATGGCCGCTTCCAATACAGAACGCTCCAATGTACTAATATTGCTAGTGGATGCAGCACGTCCATAGCGATAGCCCACATCAGCGGCAGGATCCCATTCGAGACGCTTATGGGATTTCAGCGCTGATTCTGGTGTTTGAGTTTTGCGATTTTGTATTATCGGCGTCTGCGTCTGCGTGCCTTTGCTTGGTGTACACAGATCCTCCACTGAGACAGATGCAACGCGCTGGCCACCGCTCGCTATGGTCTCCATGATAATGGGTATCTCCTTAACGTTTTCCGATGACGCGACGCATTTCCTTTGCTTTTGAACGATCGCTAACGAGACGTATTCCATTTGCTTATCAACGTTCGATGATGAGACGCATTCCTTTTGCTTTCGAGCACTCGCCTTGGCAGCTGCGCAGGCAGCTGTTGTTGCAACCCCCATGCTGCTACTACGACTGCGACTGCGACTGCCGCAACGGCTGCTGGGCGCGCCGACGCTTACATTGCTGCTCGCTGTGGATGTGGTTGATGAGAGCGCCATGAAGCGTTCCAGGCCCGATTCACGTTCGTTGGCCAGCTCTGCCAGATATTCTCTTACTTTGGGCGTAAGTCGCGAAGTCCTCTGTAATTTTTTATCATAATATAGTTTACGATTTGTACTATTATTGGTTGACATTGCTAAACATAGCTACCGCAATTCGAATTTTACACACAACTGCGAGCCAGTACGCAATGGTAAATGCACAGCGTCAGTGTGTACACACTATTCAAAGTTTATGCACTTTAAAATTTATCGATAGGCGATATATTAGCCTTGATGACATTGATGCAATTGAAAAACGTTTGCATTACCCCTAACCATTGTATGTTATATGGTTAGTGCAATTACGAATATACACATCATATATTCGTAATCAATCATATTGCACTTTTATAATTTAAAATGAAATTCAACAAATAATATACATTTTAGCAGGTATTTGAATGCATATCATTGGCCAAAGCATGTGCACAACGATCAAATTGTGTTAAGCTGTTAAATTTGAATTTGAATTGTACTTACAGTTATTTAAGGATCGCAATTTAGTTTGTTACAAAATTATATTTTAAAATGCAAAATTTATTATAATCTGACATGTTTAAATAAAAACAAATACAACTAAACTGATACGATACAAACAACAACATATCCATATATATGTACATACATTGTATCATCAGCGGCAAAGTAGGCAATAATGCACCATTTAATAACATACAGAGTCCATTAACAGAATGTTAAACAATAACTCTACTGTTAAAATGAAACTCAGCGAATTAAAATGTAAGAGTATCGAAAATGATCGTAGATAATCAAAAATTCGGTGTTCCGTGGAATGCAAATAAAACAATTAGTTTGTAAATATCTATCCGAACTTTATTAATAGGGCGTTTAACATAGATTATTATTGTTTTGGGCAATTGGGTTGATCTATCAAGTACATACATAGCTATTATTGTGGGTGGCTAAGGGTGTACGCTTGTATATAGACACTGTACCGATAAATGCAAATGCCAATCGATTATTTCGTATCGCTTGACGCCTAAAGAGCGGGAAGTACATATATATATAAATATATATAAAACAGATTTGAACAATTTACTTTAAAAAAAACCATATACATTTAATAATTTTGCTCACGGTATTACTCCTAGCATTAGTTTTGTTTGTTCTTGTTCTATATCGCTAAATACAGACGTCTAAAAAGCACATGGCGTGAATTTTAAATTCAATTTTTAAAAATTTTAAATGCAATAATGTAACAAAATAGTATATATGTATGTGTATGCATGATGGAGAAACACCTGTGCAGGTGTGTGAGTGTTTTTTGGTGCTTGCTGAGACCGTTATTTTTGTTTCGCAGTTCCACAACATGGATTTAACATTTTTTTTTTTCTAATTTTGTTGATTTTTTGTTTGTTTGTTTTGTTTTTGGAGCTGTGTGGTATGGCCACCGTTTGATTATTATAAGATATAATAATTTGAATTTCCATCACAACGTTGAGAAGGTATGCATTTATAATGAAGAAATGACTAGGCCGACGAGCTGGTTCTTTGGGAGAATTGGAGAATTGGGGTCTTAAATTTGATGATACTCAGCGCCGCTGCTGGCCACGATCGTAGAACAATAAATATGCCGGCACACTGAGAACCTCATCGATGGACACCTCCCGTACAATGGTGTCCGATGTATAGAACCAGCTGTGTGTGGGAATATTGATGAGATATTGAAATCGACACAGATATACATATATATGGGTCATCTCCAGCTACTTACCGATGTGCATTCCGCAACGAGCCGCGGCGATAGGTCACAAAATGTCCGCTGTTTGCCTCGCCGGAATGAACGACTACAGCGAGCAGGCGATACAGATTCTTAGGGAACATGGCACCGAAACCCTCGCCGCCAGCGCCGCCGCCATTGTTCATGGGCAAGCTGGAGGAGTACAGCGACATGGTCGAGCCCCAAGGTGTGCCCGCCTGCCAATGAGTGAGCAAATTCATTCAAATGAGCAGGGAGGTAGAAGGAACAACTTTGATCACACTCACCTGACTATTTAAATGAGGCTGCACGAAACTATATGGCGCCATAGACAAGCTCTCGGGGAAATGCACATAATCCTGTCGCTTGCACACCTGCCCGGTGGGCAGCCAAACAGTGCGTGCAATGTGTATGCAGAGGCAAGCCGGAAGCTTAGCAAATGTCACGGATTTTGTGTGCATTGTCGTCTCATTGCATGAGTCGCATTTGACATCGTTCAAATCCTCGGAGGTAATGTACTCGCTGAGTAGGTGACCCAAGCTCAAGCCAGAGCGCCGCTGCGTGGGCAGATTTAGTGTGATGCTATCGAATTTATCATAGCGCACAGCGGATTTGGAGCCGCAGCCATTGCAAACGATTTGGGCGCCCATTGCTCCTTGAAACGGATGCGCCACCTGGCTGGGCATCATGCTTGACCAAATCGAAACACGGCCAGGTCCACGATTCAGGCGCTCCAGCGAACGGCAGGAGCTCGAGACGCGTCTATTAAGGCCTTCGCCTTGCTGTTGCTGTTGCTGCAACTGTTGTTGCTGAGGAAGGCGCGGACGCGATAGACGTTCGTTGCCCAGCATAGTTGACACGTTCAATGGCTCCGCCTGTGACTCGAAATCCAAGCCATAGCCGAATGGTAGATAGGTAGAGGCGCCAGCAGCACCAGCCGCAGCAGGCGTCATAATCTCAGACGTTTCACGTTCACACACCGAGGCTGGTGAATCTGGTGTGTGAGCCTCGGAGCGGACCAAGCGCTGCAAGCTGGTCGATTCATCATACTCCATGTTGAGGAAATCGGTTAGCATGGCACTGGATGGTCGATTGGGCTGATCGCCAATGCGTTGGCCAGCCATGTTGCAAGTGCGATAGGCGGCAGCTGCAGCTGTGGCAGCTCCAGTAGCAGTGCCCATATCCAAGCCGTCGCCATTGTCGTGGCCAGTATTTAGTTGAGTGCTCGATGTGGCCGGCAGCAGGGCATCGGACAAGCAGCCCACCTGCAGTGGCCGTGTGGCCTCCTCCTCCAGTGATGAGAGTAACACATGGAATAACTCATGTGCATCGTGCTCCTCCTGTGGTATTACCCAGCCAAGTGTATTTAAGGCACGCAGCACAGCGCCCGGGGAATGGGGATCACCGCGCAGCGTTGCATGCGTGCCATTGATCACCTCCAGGGTGCTCAGCATGGAGCTGATCAAGCTCTTGCGGTCGGGCGTGGCACCGTTGTACAACTGCAGCCAGGCAATGAACTGTGGACAAGCAGCCAGAGCCTGGAGAAGCGTATTAAGGAAGCAAGTGCGACCAAAATTGTGTAATCCAGCAATTTGGCCGCGACGCTGACGTAAACGAGAGCCTAAAGCAACGGCCGAACAGAAATGAAGCGAATTAGTGTAAGCAAATGCAAAGAGCGAAAACAAATCGAGCTCAACTTACCCGATGGACCCCAAAAGACGAATGCACCGACAACGGCGGCCACAGTAACACCGGCGGCCATTAATATCTTCTCACTTTCCATTGTTGTGATTCAGAAATAGGGCTATGGGCGGCCAGGTAGGAGGGGGTGGGTGGGAGGCGTTGCACACACTGGGCTTAGCACTACAACATCGATTGGCATTGACAACAACCACACTGCACTTGGCCAATTATTGTTATTCTTCTGCTGCTACTTCTTCTGATAGATGTGTATCTGTGTGTGTCTTTTTCTTACCACAGCTGTTTGGTTGGTTTTTACAATATTAACATTAGAGCCTAGAAAAAAACCTGAAATTCTTCTATACTATTGTGTGTCTGTCTGGTGTCTGATGTTTAGTGAATGGCCTTGCCACATCGTTGAATTATGCACGCGACTTTTGCCAGACTGTCGGGTTTTCTACCAAAGGTCTGGTATCATTTGCCACTTCAGCTGAGTCTGCTGCAGCAAACAAAGTAGGCATAACATATTTTATTCGTTCTATAAATGTCTTATGAATAAAATATCAAAACGAATCGTGTGCTTGTTGCAGTTAGTTGATAAACAGTGTCAATCATTTTTGCTATTCGAGAAAATTGTGTGAGCAGCAAGAAATAGATAGATAGATAGGTAGATGGATATTAAGTATTTTGCTTGACCAATTTATGCAGTGAGCTGCATACTGGTTTTTATTCTCGAACGTTGTGGAACATATGCGAATAGCAACAACAACTGCACTAACAACAACAAAACAGAAAGCAAGCACAACAAACAAAGGTGGCCTGCGCTTAGTTCAAATTGAAATTGAACATTCATAACAAATTATTGCTCACATTACTATTTGGACTTCGTAGGCATGAGTAGCGTACGGGCAGAATAAAATGTTTTAAAATTGTAGAAATGTGTTAAAAAAAAAAAAGAAAAAAAATTTAAATTTCAAATTAAAATTTTTAAGAAAAAAAAAAATAAAAATACTTTGCTATAAAATTAAGTTCCTATTAGTGGTAAGTCTAATTGGTGCATCAATTTGTATATATTTGTGTATTCAGTGAAAGTGTGTGTGTGTGTGCTTGTAAGTGTCGCAATTATTGTGCCATCCCTTTTGTCCCAACCACTCAATCGCGCCGTCCTTGTGTTCATTTCACAATATACGCACACGCACATGTATGCATAGTTTTACACACACACACTCATACACATGCAGACACACAGCTGGTTGCTGCGCAATAGTCAAAATTCTCTTCGTTTCTGTTTTCATAGGCTGCTTCATTTGCGCCTCTTTGTTTATATCAGTCTTTCGCTGCCCGTTTGTCGTTTGCCGTTGTGCAATTTGCTTCGCTTTTCCGTTTTAATTTTGGAAACTGTGTCAGCGCCACAGATTCAAATTGCAAGCAATTTTCTTTTATATTTATACATTTTCTTTTCTCTTTCTATCTCTCTATATATGTATATATACTGTATTTTATCTGTACTAAAGATTTTCCTGCTCCCCTTGCTGCATTTGCGTATATGTATGTATGTATGTGTGTGTGTGTGTGCGAAAAGTGGTTGGATTGCTTTGTTAGTGTTGTTGTTGCTTCTTTGTTTGTCAGACATACTCACACAGTCACATTCACTCACTCTCTCACTCACTTAACGGTTATTGGCTTGCATTCTGTTTTAACGTAGCAATCCGTCAGCCTTAGACACAGCTGACCCTGAGCTAAAGCCAAAGCCGAGCTGTGCGCTTTGCCAAGCACTCGTTCTACGCTTCCTTTTTGCAAGCACGGAAATTGAGACGCAATTGCATCAAATAAGGAAAAATCCACTTCAATTCCATATTTGCAGAAAACCAGTTGCACGACAGCAACAACAACAGACAACAAAAGATAACAAAGAAGCCAAGTGCAGCAACCATAGCTAAAAATTTCAAATCTATTCAGCTGGAATAGTGACAACTGATCCGAACAATTGTTAGATATCCTATTAATATAATACAAATATTAATGACAAAGTGAAAAGTCTGGAAATTCAGTGCTGTTATAAAATCTTCTAAAAACAGCTGAACCCCATCCTGTTACTCATACCAATCAGGAAACGCATAAGTCTAATTGGAATTCAAACTAAATTCAGCTAAAGAAAAGCAGCAACATGGATGCCAAAGATAGCAACAAGGAGCAGCCACAGCAGTCGGAAAATGAGATACGCACGGATAGCGAGAGCTCGACAGATAGCATGATGCGCTTTGTGCTGCCCAGTCTCGATGGTAGTCCACCCAAAGTGGTCACCATGGACGAGGTGGCGGGCATGCTAAAGAATCTCAAGAATATGGAACTTGCCCACGAAATCGCACTCAATCCGGAATTCAAGCTACAGCCATACGAACCACCCATGAACAGGTGAGTTAACTCTAATCTTCCTCTCTCTATATATATATATATATATATATCTACATCAAACTTTCTCTTAAACTCCGCCAGCTTGGAGGGTCGCATCAAGGCTATGGTACACAAAGCATTTTGGAATCTTTTGCGCGAGCAACTGGAACGTAATCCACCATCATACGATCAAGCCATTCGATTGCTGAGCGAGATTAAGGAGGACTTTCCGCAGCTGCTCTCGCCGAACAATGCGAACGCTCTGTCGCGCATCAATGCAACGCTGGATGAGACTCTCATCCGGCAGCAGGCGGAGCGTGGCACACTGGACTTTCGAGCCTATGCAAATTTTGTGATCAATCTGTTGGCCAGCATGTGCGCACCGGCACGAGATGAGACGGTTGCCAAGCTGCGAGAGATCGACGATGTGATCGATACCTTCCGTGGCATATTGGAGACCATGGCCCTGATGAAGCTAGATATGGCCAACTTTATGGTTTCAGCAGCGCGCAATAATATAGCTGCGAATTCTGTGGAGTATGAGAAGCAAAAGTTTAGCACATTCTTGCGCGAATATCATGGCACTGGTACGTATACCCTGTAATTAGTGAAAAGTAATGGAAGTGGAAGGAAGGGTGAGGGAGGGGGAGTTTGGTTACAATTGAAAATGTAATAGGTTATAAGAGGGTATTATTGATGCTGACTTGATCTAAAACTGATTGACTATGAGAAGGTAAAGTTTAGCACTGTTACAAGTACCATGTAATCAATGGGAGAGAGGAGAAGGGGGAGGAGGCTGTAGGATTAAATTGAGTACAATTGAAAAACTACCAGACTAGAATAGAGTATGGCAAAGCTTTTTAAATTTGGCTAGATCTAAAACTGTCTGTTCGTGCTACTTGATCTAAAACAAATATAAATACATAAGATATTTATAGTCTAGTAAGAATACCGATTGGGCTATCCATATAATATATATAACTCACTTCTTGACTTTTTTCATTTTTCAGTTGGTTTTCCCGCCACGGAGGATTGGCTGCAACGTTCTCGCGCCGGCTGCAGCAATAATGAGGAAATCATTTTCAATGCCTTCAAGCAGCTGCTCAACTATCCGGCAGACAAGGAGTTTCCCGAATTGCTGCGCATCGATAAGGAGCGCTTCGAGGGTCTGAGCTGGCGTTGCCAGCGTCTCATTTTATGCGCTGCGCTCATATCCATTGCACAGGGTGTGCCAATCATATCGCAGCGGCGTGAGAATCGCATGGAACTGGCCAAACAGCTGGACATACTCGTTCAGCATGTCAAGCAGCAGGAGTAAGTGAGATGCGCGCGCTATACCCGAATCTTTCACTGATTCTATTCTCTCTCTCTCTCTCTCTGTCTCTTTGTCTCTTCTATAGTCAACTGAATTCTGTCATTGACAATTGCTACGAGCAGATACGCGCTTTTATAAACAAATGTCTGGAAAAGGAGAAACTGCCGTTGCTGAGCGAGTCACAGGAGTCGCAAATTCATAGCCAAGTCCAACAGCTGGTCAACAAATCATCGCCCGTGCGCACACTAATGGGTAATACATCCACAATCACACACACACACACAAAGGGCTTATAGAATGTGCATAGTGTGGTAGTCTTTGTTCTAAATCGAATACAGACTCACAGCTATATATGTCACTCTCGCGCCCTCTCTCTCTCTCTTTGTTTAGCTCTTCTACTGTGAGATTACAAATTTAGTTCTAGTATGGAACATTTTATGATCGGCAGACTATAATGGTTCAACGTATTATGAATCTAGTCCATATATGATTTTTTTTTATTAGTGGTTGTAGATGTACATACATATATCAAATATCTGATAGATATGTCATATACAACACTATACATTGTACAGCTCATACACTCTTATACTATTTATGCTATATCGAAAGAGAGAGAGGGAGAGAAATGTTTAAAAGAATATATGCACTGCTGAGTTAGGGTATTTGAACAGCGGCTTGCCGTGTTCAACTTTATATATATATTTGTTTTTTGCTAACTTTATTGCTTTGTATTTGCAGCCAATCGTATGGATGGCTTTGTGCGCGTTGCCTTGCGCTCGAATGGCAATATACCGCCACCGCCCGCTGGCTTTGCTGACTTTGGGGAAGAGCTGGTCGCATTTATTGCATCGTTTCGACGTTTGGTCTCCTACAATCACGCCGTGTTTGGAGAGTACTTCTTGCAGCTGCTCAATAGCAAGCAGCGAAACAGCGCTGAGCCGCAGGCGGATGCCAGCAACAGCAGCAGCAATCTCTCGTCTAATCTGGCCCAAACAGCCAAGCCCTAGACAGAGAGAGCGAGATAATGCAAAGGCGAGAACGTGTGAGAGAGAAAGTGAGAGCGGGAGCGGGAGCGGGAGTGTGTGTGTGTGTGTGTATGTGGAAGAGGCAACAAAATATATTTATGAATTCATGCTGCTTGGATCAAGCGTTGGAAGCGCCAAAAGAGCACATCAATAACCAAAATGTTGAACGTTTTAAAGCTAACGGATAAGAGCTAGCCTCTTGCTGATAGCCACATAGACCCAAAAGCAAACACAACAAAAAAGAAAAGGAAAACCTAACTGTAACAACGAAGACAAACAACATATGAACAAGATGAAGATGAACAAGAATTGATTTGTTTGATGCTGCGAGGTAGCACTTGAAGGGCAACACATCATGAAACTGGGTGCACTTAGCCAAGTGATATAAAACATATATACTACATAAGAACTAATGTACACCTGCACACCCAAACACCTGCACACCTGTTTGAGGGCTGTCTGTGATAAATGAGAATCTGAAACAACTTGGGCAAAAGCAACTGCTAACAATATGAATATGCAAACATAAAGATATATATATATATGTATATATACTATGTATATATATATATATCGGCATGTATTAGGACACGTGGGCACGCCCTCACTAAATACCCAGAAGAACAATAAACCCCAAAACAAATAACAACAATTGGCAGCTGCAAATGAACTTAAAACACATTTACTATATAATATTATTAATGGAAACAACTAAATTTTAACTAAAACAAAAGCAACTGTATTAACATTATTTAAGTCGATATAATAAAAATACATATACATATATATATATACATACATATATACAAATATATAAATTATACACATATACAAATGTATGTATGCATGAATGCGACTGTACTATTTAGTTAATGGTTCTAATTAAATGATCCACCGTCTGAAATGTGCTAAGATCAAAATAAACCAATTTCTACAGCTTTGTTCATTGAAATAGTAGTTGATCATTGAGTACTGCTACCATGTTCATGAACACATCTGCATATACATATATAATAAAGAGATAAACGAATAATAAACAATTGCATTTTTTTGTTGCATTCTTTAAACAGTCTTCAGGTTGGACTTAGAGAATCAACTTTATAGTTAATCTGATGAGTGAGTCGAGACTCGAACCTTAGCTGCTGTCAAAGCAATTCATTTGGAGCAGCTCAAAGAAGGAAAGAGATAGAGAGAGCTAAACCAGGCTAAGCTAATTTTATGACTAGCATCAGCCGAGACTCAAACCTTAACTGCTGGCTAAACCAGTCTTATGGGATTGCTTGCAGAAAGAAAGAGGTAAAGAGATCTAGCTCAGTTTATGACCAGCAACAGCCAAGACTCGAACCCTAACTGCTGGCTAAGCAAGTCTTATGGGACAGCTTCAAGAACGAAAGAGAAAGAAAGCTAAGCTTAGACTCGAACCCAAACTAAGTCTATGGAAACGAAGTCTACGTCATCTAGAAGCTAGTCTCCCCCTCGTGGGTTACGAGGGATATGTGGGAAGGAGGGAGCAGAAGCCAGCGAGTGAAATACTTGTATGCGCTAAATCGCTTGTTAAGATAGCTGCCAGTAGCGTAGCTGTTCGAGCTGCGGTTTTTGTTAGCTCCGATGTACGGGCACAGTTTTTCCATTCTCCAATTTCTGTGCAGCTCGTCAGCGCTCGAGATCGTCGTCCAATGCGGACAAGCGGAGAAACAGGCCTCGTCGAACGAGGAAAAAATATTCAGTCTCAGAAACTCAAATGCCTTAAAATGATATTATATATAGTAAGAAAAAAAAAAAAAAAATTTATGAGAAAACTTGATCATTGAACTTGACTTGACGATTTCTTAAATCAATTTCATATATAGTAAGGAAAAAGAAAAAATCAAATAGAAAATAAAATGCATGAAATTAATTCTGATTCATCATCGGCATCAACGACCGCTGTAATATCGTATCATTGGCGACCATTAAAGAACAATAGTAGAATTACTCAATATTTCTATGGGCTGAGTCAGCGGCATATGGCGGGTAGTTGTAGTTGTTGGAGCTTGGCTGCGATGCTGTTGTATGTCTGTCGAAAGCTGTGCATCGTGCCATTGCATCTGTTCATCTGTGTTGCGACTCAGTCGGCAGACGAGAATGGCCGACCCGTAGAAATACGCCAAATTTACGGGGTATCGGAAGGCAATGCGATTGCCACAGATGGCGCTGTGTTTGGTGATTGGTTGCGTTTTCCAGCCACTACGCCTGGCTATGCCGTCATGATGACAAATAAAAACGATTTTGAAATAACTGCTGATCCAGTGAAAGATTCACTTGTTTCTCATAGCGTGAGCTTAAAGCTCACCAAAATCCAGCTTTGTGCAATGAACAAACTGATTGAGCGTTGCCAATCCAATTTCCATTACAAACTGGTTGGCAACAATTGCCAAACTATTGCCAACGATATTATTGAGATGCTGCGCAGATCGAGCTATAGACCTAAATGGGTGGCAGTCGATAGCCATAATATTTATTTAAACGAAGTTAATGGATAGATATCCATATGAAAAGTTCTCTAAACACTATATATATATATATATATTTTTTTATTTTTTTTTTTATTTTTTTTTATTTTTTTTTTTTAACTATTCAGTGTGCGCTGAGAGAAAGAGAGCGAGAGAGCTTTGTAAAGATTGTAATTTAGACATGAACCCACAAACTGATCAGGGTTACTGCACAAACTAAATTGCGAATTGCTTAGCAGTGCTGCCATTTATTTTGGAGCATAAAAAGCTTTTAAAAGAGGCTAAATCACGATTTAAAGTATAAAACACAGGCAATTATTTCAAGGATAATTAAGCTTTAAAGTGTGAAAACGAATGTTACTACAGACAGATATTTAGCTATAGAGCTTTAATCTGCCTATATGAATATAATCAAATTAACACATTATTTAATGTTTAAAAATATTAATATATATATATATATATATATTAATATATATATAGAGAACTTTTCATATGGATATCTATCCATTAACTTCGTTTAAATAAATATTATGGCTATCGACTGCCACCCATTTAGGTCTATAGCTCGATCTGCGCAGCATCTCAATAATATCGTTGGCAATAGTTTGGCAATTGTTGCCAACCAGTTTGTAATGGAAATTGGATTGGCAACGCTCAATCAGTTTGTTCATTGCACAAAGCTGGATTTTGGTGAGCTTTAAGCTCACGCTATGAGAAACAAGTGAATCTTTCATTGGATCAGCAGTTATTTCAAAATCGTTTTTATTTGTCATCATGACGGCATAGCCAGGCGTAGTGGCTGGAAAACGCAACCAATCACCAAACACAGCGCCATCTGTGGCAATCGCATTGCCTTCCGATACCCCGTAAATTTGGCGTATTTCTACGGGTCGGCCATTCTCGTCTGCCGACTGAGTCGCAACACAGATGAACAGATGCAATGGCACGATGCACAGCTTTCGACAGACATACAACAGCATCGCAGCCAAGCTCCAACAACTACAACTACCCGCCATATGCCGCTGACTCAGCCCATAGAAATATTGAGTAATTCTACTATTGTTCTTTAATGGTCGCCAATGATACGATATTACAGCGGTCGTTGATGCCGATGATGAATCAGAATTAATTTCATGCATTTTATTTTCTATTTGATTTTTTCTTTTCCTTACTATATATGAAATTGATTTAAGAAATCGTCAAGTCAAGTTCAATGATCAAGTTTTCTCATAAATTTTTTTTTTTTTTTTCTTACTATATATAATATCATTTTAAGGCATTTGAGTTTCTGAGACTGAATATTTTTTCCTCGTTCGACGAGGCCTGTTTCTCCGCTTGTCCGCATTGGACGACGATCTCGAGCGCTGACGAGCTGCACAGAAATTGGAGAATGGAAAAACTGTGCCCGTACATCGGAGCTAACAAAAACCGCAGCTCGAACAGCTACGCTACTGGCAGCTATCTTAACAAGCGATTTAGCGCATACAAGTATTTCACTCGCTGGCTTCTGCTCCCTCCTTCCCACATATCCCTCGTAACCCACGAGGGGGAGACTAGCTTCTAGATGACGTAGACTTCGTTTCCATAGACTTAGTTTGGGTTCGAGTCTAAGCTTAGCTTTCTTTCTCTTTCGTTCTTGAAGCTGTCCCATAAGACTTGCTTAGCCAGCAGTTAGGGTTCGAGTCTTGGCTGTTGCTGGTCATAAACTGAGCTAGATCTCTTTACCTCTTTCTTTCTGCAAGCAATCCCATAAGACTGGTTTAGCCAGCAGTTAAGGTTTGAGTCTCGGCTGATGCTAGTCATAAAATTAGCTTAGCCTGGTTTAGCTCTCTCTATCTCTTTCCTTCTTTGAGCTGCTCCAAATGAATTGCTTTGACAGCAGCTAAGGTTCGAGTCTCGACTCACTCATCAGATTAACTATAAAGTTGATTCTCTAAGTCCAACCTGAAGACTGTTTAAAGAATGCAACAAAAAAATGCAATTGTTTATTATTCGTTTATCTCTTTATTATATATGTATATGCAGATGTGTTCATGAACATGGTAGCAGTACTCAATGATCAACTACTATTTCAATGAACAAAGCTGTAGAAATTGGTTTATTTTGATCTTAGCACATTTCAGACGGTGGATCATTTAATTAGAACCATTAACTAAATAGTACAGTCGCATTCATGCTTTTGTTTTAGTTAAAATTTAGCTGTTTCCATTAATAATATTATATAGTAAATGTGTTTTAAGTTCATTTGCAGCTGCCAATTGTTGTTATTTGTTTTTAATCTGCCTATATGAATATAATCAAATTAACACATTATTTAATGTTTAAAAATATTAATATATATATATATATATATATATACCTTTGGCACCGTACACACATATATATATGTACGGTACCTAAAGTTCCTAAGCTGAAAAAAGCTTGCAGGAAAGCAACATTCTCCTGTTCCCGCCGTTTTAGAGTTTTTCCCGCAATTTGACTTGAAATAGCTAGATGTACGGGAGAAAATGTAAATAACATCACTGTTGCTTAGCCTAGACACCCACCGCTGGTTGTTGCCTAACTCAGACAGGGCGCATCGCAATGCCAGCTCCTAAAATGCCTTTGCTCGCCCGTTTGACTGAGTGCAACAATTACAACAGCAAAACGCATATCACACACACACACACACACATACACATACACAAATGCTGTGTGGGCAAAAATAATAATAAAGAGAATAATAATAATCACGCCACTTGATGTACTTTAGCACTTGAGACGACGACGCCGACAACGCGTCGCAGTCGCAGTTGGCATGTTGATTGCGTTGGACAACGGACCACGCCCGCTTCCGTTGCGCTTAACGCCCAATGTGCTCAGCCGCATCCTGATGCCTTATCGCAGCTCCATTTTACTCTCTCTCTCTCTCGTTCTCTATGGCTGCCCATGACGGTATTTATGTTTGCATGTACACGTGTGTGTGTGTGTGTGCTGTATTGCATGATTTGATGTTTCAGTTTTTTTTTTCCTTTTTTTTTTGCCTTTCTTCTTCATTCGGTTTTATGGGTAGCTGATAAGAAATCTGCGTCGTCTGCGTTGCTAACTGGAAACTGTGCTCCGTACCGCACGCTCTCTCGCTCTAACACTTGGCGGTTGGCTTCATTCTGACGTCGCGACGTCAAAGGCAATGGCTACGCAGGCTGGCTTGAGAGAGCGAGTGAGACGGAGAGGCTTTGCTGTGTTAAGCTCAAAGTCCATTCAGACAGCTCCCTGTTTTTGTATGATTTATTTTTATGTAAATACACACATCTTGCGGTCGGCCCAGCCTCATCATCGTCATTATCGTCAAGATCATTATGATTTTAAGGCAAAAAGTAAAGTCCAACTGGAAACCCGCTCTACCAGTACGTCGAGCGAGACAAGCGATAAAAACTAATAATAATAACAGACAAATTAAACCAAGCTGTGGGAGAGTCGCACCTGAAATACCCTTTATTGCAGATTTATACTAGTGTAAAAATGTAAATACAAAAATAGAACAAAATATGATGGGAGAGTCGTACTTGAAATACCCTTTAATGCAGATTTATATTAGGGTATGAATGCGTATAGAGAACACGTGAAATATGGAAAAATCTATCTATACAAATTATCATATATGTATGTATGAATCTTTTCTTTTTTTTTTATTTAATTAAAATTTCATGACTGGTCGGTGTTACCATATATATATAAATATTTCATTTTTATATAAATATATTAAAACAATTTTTTTTTTTTTCATTTATAATATGATGACTGATCGGTTTAACACATTAATAATCAATGATATATAAATGACTTAACTTACAGCCTTATCATGAAAGTCTAGAGATAGCTATAGAAATTCCAAATGCTAAACTTCGCTCGGCGCTGACTTCCAATGGCACAGGCACATTGATATATGGATTGATAGTAAAAATATGCAGCTAATGGGAAAAACCAAGAAGTAGACAATATAAGAAGTACAACAATTTCGAATACCCTATGTGTGTTACTTGACATTGCATATGCGATCATAAAATGCATATACCTCAACTTGGGTTGGCTCTCAAGAATTTATATGATATGTTCAACATGCTGCAGAAGCTCTGTTCGAACATCGAGAGCTTTTCAGTTTTGGGCATAATACATACATATTGATTGAGCCGATCCTTAAATGCTTTCGTCTGGACTCCAATTGGCATCCCGACTATGCGACCGAGCAGCTTCCATGGCCCAAACGAAAATTAACTTAGATGCTGGCGAGCATATAAATGAGCGAAAGCGAATTTGAGATTCACTTTTCGTATGTTTTTTTTGTTCTCGAATTTTTCGCTTTGGCTCATTATCGAAATTCTGCAAATACTTGAGAGAATTTGCTATAGCGAATACCTTGGCATTCTGCCGTACCGCCCCGTACCGCTGGTGATTAGGCGACCTGTACCTATGCTCTGGCGCTATCTAAGGCCCCGCTCTATAAATAGATCCCCATTGAACTTCACATATTGTATTGGCACTCCGGCACCAGGTGAGCGGGTCCCTGATAAGAAAACGATTCGTAACCGTGCAATTTAATCACGAGCAAACAAGAGCACACAAATCAAAATGCTTATTGCGCGTCGTCCTCGAGACTGTTCTATGTTTGTACATCCAGATGTACTCATATCTCCCTCTCTCTCTGACTGTCTCTGTTTTTTTCTTTTCTATCTGTCTCCCTCTATCGATGATGGTTAGTCGACAAACCCCAAGTTTATGAATGACACAATCAATGTGTCTTAATCAATAATCAATATGTTCTAATCATTACATAAGTCAGCTACATGACATATGTTTGTTGTGGGGCATGGCATATAGTCAATCATATAGTCAATCAATCAATCAATCAATCAGACTAAACTATAATTTAACTAACTTAGTGAATCATCAACTAAATGTTGCAGTCAAACAGTTGCCCACTTCATCGAATCAGTCAGTCAGGCAGTCAGTCAATCAACCAATCTATCAGTCATTCAATCAATCAGGCAGTCAGCCAGTCAGTCGATGATATCTATATATCATAAAGATACAAGTTCATCTTAAGATATTCGCAAATGTATCTGGATGTGAAATTTAGATAGACAGCAGCTATCGAATGGAAATATTTCAGCCTGATCCAAAACTTAGGTATCTAGAAAGCTCGACAATAATAGAAAACTTTTCCCACTAGTTAAATGGACGCAAATAGAATTCTAAATATAATATAGATGCATAGAGTATATCTAGTGAGAGCTATGCCAAATACAGATAGCTTCCACATATGAGATATATAGTCACTATATATACATATATATATATATATCGTATATTTCTGATTTACGACAACGGAACCAATAATGAAAAGTAGAAGAATTTCAATTCTTTTTTTTTTTTTTATCTGGTAAAAATCAAATTTTATTTGAGTATTATGTGTTGAAGTGCGGCCCAGCAAAACGTCTGATAAGAGAGTGGAGGAGAGAGAGAGAGAGGAAGAGTTAGGTCGGAATTTGTACCTTTGGTAGGTTTATTCCGACTGACTTCGTAGAAAGTGACCAAAAGATAAGTCCAACAAATTGTAGAACAATTATATCAACTGGCATACGGGTCTTATATGTATATATAGAACACTCTATACTATATAGATGCCTATATAACCAGGCCCGTCTTATCGTCGTGGAAAAATGCAAAAGAACTTTGGAATAGGAAACGTAGCAAATCGAATCATTAAATACACAAAATTGGGCCACGAACCAACTCCAGGCAAACACACACACACACACATGTATAACTGTATGACAGTAAATTATACATATATGTGAGTGTGCGTGTATAACTTTTATCTGTCGAGTGGTTGCTCTGAACTGATATTTAATGCCATTTGCCTGATAAGTTTTTAAGACCCCGTCATCAATTTATCTGCGCCTCACGCTCATAATTCATAATTCATTATTGTATTTTTTTTCCACATTTTTATTTTTCACTTTTAATTGTATTTTTTTTATTATTTATTTTTTTTTTCTTGTTAGAGCAAAAGGTATTTATATAATTTGTATATAAATATATATTTATATATATATATATTATAGATATATATAATTTTTCATATATTTAAAGCATAATTCATCTGCTAAGAATATGTTATATATTAAGCATAATTAAAACATCAGTATTACATATATATTAATATATATGCATGAATATATATATATATGTATATATATTTCAATAAGCGATCTCTCTATCTCGCTCTACCTACATATAAACTATAATTCAGTTGTTTATCATTAAATAGTATAACGTTTAGGGTAGGATGGGGGGGACTTGACGCTAAATATATATTATTTATATATACATATATAAAAAAAAAAAATTATATATATATGCTATATATGTATAGTTAGCATAATTTCTGATCAGAATTTGTTTTCGTATTGGGCTTTCTCTCGTTATATTCTTCATTGAATGCATGTGTGTGGCACATGGTCGCCAGGTGGCGCTTTTAAGTTTTAGCACAGCTAAAAAAAATGTGTTTAAAAACGTTTTACAACTACAACTTATATCGATATGCATATATATATGTGTGTGTGTGTTTAGGTGTGTGTGTGTGTGTGTGTGTGTGTGTAGGTGTTTGGGTGTGTGTGTAGATGTGTTACTTCAAATAAATATTTACAAAGCAATTGCTTGTTTGTGTGTGTTTGCTTAAATGTGTGTGCTTAGGCCACTTCTTACAAAAAAAAAAAAAAAAAAAAAGTTAATATGCAAAGAAAAAGAGGCATAAAATATATAAAAACTATATAAGAAAATGAGAAGCGTGTAATAGGGTTGGCTGGTTGTTAGGACTTCTTCTATTTACGTCTTCTTCCTCTTCTTCATCATCTTCTGTCTCAAGTGAAAGCCAACCAGCCGGACAAAGAAAAATCCCCATTGGCAGCTACATACTACTACGATCTACTGTACGCTAGATGGCGCTGCAACGGCAATTTTGCTCTTGGCATTGTTTACACTGTTGATGTTGTTGCTGCTGTTGATGTTGTTGCTGTTGGTGTTGGTGTTGCTGTTGGTATTCTTGGTGGTGTTTGTGGTGGTATTGCTGCTGCTGCTGCTGCTGCTGCTGGGTCCATATGGTGTACAGTTTTCGCTCGCTAGCGTCGATTGCTCCACATTTGAGCCCATCGATGAGTTAATGAAATTGATATATTGATGCAGCTTGAGAGCGGCTATCAGCGAGCTCAGATAGTCATTGATATTGCCCTGTTGAACCTGTTTGATCTGCCTGGAGACATTTCTATAGACGCGACGAGAGATCTTATTGGATAAGCGGCCAACAGTCTGGACTGTGTGTAAAACGGGATCCTCGCTGGCAGGAACTGGCACTAAAAACATAAATTGAAAATTGAAAAACTAATAGAATTAAGATAAAACCAGATATAAAGCAGTAAAGAGTTTGATCGAATGCTTGAATTAGAAGCCAAATTTGCTTGTTTTAGTATGTGAATTCGTTTCAATTATTTTGTTGTTAATTAATTACATATATATATATATATATATATATATATATATATATATATATATATATATATATATATATATATAAATTTATTTGTATACCCTGAACCCATTGATAATGGGAAATCAGGGTATAATGAATTTGTTAAATGATGTAACAGGCAGTGGTAGGCGCGGCCGACCCCACAATATATATACATAAATATCTGTGATTGGGGCGACGAACTGAGTCGATATAGCCATACCCGTCTGTACGTATGTTTGAGCGCGTCGATTCAAGAAGATATAGGAGCTAGAGACTTTATTCTTTTTGTATTAGGTCCATATATTGTATATGTATATCGAGTTTATTTTACATTATTGATCATTTCTGTCGTTTTCAAGTTATTTATATATATATAGAAAAGCATATTAAGAGTCTTTCAAGTTTTTACATAACAATTTATTCAATTTAGATTTTGGTCCCCAATTTATGGATGTCATGAACGTAATCTGAACGTTTGATTACGAAAGTTCATCTACAAAAATAATTATTCATCAAATATGTAAGTTCTCATAACCCATGTGACAGAGCAAGCGAGATAGCAGGATATACATACATATGCTTATAAGCGTATATCAGCGTGTGTTTGCGTGCGTGTTTTTGCATGTATAGCTTGTTATGCGTGCAGAAACGAAGCAAAGAATTGTTGGTTCTTCGAAGGGTTCAGTGAATCTTGTAGTCGAACAGTCTCGACTAGAGCTTTTTTACTTGATAATAGTTGTTATTGTGCTTACCATTAGATCGTTGATTTTCCTATCGATAGTGTCTACGATCTTTTCATTTCTTCTAATGTTTGAGACAATTTCGTTTATGATTCTCAATGACATGGACAAATATACCGTCGAGGCGGCTACTAAGAATCTACTGTAAGTCTCCAGATCATAATGGGGCTGGTTAATAAAAACAACTACAAGAGAGCAGAGAGACAGACAGAGAGAGAGAGAGAGACAGACGGAGGAAGAGAGTGATCCAGAGTGTGTGTGAGAGAGAGAGAGAGAGAGATCCCGAGAGAGGGAGAGAGAGAGAGTGATCCCGAGAGAGATAGAGAACAGACGAACGTAGAGAACGGGAGAGAAAGAGAGAGAGAGAGAGAGAGAGAGAGAGAGAGAGAGAGAGATAGAGAGAGAGAGAGAGAGAGAGAGAGGAAGAGGGAGAGAGGCAAACTCATATTAGTCGATACTGCATGCATAAGGACAAATTGTTAATCCAATTGGACGGGTTTCGGGTATGGCCCTTGGGGAGTTATACATATCTATACAACTTATGCATTGATTTCATTAGCAGACATGCTTTAGGATGAGGTTTATGTTAAGGTTTTGGTTAGGATTAGGCTAGGGTTAGGTTGGGTTAGGTTTGTGTTAGGTTTGTGTTAGGTTAGCTGATTTTGTTGTTTATTAGTTATGGGGCTGGTGTGGCTCACACTTACTGTCATTCTCAGCACTTTTGCCATTTCGCACGACAGCTTTTTGTATATCTGTGAGAATTAAAAATATTTACGCTTTATTTAGGTCGGGAACTGAGGAAACCCGAAACTATAAACAATTAACAAAGACACAATTGCGGGCGGATTCCAGGTATTTCGTAGAAATTTGAGAAATCTATGTATATAGGTCATACTGAAAGCTGACTCTGGGAACAATTTTCGACACTTCAGCGAAAGTATTTGATCTGTATTATATATGTATTTGTATATTTGATTCCACTAAAAATTCTATTGTATATTTATCATATCGATAAGATTGGGTTAAAGTATTTATTTCCTCTCAGATATGCTCTCTCTTATAAACTAAGGGTCTACAATACTTGAGTTATACCATGGAAATGCCCTTAGGAGTCTACAGCCCAGCTATCATCTAGCTAACTATTCATCTAGTTTATCACTCAAAATTTACTCACCATTATCCTCCTCGACGTCCGAATCGGACTTAGGGAAATAGTATTCAAGGAGACGCTCAGCCAGGGCCGATGTCGTGTCGACTCCATTGACGGCTAGGCTGCCGTATTGGGTGGCCAGCACCTCGTTGGCCTTCTGCCAGGCCAGATCCTTGAGTGAAGCGGCTTTCTGTTGACCCGCTGCCTTGAATTTGACCACGCGCTCCAAATGTGGCTGAACGACATCGATGACCTTGTTCTTGGCCTGGGTATAGATCTCCTGTGGTGTGTCCTTAATGATCGGTGCCTTCACCTCAAGCGTCTCAATACCCTTGACCAGCGTTTGATCCACATATGCAATGGGTCGATCCAAGCGATTCACAATTGGTGCAGCTGTGGTGATGGCGCGTGTAACGCAATCCTCGGCTGCATTCAAGGCCCAATTGAAGACGCGATTTTTGCCTGAGAGAAAAAGAGAGAGATAGAGAGAAGATAAGTTATGAAACTATCTGACTATATGTATATAGATATATACATACATATATATATAAATATTTTATAAAGGCTTTTTAAACAGTGACAATTGAGCTCTGGCCCGACTGATAAGCAGCTGCAATACTCCTCATCCCCCTACCCCAGCCCAGTGGCTCGGCTAGAGAGCAGCGCCTTATCGCCAGTTGTTGGCGTTGCCTGATTGATAAGCAACTGCGCAGTTGCCAGAGTAATGCTGTTGTAGCTTTTAGCTGTTTGCTGTTAGTTCGACTTTGATAGTTGCTGCCCATTTAGTCATCAACAACAATTTTTCATCTCGTAGGTAGCACAAAATAAATCAAATAAAACGCAAAGCAAGTCAAAAGTCCAATGCTCAACAGTCACTCAAGCGCTCTCCCTCTCGTTCTTTCACTCTCCCATTCTCACCCGCACGCCCGCTACCGATCTCTTGCTCTTTCACAAACGTATGTACATACATAGGTTGAGCATTTACGGCGACAATTTGTTCGCGCCCCCTGTTGTCCACGCCACTGACTGCACTTTCCTAAGTTATTCATAGCACACACACACACACTCATACTCACATAAAAGCACACGCAATATAATTTGAAAGACAAAAAATAAGTTGGGCTGGCAACAAATTGCAAAGTTATGTAAATTTTGTTGTTTTTGTACTCTGCCGCGTCATGAGTGAAAGAATTTCGCCCGCTTTTAACGGCAGGTCATGGTTGTTGTTGTTGTTGTTGTTGCTGCTGCTGTTGCTGCTGCTGCCGCTGCCGCTGCATCCGTCGCAGCTGTTGCTGCTGCTGCGATTATATCGACTGCTGGTTCAATTGAGCTTAATTGGCTTCAATTTGGCAATGGCCAATTGCAATTTGCCGGCTCAATTAAATTTTTTCGAGTTTCGACTTTGCGGCGAATTCGTCAAGCAAATATTCACACTCAAAATGGCGAACTTTGCACTCGCCCTCGCCACCGCCCTCGATGAACAATCGCTGTCGCAGTCACAGCCGCACTCGCGACTCTGGGCGAGCTCAAGCAACGGGGTTTTGATTTTTGCTTTTGAATGCTGTTTCGTTTCGATTTTTTCTTTTCTTGCTCGAAGTCGGCTACAATTACTCGAACTGCAATTGATTTGCCGTTAGTTACCCGGCAGCCAAGCACGAGTTCAATGCACTTGCGCTAGCCCAAACACATGGTCGCCCACATGCACCGCAAAAAACGATGGAGGAGGAGGGAGAGCTTTTTTTTTTTTAAGAGGCATTGAGACACTTACCCTTCACTTTGCCATAGACATCTTGCGATTTATCCCAAGCGGCATTCACCACGGGCAACTTAATGATACGCTCCAGCGACTCCAGGTGCGGCAACAGATCCTTTGCATCCTTTGGCGGCTCAGTTGGCTCGGCCACGGCATTGCTATTCGGCTTAATAGTGCCATTGTTGCCGTTGCTGTTGCCTGTTACGTTTTTTTGCTCTACACTTGCCATGTTGCTTTTAATATTAGCTCTGTCTCTCTTTTTCTTTCTCTTTCTTTCGCTTCTTGCTTAATTTTCACTTTTTTTTTTTTTTCTTTTTAGTTTTATTTGATTTTATGCTTTAGCACGGCACTTTTTTCGTCTTATGGGCACCAAAGAAAAAAAGTCAGTCAATTGTATATGTATTGTTGTGTGTGTTAATTCCACGAGCTAAAGAACTTGAAAAGGCGGCTCTGTCTGTATATGTGTGGCGGGGGCCTGTGGAAATATGTATGTATATGTTTGTATATATACGATCTCTTCTACACTGGGCACGTCTGCTCGCTGTCGCACTCAACGCGTTTCTGACTGACTTACAAGCTGCGCGGCTGGTTTATTATGAGGGCCTCTCCTCCAGAAGACGACAACGACAACCACAACGACGACGACGACGACGACGACGTCGAAGCGAGCGCCAAAACATATCGCTAGCGTGCGAGCAACAGAGAGCCAGAGACCCAGTGGCAGACAGAGATGGAGAGTGCGCAATGCGCTCTCTTCGCTGCCTTTTGAGTTTTGGACTTGCGGGCATACCAGCGCTGCTGACGGCGACGCAGCTGCACTGCAATGCTGCACTTGAGCGACAGTCGGCGGGGAAAGTCTGCGTCTGTTGCCGGGCGAATTGAGAGAGCAGCAAAGCGAAATGCCACAACGGGCAGACGAAATCAATTGCAAATGTCGGCAAAATTGAATTTTATACTACTTATACTGATGAGAACAAATTCAATTAATAAAGTGTAGTTTAGTTGAGTGTGACAGAGATATTGCTCGCTTAGAATGTTAATTGCTTGAAGCGTCTACTGTTCGCATGCACTGTGCGCGGACGTCTCATGCAATCGGTGTTGGTAAGCGTCGCATTGTTACTTTGGACTTGAATTGAATTTCAACATGTGAAAATGACGTTTCGAAATTGGTGTAATCACATTAAGTATTTATTTGCATTTGCAATGGGCGTATCAGCTGAGAAGCTGGCAGGCTGGTCGGCTGGACGGGCGGCATGATACAAAGTAGCATGCAATTCCAATTGGAATTTGCATAATTGGAATCACACCAAACGAGAACAAACACAGTTCAACCAGAAGCAGGCGAACGGCGAGTGAGCATGTGAATGAGAGTGCATATAAAGAGAGCAAAGTGAAGAGAGAGAGAGAGAGTGAGATAGAGAGAGAGTGGCAGAGAAAACGGGAGAGTGCACGCTTGAGAGGACGCGCCATGCTTGACAACTAGATTAACACGCAGAGCAGTCGCCCCCTTCTTACCCTCCTCCTCGCCACATCCACTTATTATCAATTGTTTTGCCTGTGTGTGCATGGGTAACCTTTGACCCGAGCCACAGAATACTAGAACGTATTGCCGCGATAACACGCAGTGCAGTGCGCTTGACCAACAGCTAACAGAATAGAAGATCATGTCATCAGAGACGGAGATGGCGCCATGGCTGGCGTATTACAAGTGCGTCTGTACCTAAGCACACATACATACATACATACATACATACATGCATATGTATGTCTGCATGAGCTCATATTGTACATAGCGTACGTATACGTAATATTTGCTCAGCTCTATGTAATTGCAGCTGTTCCAAAGTTCAAACAACGGGTTCTGACTAAATGACTTGTGCTACAAACGAGCAGCAACACGTTTAAATGCTACAGCGGAGGATGTACGGCTCGAAACTACCCTGTAAAAGAATGCTACTATATAATCTGACGTTCACACGTGTTAGATATGCATATAGATTATATTAAATATCAGCTATTCAGCAGAAATACTATGTTTATCGAAACGTCGATAACAAGTTTCGATATTTTGAAATCAAATTAAAGTACCTTAGGCATACTTGAAATAGCATACAACTGAAATATTATAACTGTAGTCTATGCGATTTGTAAGTGAAATTGATATTCATCGATCAAATTTGCATTTTCAGAAAATATCTAATCTTAAAATTAATTATAAATTCAATTCGAAGTCCACTATTCATGAATCACATTTTAATGTTCACAGTCAAGATCGATACTTATCAATAAGTTGCTGTATATATATATATATATTCAAATACAGTCAAATTTCAATATCGATATTTATCAGTTTATAGAATTAAGATTGAATAGGGAATGAGGAAACAACTCTGGGCTACGATGGGCTTGTTGAGACTCGAAAACTCCCAAAAGTCGTCTGGGTCCAAAGATAAGCCGCCCCCAGACGCTGGCCAGTAAAGTGAAGTACGTCCAATCAGGCGTCTGGTACGTGGCCCAGTTCCGTTCGCTGACTTCTCTGTGCGTCGTCTGGCCACAAACCGCATTTGGTATCACCGCCTGTTCCAAAGTTCAGCTCATTGGCGTTGTCATCATCATAGCGGTGATAATAATCCACTCGAAGTGCTAATTATCGATGCTTATTACCGATATCGATATCTAAATGATTATACAGCGAACGCAATATCCCTTCCGTCAGTCTCTATCTCTCTCTCTCTCTCTCTCTCTCTCTCTCTCTCTCTCTCTCTTTCTCACACTTTCAGACGTTTGTCATTCGGTCGACTTTGAGCCTCAGACTTATCGCACTTACAAAACTACGTACCCAATTAAATATTTACAACATTGTAAATCAAATCAGACGGCAGTTAAAAATGCCATAACGGTACCTTGTAATTGATTATAGACGCCTCAAAAAATACGTAAACAAAGCGTAAATCAAAACATGTTCACACAATGTTAAATAATATTTATTTAAGATCGCATTACGAGGATATATATGTATATACATATAAGCTGATGGGAAGAGCTCGATTTTGGAGAATTCCAATTATGAATACAAATCGAATGTAATGATAGATGGGCAGGAGATAGAGAAAAAGAAGAGATGAAAGAAATTAAATAAAGTCGAATATGGGATTAGCACCTTGATAGACTGCATATCGTAATAACATCGTAAAGATTTCATATAATTACATCTATATCTGTATCTTTATCTAATTCTTACATAAGCATCAAATCTAATATTTTATCAAACTGCCTGTATATATCTATAGTATCTATGTATATACGAATATCTATGTCTGTATCTCTACAATGTTAATCTATGTATGTGTGTCTAGTCCAAAACTAATTTCGCCTACTGCATATTTCCTCAGTTTCCTCTTCTATTTGGCCAGATGGTAATTGAGTTATATTATCTATGGATTACGTCGTAAACCTCACAGCAAACATCCCACCAATATCAAATGCACTCATTCGCTACAAATAAGCATTGCGTTGTCGGTTATTGACACTCATCGTTCTTATCGTGCCATATACAGGCATATACATAGACATATATACTATATACATATATGTACTTTATATATACTATGGGGTCCATAGTATGTAAAGTCCAGAGTTTAGTAGCAGCTGAATTCATTTGCAATTCATATGCCAGATGTTGCAGCATGTGTAGCGCTGCCAAGGCTTTTCCTATATACAGTATATATATATTTACTTATATATGTATACATACATACATATATACCGGTACTACTATTAACCCACTTCAGTGACAATGTGTTTCTGTGTATCCAAAAAAAAAAAAAAAACATAATTAAATGAAAATAAAATGATGATAAATGTGGACTTTGTTCGGGTAGAAATTCCATTAAATTCATTACTTTAATCATGCGTAATTTGGATGAGTCGTTGGCTAGTTCATTGTTCTGCTTCTTCTTCTTCGTTCAGACATTATCGCAGTTGCTAAAAACAACAAGAAAAACTGTGTACCCAACGCTCAATTGTGATAAGTTAAGTTCTTTTATTTAGTTTCTTTTTTAATTATATCGTAATGCTGAATGTCTGTCAAAACACAATTCTTATCATATGATAATCTATGGAGCTCTTCAGAATAAAATATTTTTTTTTTAGAATTTTTTTTTGTATTTTTTGTTAAGTGCTTAAACGTTGTGACTGCTAACAAAGTAACAATGCTCGATTGCTTTATAAATTCATTTTTATTCAGCTGAAGACTTAGAAATGTTTGAAACCTTTTTGAAATCGCTTTGCAAGTACTCGAGATACATACATACATATATACAAGAAATATATATATACATACATATTTACATAAATACGTACGTCGAGTGCAATTTTAATACCAGATGTTGGTTAACTCTCGAGTTTCCAGAGACTATTACTGAAAAAAAGTTGTTATTTTTGCTCTATATTTCATTTTTGTGCTAAACTGCTGGTATTTAGTTTAGTAACTAAATAACATTACACATACATATATGCCTTACGTATGTAGTAACATAGAGAGCGTTAAATAATCATGAGAAAGTTTTCACAATCAGTCCGAACTTCATGTTTGGCTTAGAACTCGAGTTACTGTGGCCAATTTTTATTAACGGATGCATACAACTGAAGATGACCTGTTAGAGGTGGCTTACTGTAAAAGTTGATCCTTAGATACAAAATGTCTATGTTTCTCTCTTCAGCACTTGCCCTCTCTCGATCTGGATCTCACACTCACACTCTCTCTTTCTCTCTCCCTCTCTTACTGGCTGTCTCGTTTAAATGTTAAACGGCACTCGTCATAAAGCAGACCAAAGGAGAAACAAAAAAAAAAAAAAAAAAAAAAAAAGCAGCAGTAAGAAAAAAAGCACCCAGACAGTTGGACTTTGAACGCTCTACGTGTCGCGGCTAGCGTCGCCGTCTGCGTGGCTAATGACGACGACGACGACGCAGCGGCAGCGACACTGCTGCCGTCGCCACAAAGCGTTGAGAAAATTCGATGAGTGGTAGAGCGCAAGTTTAATTTGTTGGACAGCAGCAGCAGCGCAAAAACAAAAAAAACAAAAACAAGCATGAAACTCTTTACTCTTTGACTAAATTTAGACAAGAGCAAAGACCAACTCTTGGCGTACGTCACATTGCTCATACATACATAGATATATATGTATGTATGTACATACACACACGCATAACATTAGTTGCCATCTTGGGGGTACAGTTTGACATGCCACACGCGTCTACAGCTCACGCAGTAGATCAACATGAGTGCAGAAGTACTTGCACAGACACATAGCCAGCCAACCACACACACACACACGCATACACGCATACGCGCGTACACAAATCTTTGCGAATTTGTTTTTGCATTTCATTATTTGCGTTGTGGTGTTTGACAGCTCTCAGCTCGCTCAATGACAAACGGTTAACTAAGCTTTGCATGAAAATATGCCCTGATAGTTATACACACATAATACAGACATCTTTAAATGTATGTTTGTATGTACATATGTATGTATGTATACTGTTGATTCGCCGGCTGAACTTTGAGTTTAAGCAATGCTAATTTCAGCTCGCATTGTTGTTGCTTTCTCTTCTTCGGCTGCTGCTGCTTCTTCTTTGGATGCTTCCGTTGCCATTTGAATTCTTGATTTTTTCTATTATAATAATTTGTTTGTCTGTATGTCAATATGTATGTGTACATATGTGTATATGCGTGTGTATGTGTGCATGCATATGTATGTACATATATTCGTGTATCTGTTAGCGCAAGCTTTTTTTTTTCATATTTGTTGTTGTTGCCTTTTGTTGTTTGTTAAACGCAACCTTGATCTTTTATTTTTGGACGTGCGAATTCTATAACTGTTGTATGTGTGCATTTGTGTGTGTGCTTGTGTGTATACATGTATGTATACATATATGTGCATATGTATGTGTGTGTGTTTTTCTTGAACTGCAGCAATAAACAACAAAATTTGATACGATTTGTATGCTTGCGACAATCCAAAATTTGCGGATCCGAAGAAGGAGATGGATTGAATTGATTGACTGACTGATAGATTGACCTAATTAATTTATTGACTTGCTGACATAATTTCGCAATTTAAGAAATGCAATAAGTTGAGTAGGAAACCATTAACAATTAAAACAAATAATTAATATAATTGTGGTAAAACTTTTCTTAAATGCTGTTTTTTGCAGAGCGATAAATAATGCAGGTGAGAATATGACAATGGTTTCATATTTTCATTCGTTTCTATATGGGGATATTGGGTCAGGTCAGAGCTGCGTTTGTGGTTGCGGCAGGGCAAGCAGAAGTTCGCAATGTGAACGTAAACAGCTGTGCTACCGTTATACATCCTTAATCATAACGGGCCCATCATGGCTCAGTTCCAGTCGAAAATGGAGAACGAAAGCATGTCCGCTGCTCCTTTGTTGAGCAAATCGAATTCGGTTTTTTGCTGTTATCTATTTTGGAGCAGTCTGCTCATATTGAAAATGCTATTCATGGCTCTGTTGACAGCCAGGCAGCGCATCAAGACCAAAACCTTTGCCAATCCGGAGGATTTGCGTGTGGGCCGATCCACAGATGTCCGATTCAACGATCCCAATGTGGAGCGAGTGCGTCGGTAAGCGAAAAAAAAAACTCAACAGATAATCTAAAATTGCATTTAAATATGTTATACATACATACATAACTATAACTATATATATATATATATATATATATATATATATATATATATATATATATATATATATATATATATATATATATATATGTACATATGTACATATGTATTGTACTGTCTGTCGTAATTAAAAGCTCATTTGTGACGTCACATGGCGACACATAAAAAAGCAGCAGCAGCACATCATGCGATCTGCCGCATGCTTTAAGCGTGAGCTCAACTTTAAATATTTGATATAATTGAATAATCTACTATGCAATTCCTTATCAAGATTGTCGCGGTGCAAATTAATTTAGTTTTAATTGAGCTGGGACTTCAATTAATTGCTTTGCTCATGCTAATGTGTAGTGTGTGCCACGCACTTTCACTCTCGCCTTGCAGTTTGTTGAGTGTATGTCCCATACACGTTAGAATTGCACTTGAGCAGCTTCACTACAAGAATGTAGTGTATGGGACTCTTTACTCTCTGTCCTCACTTCTTACACTATCTGTCTCACTCATTCCAGTGCTCATCGCAACGATTTGGAGAATGTGCTGCCCTTCTTACTAATGTCCCTGGCCTATGTGGCCTGCGGCCCTCACCCCCTGACCGCTAAGATGCTGATACGCATCGGAGCCAGCGCTCGTCTGTTGCATACGATTTTCTATGCTGTGCTGCCGCTGCCTCAGCCGACGCGTGCGATCTGCTTCTTCATCACGTTTGGCATTATGTGCTTCGAGGCGGTCTATGTGCTCATCTGTTACATCAAATATATCTAAATGGTGGAAACGAGGGAGGAAGAGAGAGAGAGGAATAGAGGACGTTGAATTTATGAGCCGTTTAACATTTTATGTTTTGCCTAGTCACCTAGTCAGTAGCTTATCTAGTCGCACGCACACACAAACACACACACAAAGATGCATAATAGCTTGGAACCAGTTTGGCTAGTTGGCGCTGCGCTGTTTGAGCTGGAACTGGAACTTCGTATTGGATCATTTGCCAATATACGCTGACGGAAAACACACGCTCGCCATGTACAACACAACTGCTCCTACGATGCATGACAAGCTCGCCAATATGGAGCTGCTCACACTGGACAATCCTGTCTTCTGTTGCTATCTTTTTTGGGCCACTGTGTTGGTGGTGAAGATGCTGCTCATGTCCCTGCTGACGGCGGTGCAGCGCTTCCGCTATAAGGTACGTCCTGTACAATCACACACACACACACAAGCAGATACAGCTACACACGACTACAGCTCATTCCGTAATTTCGAATTTCACAGCTATTGGGTCTGGTGCCGCTGGCAGTGCGGCGCAAGGTAAATCCTGCATGCTTCAATTTAATCACATTTCACGTGCGGTGTAAGGGACCCAAAAGCGACTCTGCTTTCACTCTCACTTTAACTGCGCTCCATTCACAACACATAAGAACGTATCGTGTGTGGGACCTATTTCACATGAAGCTTCATATTTCCATTCATCACGATCCTACCTCTCGCTCGCAACATTGTTTCTATAAATACCAAATGCAATTTTATTCTTTCTACGCATTGGAAACTAAGCGTTCGGATATATGTAAATATATATGTACATATGTACATACATACATGTCTGTATAAATTATAAAACTGTATACATATATTAATGCATACCATGCCTGTATGTATGTATGTATGTATGATTGAGCTGTTTGACAACATTTTGCAAAATTGGCGATCTTCCCCTCTCATTCACTCATTCATTTTTAACGGCTGTTCTTTACTTTCCCACTCGCTTGCACGTTATTTAATGCGATATATTTTAAGTGGAAGTGGAAGTGGTTACCCTTCCAACAAGCGCCTTCCATTAATTCCAATTGCCTGCCACCGCATTTCAGGTCTTTCCCAACGAAGAGGATCTGTTCTTCAAGAACATTGAAGTGCAGTTCGATGATCCACATGTGGAGCGCGTGCGAAGGTAGGTATGAAAAATATTCAAACTTAAACTTAAACTCTCTCTCTCTCTCTTTTATATGTACATTGTAGAGCGCATCGCAATGACATGGAAAATATATTGCCATACTTCATCATGGCCTTGATCTATGTGTGTACCAACCCCAATCCCCTGGTGGCCTGCAATCTGTTCCGCGTGGCTGCTCTTGCACGCATTGTCCACACGCTCGTCTATGCGCTCTATCCAGTGCCGCAGCCATCTCGAATTTTGGCCTTTGCCACGATGCTGCTGATTACCTTCTACATGGCCGCCGTAGTGGCTTTGCGTACATTGAGTTTTATTTGAGCTAGCTTTGAATGATTCAAAAAGTGGCGCCACGAAAATTTGCGCGTGCTGACGTCACATAGTCACATTGGCCAGGGCAGCACAAATAGGTTTAGGGTTGCAGAGCTTTATGTATTTTTTTTTCTACAATTTGCATGCGTTACATAATAAAAAGGTAATACTTGATAAAGCACTGTGTTTTATGACGTCACGGTTGTGGCATTATCCATTAACATTTTCATCCGCGCTTGTTAAGGTAAGTAATAAATGTCAAAAGTGAATTTATTCTAATATAGTTTATGGATAATAGCTTTTAACAAAATTATGTAAATAAGTTGATCACCGCTCGAGTTAGTGACGTCGCAGTTATACGATAGTCAAGTAAGACCTCTCGCCGTGCTCGTGTCACGCTTTGTTTTTACATGTAAACAAACCATGAACCGGATATTCATTTAACCCAACTGTCTGATAACATGGATCATGACAGTAATAGTTGCGGAGCCCGTTGGTAATGGCGCGATAAGCTCTGATTTCTCAGCTTTCAGACAAGGCAAACTGTTTCCGTATCATGTCAATGAAAGCGAAATTCCCATTTGGTTTCAACAAATTTTGGCTTGATTTAATTAATTAAATTAACTATAATTAGCTTGAGATATAACAAATGAAAAAAAAAGATTAATTTAAGTTAACGCGCCAGTGGGTGGGGAGCGGCCGCCGTCTTATGCTAAGTAGTTCTCCGCCGACCCAGCTTCCAGATCCCAGGTTTTTAGATATTGAAGCCAGCATCTCGCATACACTGCTTGTGCGCCTCGATCAGTTTTGTGCAGTTCTCCTCGCCGTTCTCCACAATGCTGCCAATTGCAATAGAAACAAATTAATGAAACATTCACATTTGTTGCGTCATCGCATTTCACTTACCATTGGTCACGTGCGCGTTTCGTTTCGGGGCAGGCACAGCAGGCCTTGCACTTGGGTTTGTCACCGCCGGCACCGGTGGCTGATGCATTTGTCGCCGTCGTTGCAGCGGCGGTCTCCACGACTCCGACTCCCTTCGACGAACTGCTGCCCATTGCTATGATTATGTTACTTATGCGCAGAGACTAGCAAAACACGAAAATAGCGAGTTTTAGTTGAATTGTTTGTACTTCTGCTTGCGCTGGCATTTGTTTATGTAATCTTACCTGAATTCAAAATATATGTGCACTTTATTTCACCACAATTCACATGAATAACAAATTTCAAGTTCAGACACACACAGACGCACGCGCCGAACAGCTGTTTATGTGCCAATCGATAGGCACACACGTGCTCAACAGTGTTGTTAACTCAACTCTTTTATAGTTAAATTTTGAACACCATACCTATGGGAGGGTAATTACAATTTAAGCCGCAATTGTAGTTTGTTTTTAGTATGTGTTTTAATTTGTAGTATATTATCAAAGCTGCGTAAATATTGAAGTGTAAAACTGTGTTCACACACAGCGTGACAACTATTTCATAGTCGATTCATAAGCATAGCTGAATATTAATATGCAGCTTTTTTGCAGCTAAATCTAACAACATTGTTGACACGTGAATGATGTGGTGGGTCAACTATCGCAGCGGCTATCGATATACACGCCATCTAATTACTTTGCTTGATTTCCATCTCTACTGTTTACTACATATTTATTGAAATTTGTTTATAATATAATTAATGGGTTTCCATTTTTTCTGAGCTGCTGTTGGCCGTCGTTGGCTGCTTCAATCGCTGCAGCATATTGTGTGATACCAAATCTAGCTTCAAGTGCTGTACGCTCAACGCGCTGCCATCCCAATCATGCAGCATTTTGAATTTGACCGGATCGCACAGGTTTAGCAATTCTGTTAAAGTAGAATTGTTATGATTTACGAAAATATATAATGTATATTTGTTTTGCGCTCTATTCCTCACCCATTCCGCCGCTCTGATACTCATTGCGTTCCCTTTCCAGCGTTATTTTAATGACATCTTGTCGAGCAGCATGTTGATTGGCGCGGTTTTTGCTTATCGATTGCTTGAGCGCAATTTGTTCCAATTCCTCGTCGAATCGATGCAGATAAAGCTCAATTAGCTCCTCGAATTCCTGGGGGCTTAGCGGCGTTGTGCGCTCCTCATCGATGTGGCCGAGAAACCAACTCAGCTTCTCGCCCATTATATTGCTCTTAATGGCATGGCCCAGCCGTGTTTTGTGCTTATTATTCTGCCTACGCGCCTTTTTGCCCAATGCCTTGGTTTTACGGCTGTTCGGGTGTTTGCATTTCTCCAATTCTTTACGTAGATTTGTCTGCAATTTGAAGAAATTGATTTTTTATTTACCTTTTATGATGTTTCTGCGACTTGCCATTTTTCTGATCACGTTGTTATTGTTTGACAACTGCTTGGCTGCTATCGATATATCGACAACTACTACTGCCGCTAGAGGGCGCCACCAAAATAGTTTGAAAATCATATCAGTGATGCACATTTAGCTATTTAGCCGTTTTCCCCGTTGATATGGGAAAAAAAATTTTTTAGCTGTTTTTCAAAATTTTTTCCAAAATTTAACAATTTATTAAATATAGTTTCTAAAATATATTTTTAAGTAACAGCAAGATCTTTTTCACCTACAACCATTTTGTTCGAAATTGCATAATTCAGAAAATGGTTAATTAACAATAGTTTGCTTTAATATTTTGAGATTAAAGACATAAATATGATCAAATTAGACATGTTTTGTGCATTTCCTGTAATTTTTTTAAATAATATTTATTGATTATATATTTTTTATCTAGTTTTTATCATTAGCATTTTTAGCCTATTTATATCGATACCGTTCTTATATATTGCCATCACTGACTCATTTTCAGTAGTTAGCCGCTAGATGGCGTCAACGTTGATTGCGCCTTAATCGATATTCAAATTTCCTATCGATGTTGGGCATTTGAAACATGTTTTGAAGCTAGGTGGCGCTAACGCAACGATCAGCACCACCTGGCAATCAATCAGCTGGCAAATGCAAAACAAACTCGCGGCCATAAGTTCGCTTGATAAGGGCGATCATTAGGGGGCAGTTGAGTGGTTTTCACACATCGACTCACACAGTTTGTAGCATTTAGAGGTATTTTTAACGAATTTCATAGTCAATGGAAACATAATTTACTTACTCTTTAATTATTTCAGCCCACTATCAACAAACATTCATCAAATTGGCCATGGCAACGCATTTGCTACGAAATGGCAGCACATTTTGGCTGCTCAAAAACTGCCAACGTTCGATGCCATTAGCTGTAAGTGAAGTTAAATCAACAATAATGAAATTCGCAACTTTTATAAAACTTTGTAATTTGTGAGTGTCTCTTGTTGTGCAAAAGGTGCAAATGCGACGAAACACACGAGAAAGTAGCGATGTTCTGCGATGTTCTGTTATGTAATCGAATTCGCACAACAACAAGTGGCAATTCGCTTGCCCAGTTGATGGCATGCGTGCGAGCGCAATAGAATGCTTTTCAGGCACAACATGCTACAGGTGCGAGAGAGCCAGCGCGAGACAGAGGGAGAACGCACAACGATTTGTTTCGCTGTTCTCGCATTAATGCCGAAAGGGGGCGCATGCCTGTTCGACTTTACCATTTGATGTGCTCAATCAATTGAATGTGTTCGTTCGCAAAGCGGGTATATTGTGTTTGTTCTAGTGCTTGCAGCGTAAGGGGGAAAAAAATATAAATATATAGAATATATTGCAATATATGTATATTTTAGTCATAATCACTTGCAGTCGATCCGTTCGAGCTTTTGCTAGAGCTTTCCTATGATAAGATTTTAATGCAGTATTTAAAGTATCTTATCTTATTGTATTATATATGTATGATATCTTGTTGTATTATATATAATATCTTATAATTATTTCAGTGTATGTATTTGATGTATATAAATATTTATTTAATTTATATTATATTCAAAGCATATAATAAGTCTATATTATTATCCTAATCAATATATTCTAGACATTAAATACATCGATAAATATCGATTATTATCAATTTCTATTAGATTAGCTGGCAATCTTTACGTATATAGGGTATATGTTAGTCAGGCCAATTTACTCTAGAAATTTTCGCTCAATTTGCACTTTGTATTGAAACATGGAATTTGATATTTGAAATACTTTGACATTTAAATAACTCTGAGCCCTTTCCAGGTGGCGCGCTGCCTGCACTTGACGTCTCGCCTGGAGAAGAAGATCGCCTTCAATCTGAGCGACATTGGCGAGGGCATACGCGAGGTGACCGTCAAGGAGTGGTTCGTAAAGGTGGGCGACACCGTCGAACAGTTCGACAATCTGTGCGAGGTGCAGTCGGACAAGGCGTCGGTCACCATCACCAGTCGCTACGATGGCAAGATCACGCGCATCTATCACGAAATAGATGAGCTGGCTCTGGTGGGCAAGCCGCTGCTCGAGTTCGAGGTGGAGGATGCCGAGGAAGATGAGGGCAGCAGCAGTAGCAGCAGCAGCAGCGATAGTGATGCGCAGCCCACTCGCGGAGCTGGGGGCCAGGCAACAGCTGCGGCCGCAGCAGCACCAGCTGGTGCTCGTCATATAACGCCCGCCACGCCTGCTGTCCGCCGCCTGGCCAAGGAGCACAAAGTGAATCTCGCCGAGGTGCCGCCCACGGGCAAGAATGGACGTGTGCTCAAGGGCGATGTGCTCGAGTATTTGGGTCAAGTGCCGCCCGGCACTAATGTGCCCCATCCCAGCAACATGCTAGCCAAAGTGGCTCCAGCTGCCGCTCCACCAGTGCCCGCACCAGCGGATCGTGTGGAGCAGCTCAAGGGCGTTCGCAAGGCCATGCTCAAGTCGATGATGGAATCACTCGTAAGTACAAACCAGTAAAACACAAATCGATAAATATCGATTAACTTTAATTTTTGTTGTTATCGCTTTAAGATTCGATTAGTTCCAGTTCTATTTCTAGTTCTTTTTCTATTTATATTTGATACCACTCATAACTATATTTCCATTCCTGTTCCACAGAAAATTCCGCATTTTGCGTATAGCGATGAGATCGATATGTCGAATCTGGTCAAGTTCCGGAACCAATTGCAATCGGCTGCCCAGGAGCAGGGCGTGCCCAAGCTAACCTTCATGCCGTTCTGCATTAAGGCCGCCAGCATTGCCCTGACCAAGTATCCGATTGTGAATAGTTCACTGGATTTGGCCAGCGAGTCGATCATCTATAAGGGTGCCCACAACATTAGCGTGGCGATCGATACGCCGCAGGGTCTCGTAGTGCCCAACATCAAGAACTGTCAGGCGAAGAGCATTATTCAGATAGCCAAGGATCTGAATGAGCTTGTCGAGCGTGGACGCACTGGCTCCCTCAGCCCCACGGACTTTGCTGACGGCACCTTCTCGTTGTCCAACATTGGCGTCGTAAGTGTTCGGTGTTAGAGATTGAATTGGTTTAGCTGATACTCTGAAATTTTCCAGGTGGGTGGCACGTATACGCATCCCTGCATTATGGCGCCCCAGGTGGCAATTGGAGCCATGGGACGTACGAAGGCGGTGCCGCGTTTCAATGACAAGGATGAGGTGGTCAAGGCGCATATCATGAGTGTTAGCTGGTCGGCGGATCATCGTGTGATCGATGGCGTTACTATGGCCAGTTTTTCCAATGTCTGGAAGCAGCACCTGGAGCAGCCGGCGCTCTTTTTGCTCCACTAAAACAGGCTGTCAAGCTTCCAGCGATCAACCGTTAAGGCTGTACTCTTGCATTTATTTACAAAGATAGAAAGAAAGCAAAATCCTTTGCAACTAATTTTCAGTGCCTTATGGCCGCCATGTGACGCACTCTCCCCAAAACTCTCCTAACCTTCAGAATGTGCATTTATAGCGGACGCCGCCCGTGCGAGCTCCTCTTTAGCTTTAAGCTCGTCGCGCACTTGGCTGGCCATTTAAAAAATTACACCCAATCCCATCCCTATTCAATTCAATTGTTATATTTTTTTATGCTGCATTACAGTTTAACTGTAAATTGTATACATATCTATTTTATGTAATCCTGTTGTAAATGGTTGTCAAAATAAACATTCATAAATATATGTACACGTTTCAATATAGCCTTTTTTTTAAACAGCAAGTACTAGCTTTATAGCTGGAGTTTGTTCAGCTCTGTCTAAGTCATCGAAAAGCCAAAAAGCCATTTAATAGCTGTGCTGTCAGTGTAGCCTGTTTACAGCTAGATTCTGCTAGCTGTCCAGCTTTTTAGCTAAAAGTTTAAACATGTTGCCATGGCTTTAAAGTAGCAACAGGGAACAAGGCACATAAATGTTGATATATGTATATAGATATAAATATATATGTTATATCTATATCAAAATATGAGCATAAGACACATAGAAACACATGCACACTTATTTTGCTTTGGTTTTTTTTTAGCTTGACTCGCAGTTATTTGCGCTCACTTCCAGCAACACACAAAGTCACTCACTCACGGACACCGAGTTTAATTGCCGTTGTTTTTGCGTTGGAACGCACGTGGCTGTCAGCAGTCATGCGCAGTGCCTGGAAGCGGAATCCAACAAGTGCGGCATACAAATGAGCCATAGAAAAAAAAACCAAAAGTGGCTAAGCAGAAAACTGTCTGACTGGAGCGCATGGCATTTCCAGTCTGCCAACAGCCATTGGACCCGCATACATATGTATATATAGGAATTTCAACATGCGGTCATACACAGGCATACCACTACTCACCACAATCCACCACATGCCACCACACATGTTCGAGCGCTCTCTCACACACAATGGGCACCGCGTCCTGGATGCTTATTAGTCACAGTAATCAGTTATACCACGGACAGCGCGCAGCACAGACGTTGAAACGGCAATTGGCAATAGCTCTCAATCAGTTGGAGCTGCAGTTGAGCAAAACGCTGGCCGTGCAAAGAAAAAGAATTGTAGCAAATAAATTACAGTTATAAAGGCTCAACGTGAAACGCGCCTTTTTGTTACAGTTGTTGCTGCCTTTTTTTTTTTAATATTATTGTTCATTAAATAACATTTTGTATTGTGTGTGATTTACTGTTATACACTCTTTGCGCCAATGCAGCGCAACAATTGTATTAAATAAAAATGTTGACGCATTAAACTGTGTGAGAACAACAATTGCCTGACAAACTGGTAAGTAATAGAGAGTGCCAAAAGTGTGCTATGATTTTTTTTTTATATTTTATTTAAGCCAATCAAATGTGTATGTGTGTGTGTGTACCCATACAATAGCAACAACAGCTAAGGTATCGACACATTCATTGCTGCTGCGGCTGCTGTTATTGTCATTGCTGTTATTACTGCTGCTGCTGCTGCTTAACGATTTTTCCAGTGACCTTGTTGCGTACGCGAACGCCCGCTACGAGCGTGCGAGCGTGTGTGAGTGAATACGCCTGCTGTGTGCGTGTGCGTGTGTGTGTCATTGTTACTCTTGTCTTGTGTCAACCCACCTCAGCTGCGTCGCGTATTTCTGGAACTCCCAGCTGTCGGCGCAGCGACGTTCATTTTGTTTTTGCTTTTACGCTATTCCTCTCTGCTCAGCTTTCTCGTTTGTAGCACAGTTTTGAGCGCAATTCGCTTTAAATGCGGGCATTTCTGAATGTGTGTGTGTGTTTGCTTTTGATTGTGTTTGTTTTTTTTTTTTAATATTATTTTTTTGCCTCTGGTTTTGGCCTTACTTAATTTCCAATGAATTTTTTATGCTGCGTCTTGTTGTTGTGTTGCCCATTTTGCATTAATTGAATTTGCCTAACGCACATTTCGCGCTTGTTACTTTTGTGTATGAATGTGTGTGTGTCTGTGTATGTGCGATAAGATTTGACAGCCTGACTGTCACATTTTGTGGCCTTGATGATGTGGCTGGCAACGGGCATTTGCTTTTTTAGCTGGCTCTTCCTTCGCTCTTCGCGCGTCTTTCTCCGTGCATGTCCCCATCTCTTTCGCACTGCTTGTCTTTGACCATCAGCTAGCATAACGCAATGCAATTGCCGAGCCTTTTATCGATTTTATGCCCCAACAGCTAACAACTGGGCACGTGCGAGCCAACAACAACAACAATAACAACAAGTCATTCACACCACTCGACAAGCCCCAGGCAACATACACAACATACACACATACATACATATGTAAAAGAAGACGCATAGCGTCAAATTAATTGAAATAGCAACGCCCGAGAGACGTTGCCTCAACACTCGAGTTCATAAGTAAGTGGCCCAGCGAGCCATAGCAGGAGACTTGCAGAAGAAGAGGCAGGGGTGAGAGGAGAGCTGAGTACGGAGTTGCCATTCGTCCAGCTTTTAAAGGATTTCCTGTGCAGCTGATTTAACATTGTATACTTTTGCGCTGCAGTGAGACCACAAAACAAACGAGCGAACAAACAGACATACAAAGGGATAAAGGAATGGGCAAAGCTACAGAAAGTGAAGCAGAAAGAAACACAACGAATTCGTATACTCTGCATATGCTACAAGGGAAAGAGAGAGAGAAAGAGAGAGAGAGAGAGAGAGAGAGAGAGAGAGAGAGAGAGAGAAAGAGAGAGCGAAAGAGAGAGAGAGACCGAGAAAGAGAAAAATAGAAAGTAGAGATTGAGCGAAATAGAGAAGGAGATATATAGAGAAACTGACATCGAGATTGAGAGAGACAGTGAAAGGCAGAGAGAGAGAGAGAGAGAGAGAGAGAGAGAGAGAGAGAGAGAGAGAGAGAGAGAGAGAGAGAGAGAGAGAGAGAGAGAGATTAATAGAGAAAAAGAGGTAGACAGCGAAAGAGTAGTAGGGAGAGAATGAGATAGGTTGAGAGATAGACTGGAAGAAAGGGAGACAACAAGAGAGAGAGAGGGGAAGAAGGAAATATGTGGACAGAAAAAGACAGAGACAAAAAAATATATATATAGATTTACTATGAACAGATAGATCTGTATTTCGCTTAATTGAACAGCTTTAAATTGTAGATTAAGAAACAGATAGAGACAGAGCATGGTTGAGGGAGAGAGACGCAGTGAAAGACAGATAACAGATAGATAGCTTATCGTCAAAACTGAAGGGGCAAAAGTTTATCTAGAATACTCTGATAGTAAGAAATTTGTAATTTTATGTTAGATTTCCGTAAAAATTGGCATACGTATCTTTAAAGCAAAGTAAACTAAGTCATTTGACCCACATTTTTCATATCAATATAAATATTTCTATACCTAAAGTGGAATTTTTTTTTTAGTTTCTAGTTTAACTTTTCATCATTTGTTAGGTTACTTCCACTATCTAGCTCATTTGTCGCCTTACAGTTAGTCGTCATTTTTCTGCGCAGTTGCTTGCATTTGAGTTTTATTGTCAAGCTTATTGTGACATATTTCCCGTTTTTTTTTTACTGTTGTCCATTCTTCTCACTTTTCCCGCTTTCGC